>CM053603.1:105796452-105830599 GCA_028646535.1 Procyon lotor | reverse complement strand
ACCTAGATGCCCATCAATAGATGAATGGATAAAGAAGATGTGGTATCTATATACAATGGAATACTATACAGCCTTAAAGAGAAACGAAATCTTGCCATTTGCAACAACATGGATGGAACTAGAGGGTATTATGCTGAGCGAAATAAGTGTGTCAGAGAAAGACAATTATCACATGATCTCTCTGATATGAAGAATTTGAGAGACAGGGTGGGGGGGTCGTGGGGGGGTGGGGGAGGAAAATGAAACAAGATGGGATCAGGAAGGAGACAAACCATAAGAGACTCCTAAACTCATGAAACAAACTAAGGGTGGCTGGGAGTGGGGGGGGTGGGTAGGGATAGGGTGGCTGGGTTGTGGACATTGGGGAGGGTATGTGCTGTTAAGTGCTGTGAAATGTGTAAGCCTGACGATTCACAGACATGTACCCTGGGGTAAATAATACATTATATGTTAACTAAAAAAATAAATTTAAAAAAAAAGAATACCCATTCTTTATGTTTAGAGAGAAGGCTAGTTTGACAAGATATACACAATTATGCTTTGGAAGGTAAATTTTAGCTACTTTATTAAAGTGATGATCTAATACAAAATTCATATCATCTAGTTTCACACATACATATACCTCATATAGTTGTAATTTTAAAGCAATTTATCTAATAGTAAAGCCACACTCAAAAGTTCTATGCATGTGTGTCTATAAGAAGGTAGAAAAGAGAAGATATATGAACTACTTTGATCCAACCTGCAGAACTAAGCATGACAAGATGATTTCAGAATTTCTGCTTCCTAAAACTGCTCAGATGATATATGATCTAAAAACAACCTAAACAATTAACTCCTACTCATTCTTCAAAAATGAAGTTTAGGTAAAACCTCTTTGGAAAAAGCTCTTCCTAGCATCTCCTCCTTTCCAGAGGCTGCATCGAGCACCTCTTCCGGCAGCTCTGTTGTCCCCAGGCGTGCCTCAATTCCACCTCAGTTCCACCTTTGCTCCCAACAGTCCTGCCTGTGTCTCTCTCTCTCTCTGGGAGAGTGTGAGCACCCGGGATCTGATTATCTCAGGGTCCTCAACTTAGCCTCCTGTCTGACACCTAGCATTTACTCAAACCAATGTTTGTTACTCTAACCTCTTTGTGGCATATACTCTAGACCTGCATTCCTATGAATATACATTGAATTCATATTTTATCTGGAAAGACAAAATGTTTCAACCAAAAAACATATCCATTTCCCAACGATGTGTTACCATTTTATGTTCCCATTTTCTTTTCTTCTGCTTCTCTAGCAGAAGAACCCCCATGGCATAACCAGAGACCAACGGTCATTCCTCTAATAGAAATAGTAGTTACTTTTCTATTCTCCGGAACACTGCATTAAAAATATACTTTAAATGAAATTGGTGAAAGATGCCGATGATATACGCTTCCTTGATGCACAGCTTAGCAACAGAGAAATTACTTGATTCAACATGCATTAAAATTTTATCTTCGATACTATTTGATGTAACTTTCATAATACACCTGGATTCTTGTCGCAATAGGTATAGATACATGCAAGAACTCTGCATCTCGAAAAACGTAATAAGGGATACACTGAATTATGTATTGTATGAAAAGAAGTGACAGATGGTATTCTAGAACGCGCTGAAACACTGGTATTTATACAATAAGCATTAAATACATTTCTCTAGATAAATGAGGTTATTTGCAGGTATGACGCACCTAACCCTCAAATAATGGTTTATTTTAGGTTTGAGTGCATCACACAGCTTATTTTAGAGGCTGCATCTGTCAGAATGAAACTGATGTGATACAGAAATTCAAAAGATATCAGAAAGTACTCCAAGTAAACCTAGAAATGTGGGAATACAAAAAGAACAAAACTAAAGCGTAGATTTCTATAGTGGTGGAAGAAGAATAAAATTTTTAAAAAGTGAACTTCAAAGAGAACTAAGGAAAAAGGTTTTAAAGTCATGGATGTAAGTTACTTAAAAACATTCCATGGATAAAGAACTCCACCCAAGTACGAGACGTCTAAATGACAGTTGAGAATTTACAGTAATCCATGGAATACATACAATTTACTTCAAATACTAGATAGAAACATAAATTTCCTGAGGATGCAAATGATTGACTATACATACAAAAGGCAAAATCATTTTTTGCTTTGTATTTTGAAAACTCATCCTTTAAAAGAGCTAAGGGAAATGAATGAAATTTGTTCATTATAACTGGTGTTACTCCATTTATTTCTTTTCTCTGCTTTCAGTTTTTCTCTTCATAAAGGAACTGAATTCTTATTTCTTCAAAATACTGCTTTTTGAGCACCTGTGAAAAGGATTAGACCAAATACCAACTTAGACCAAATACCAACTTTCTTCTTGAAGCCACCAAATTTTTATTTGAAAATTCATGATTTGCTCATCTAGACAGGAAAAAAAGTAATACGTTATAAATATATTTGATCATACTCTTAGATTTCTGCATTTTAGAAACAGTTCTCATCAACATAAGGCTGATTTGGGAGCCAGCCTGGTGCTTCCTTGGCCTATAAATTGGACCCCATTTTCAGGCTGAACTACAGCATAGGATACTCTTTATCATTCACAAATCACTTACTGTAAAATTTACCTACTCCTTTAAAAAAATATATAAAATACTAAATTGAAAGGAAAATACTTATTTCTCATTTGTGAAAATTTTTGATGATGCAGATTTACAAATACCACTGTTTCCTTCTAAATATTAATTTTAGCTCTATAAAATCTTTTCAAGTGTATCATTATGACAAATATCTTCAGAACAAAATAATTATATAAAAATCAACTAGCATGTTGCCAAAGAACAGAAAGCTTTTATGTATACTCTAGACCTGCAGAGGTGGGATGGTCATCCTACCTAAATATATGCTAAATTCTACTTCTGAATACCAGGAACAGCAAACATAACATAGAAAAGATGTTGGGCAACATCTTATGGGCAAATAAGAAACATACAATAAAATCTATGTATATTGAACTTAAAGATTATTAATGCACTGACCAAGCTCCCTCATTTTAACATGTTTCTATTCTTGCCCATAATTTTCCACATAAATAGCTGAAAACACTAATTAGGTACACAGAGTTATTTTCCAGTTCTGATGTGTACTATTTTCTTCTTTGAATAAAAACGAAGCATTAATTCCACTGAGCAAAAATCTGTATCACAAGGATCTTTTTTTTTCCTGTTTACAACCATTGTTTTGTTTTGTTTTGTTTTGTTTTATAGGAAGGAAAAGATAAAATATGTGAAAACAGTGCATGATCCAACTGATGGATTATAAACCTACTAGAAGCATTGATATGAGACCAATTACACGTATATCAAATTGATAATCATAAAGCAGCTGATAATTGAGTATGAAGGGTAGATTGATTTTGGAGGACTCCTTGAATAGAAATATAAACTGAGGTAGACATAAGTGGCAGGAAAATTACAAACGCAAAACATTTGTCTCTAAATTTTCAAGGAATATACACACATTACATACTGCCCTAAAACATAATTGATTTGGGCTGCCCAGCAATTTCAAAAATTGGATATTTTGCGGGCACCTGGGTGGCTTAATCGATTGTCTGACCCTTGGTCTTGGCTCAGGTTATGATCTCAGGATTGTGAGATCAAGCCCCAAATCCGTCTTGTGCACAGCATGAAGTCTTCTTGAGATTGTCTGCCCTTCTTCTGCACCTCCCCCTGCTCTCTCTCTCTTTCTAAAATAAACAAATCTTTTTTAAAAACAGGATATTTTGTATAAGAGTCCATAATTCTGATTGTTATTGAAAAATCAGTATAGTGATTATACTAGTCCTAAATCTCCAATGGCAGTGGTTTTCAAAATGTTGTCTGGACCAGTAGTATCAGCATCACCTGTGAACTTTTAGAAATGAAGATTCTCTGACCCCATGCCCGATCTACTGAATCAGAATTGCGAAGGATGGAGGAGAGAAATCGGTATTTTAGCAAACCCTCTAGAAAATTTGGATTTATGCTGCGGTTTGACAACCACTGCCCTATGACAATAAAAGACAAGGTTTTTCTTTGCTATTTTTTTTTTTTAAGATTTTACTTATTTATTTGACAGAGAGAGGGAGAGATCACAGGTAGGCAGAGAGGCAGGCAGAGAGGTGGGGGAAGCAGTCTCCCTGCTGAGCAGAAAGCACCATGCGGGGCTCAAATCCAGGACCCTGAGATCATGACCTGAGCCGAAGGCAGAGGCTTTAACCCACTGAGCCATCCAGGTGCCCCATCTGTTTTGTTTTTTCATGACAAAGTAAGTGTTGTTTTATGCAATCCTTTTGTTTATTTCTGCATTTACTGAGATGTTCATAGGGTTTGTCTTCCCAAATCAGTGAACAGTGTGAACTATTTTATTGTTTTCTACTATTAAATTATTCTTTCATAACTACTTGGTTATTTGGATAGTTTTCTAATTTGGTTTGCTAATAATATTTTATTTGAATATTTCCTCTATGTTATTAAGTGACTTACCTGATAAATGTTCTTATCTAGCTTTGTTATTAAGCCTATAAATAAGGTAAGATTTCCATTTCTTCTTTTCCCTAGAATAGTTTGTAAAAGATAAAGATTATCAATTTGTTGGAAGTTTTACATATCCTTCCTATGAAGAAAAATCGGGCTTTGTAATTTTTTAGATATACAGTCAACCTCTATTGTGAGTGAATGCTGTTTCTTTGAAACTGCTAATCATTAAAATTTATTTTTAGCCCCAATAAACTCCATAAAAATTATTTTAACCTCAAAATGAATATTCAGTGTTTTTAGTGTTTTAATCAATATCCAGTCATTCTCAGGCATGCACAGAACTTAAAAAAATTTTAGTTACCCAATGAGAATGTTCCTAACTAAGGTCAAACAAGGTAACATTCTGCTTTCTTGTTCCCGAGCTCATATTGCACACAAGCGTCTTTTTTTGTGCTCTATTCAGTGCCACGTTTTTCACATTTTTGTACTTTTAGTTGATGATTGTGTTGTTTAAAATGGCCCCCAAATGTAAGGCTGAAATGCTACCTTAGTGTTCCTAAGTGAAATAAGGCTGTGATGTACCTGACAAAGAGAATATGTGGGTTAGATAATTTTTTCAGGTATGTTATAACATTCTTGGCTGTGAGGGCTCAATGTTAATGATAAACAATATATATTATAAATGGCATCCTTAAGAGAAACACACATAACATAAGACTATGCATTCATCAGTTGGTAAAATAGTAGTGACCAGAGTCTTGCAGGAATCTAACTTCGTATTTTTCTCTAGGAGTATGTGTCATATTTCCTTGTTCGTTGTTCACAGTGACTTTATAGAATAAACACATCTACTGTGAATAATGAAAATTAATCATTTTGAACTACCAATTCAGTTTCTTCTTTTTTTTTTCTTTTCTTTTTTTTTCAAAGAGAGAGAGAGAGATCACAAGTAGGCAGAGAGGTAGGCAGAGAAAGAGAGGGAGAAGCAAGCTCCCCATTGAGCAGAGAGCCCGATGCGGGGCTCCATCCCAGGACCCTGAGATCATGACTTGAGTTGAAGGCAGAGGCTTAATCTACTGAGCCACCCAGCTGCCCCTCAGTTTCTTTAATGGTTGTAAATCTAGAGGCTTTCTCTGTCTTTTTTGAGTCATTTTTTCTGATTTAAATTTATTCTAAAAATTATTCATTTCATAAATTTGTTTTGCCACTGTAAAGATTTTTTTCCAAATATTGTTCAATTTTACTGTTCATTTGGTTTTTTTTCCTTGACCAATTTTATCAGATTGTTTGACTATTTTATTTTAAACCCTTTTGGTTTGATTTTACAGAACCACCATTTCCCTCTATTTCATTCTTTGCTTTTACCTCTTTCCTTCTACCTGTTTTGATTCTCATGATTTTTCATTTTCTAACTTGTGAGTTGAATATTATATTTCTTCATTTGTCTTTTTTAACATATGAATTTAAGTGTAAAAGTGTTTGTGTTTTTTATTTTACAAATCTTTACTTTCCTTGTCATTCAATTATAATTATTTCATAATTCACATTATAATTTCTTTTTTTGGAGTATAAATTTCTGAGAAAAGGTGTTTTTGCTTGTTTTAAATTCTAAAGACATAGGAATTGCAGGCATTTTCTTCCAATTTCTAAATTCATTGCTTTGAGATTATAAAGTAAGGAATGCATAATTATGATTTTGCAATTACTTATTTCGGGCTCTATTGTTTGCTCAGTTTTCGTAAATGTTCCATGTGTTCTGGAAATGAGTATTTTCTATGGATGCAAGTTCATTATATATCATCAAATTAGCTTATTAATCATGCTGTTTGAATTTTTAATGTTCTCCATAATTGGTTTTGTCAGCTCGGTCATTCATTGTCAGAAAGAAATGTGTTGGGTGCCTGGGTGGCTCAATGGGTTAAAGCATCTGCCTTTGGCTCAGGTCATGATCTCAGGGTCCTGGGATCAAGCCCCGCATCGGGCTCTCTGCTCGGCAGGGAGCCTGCTTCCCCCTCTCTCTCTGTCTGCCTCTCTGCCTACTTGTGATCTCTCTCTCTGTGTCAAATAAATAATCTTTAAAGAAAGAAAGAAAGAAATGTGTCAAAATCAACCATTAAGATTATGGATCTGTCCATTTATTTTCTTACTTCTGTCCATTAAATATGTTTTAATTATTTAATTCTGTGTTTACAATCATTGTGTTGCTTTTGTAAATGGAATATTTCTTTTATTATATTTTCTAAGTAGTTCTAATTCTAGCATTGAATTTTATTGATATCTGTATATTAAATTTATATATAGTCATCTATTAAATTTTTTACTTGTCATAGTGTTTCAACTGATTCTTTTAGGTTTTCTGCATAAACATTCACTTCTCTCTGATAGCAATGATCCTTTTTACATTCTATTTTTAAACCTCCTGCTTTGTTCTCCTAATTGCATTGGCTACTACCTTCATAACAATGTTAAATAATAAAGATGATTGCAGATATTCTTATCTTGTTCCTGACTTTAGTGCTAAAGCATGGTGCCAACTTTTCATTAACACATTATATCACAACTACAAAAATGTCATGTATTCTAATTTTAAAGTATTACAGAAATGTGTGTCACTATTTTATCATATGTGTAGATATTTATTCATGTATTATTATATTGTAGAAGTATGCACTGATTCTTATTTTTGATGTTAAATGTTATCTAATACCTTTCAGAATCTATGGAGATCATCACATTACTTTTCTCTTTTGATACATTGATTTTAAAGATTTAATGAAGTGTCCTTTTAACATCTAAAAAACTAGGGGCTGTGGAGGGTGGGTCAATGTGTACTATTTGCTTTCTGAAAGTTCCTTTGTTTTTAACATAGCAACTAATCTGTTTGGGTTATAGAAACTAACTTGGATTAGTTTTGTAATTTTTATGAATAATCCATGTGCATGTGAAAAGGTAGTGCTTTCAAAGGTACAGATTTTTACATATGCCTTGTTATTATGTTATTTATTTTGTATGTGGATGGTAACATGTAAAATAAAGCATCTCATTACTAATATATTTCTATTTTGTTTTGTATTTCCAGAAGTTTTTTCTTATCTATTTTACTTTCCTTCCTAAAATGTTTTTTGGAGTTATTTTTCCCAGAGACCATTTCACTCATAGCGTGGAATAAATGTGACTATTGCAACTGTAGTATTCATGGAAATAAGACAAATTTCCTTTCAAAACCTCTGAATTCCTGACACATACAAAATCAAGATGCGGACTACACAGAAACTATTGTTTAATAATTGTTCAATAATGTTTTTTTTTATAATGGTTTTTTTTAAAAGAACTTTAATGAATGTATTGGATTATTCTCAAAGGAAAGAAGGATTTCAAGGCCAAGAAATAAAGAAGATATTATTTTGTTAGCTTTATGTCCTAGATAATGTCTCTGGTGAGTTGTTCATTCTTCATATTCACCCTAGTTCTCTTCACTGATGCTCCCAGAAACAGGATTAGATTCAGTCGACAATAGCATTTGACACTATAAAAGGACCTTAGTTGATTAGTACTTAACTGGAATACGTAGTCAACTAATTGTGTGTCAATCTGAATCCAACAGAATTAGACAGGAAGGCAAAGAGATATTCTTGGTAATAATCTGTATTCAATATCGAACATAAGGGCACCTGGGTGGCTCAGTCAGTTAAGCGTCTGCTTTCGGCTCTGGTCATGATCTCTGGGTCCTGGGACTGAGCCCAGTGTCTGGCTCTCAGCTTCAGACCCTCTCACTCTGCCAATGTATTCTCCCTCTCTCCTCTCAACTAAATAAATTTTTAAAATCTTTAAAAAATAATTAACAAAAAAATCAAACATAAATAGATTGGATTAATTTCCTAGATGGTCATACAGATATTTATACTAGGCTTGGCCCAGAAATTATGTCAGTAGGCATCATCACTAGGCTTCTTACAATCACATCATCCATGTTCTGTATTCTTATTTCTTTACAGTGAGGCTCTGTGTCGGATGTTAAATCCTCCCTGACTTTTGAGAATGAGAAGTCACTACCCTCTCTCCGCTTCCAGCTACCTCCTCCAATTGTCACATCATATGGGACTTTCCTCATCCTAGCCAGATAACTGTTACCCTTCTTTTTCTCAATGCCATTGTCGTACCATAAATCGGCAAGCAGAAGGAACATGTGTGACAAAAATCGTGTCTTCCCTAAAGCCCAACTGTATGAAATTGCTGTTGCATTTAATTGTCACTGTATGAAAAAAAATGAAACCCAGAATCTCTTGTCTATATCCCCCAGCTATGCCATCAAGCTGCCTGTCAACCTATTTTCAGTCAGGAATTTACAGTATATCTTGTGAAGATTTCTTTACATAAATATTTTCTTTTCTAATTTTGTGCCATATTTTTCTCCTTATTTCTTTTTTTAAACCCTGTGTCTCAAACTGAAAAACCCATTCTAGCTTGGCACATTAAAAACAATTCAACAGATGTTGCACCCATCACTGCATGTTTTGTTTCTACACAAGAATAGAAAGTTGGCTAAGAAAGTGAGTCTCTGTTGATCTTCGCTTAATCCCAGGACCATCAATGCCTTCCTCAAAGCGCACTTTCTTGCTCATCAGCCTCACTGTAAGCCAGCTGTAGTGAAGATACTAAATTACTTCATTCCATGTCTCTTTTATACCCATCCCCTATCTGGCCAAACTGTACAATGGCTGTTCTGTTTCTTTTTCAGTATAACTGTCTAAAAATATTGTCACTTTTTTTTTAGCTTTTTTCTTTCTTTTTTTGTCTTCTATATTCTGTAGTATTTTCCTCTAGTGTCTTTCCCGGGCATCTGACTTTCCTGAAAGAGAAAACACAGTATCTGAAGAGAAATAATTCCTGGTTAAGATTTTCCCACATCAAACTTTTGCAAAAACTTGATAATAGTATTTATAATTCACAAAACTTAGAATTTATATGATTATAATAAAAGCTTGTTTCAGTTTAAAAGTAAAAATGAGTAATGAAACAGCTACAAAAACATAAATTCCAATTTTGCAGATGTTTCATTGGTTCAAGTCACTAAACATCCACATGATTACATGAATCATTTTACATCATTCAACACATATTTATTCAGTTTCCAATCCTTGCCTTACACTTCTGGTAGGCACTGGAGGAACACAGAAAACCCATAAAATTCCTCCTCTTCAAGTGTCTGGTTTCAAGTCAGTGAGACATAAATGAATATTCTGTAAACAACTGGAGAATAGCATTTATCTTTGAACATCCTCTATATAAGAAAGATTTTCATTAAAAAGAAGCAAAAACTGTAATTTAATTGCCCAAAGGGTCCATCATCTACCAGTTTTAAGGCTAATGTGTCCTTCAATACAATTGAAATGTAGTATAAAATGCCATTCTTCTTTGCCAGTTTAGTACATTTCCACATAACCAATGCTCTATAAACATTGAGTAAATGAAAAACTGATTGAATATTGTTATGATTTAGATATCATTATTCTACTAATCTTCCATAAGAATTTATATAACTGCTATTTACAAAGATTGTTTTAAACATACTAGTTTTACTTCCATCTTTGTTTTGAACCATTCAATTAAGAACAGCAAAATAGCTCCCTAGTTTAAATATTTTGTATAATTAGATGCATCATAATCAAAAGTTAGCCTTGTCTTATAGTCAACTCAATGACTTCAATTTAATAAAACTAGTCTTAAACTTGTGCTGAAAGTTCAATAACAATTATTCTCAGATACAAATATAAGGAAATAGATCCTTTGATTTTCTTATGTGTAAACATATTGAAACTGCAACTCTAGCTATCCTGGTTAAAACTAAGAATGTTGGGAGAAGAAAGAAGTACATTCTTTAAACTTTCAAACTATGAAATATAATTTATTTGTATCATTAATAGAGGTTCCTTCCTTTGTCTGCCTTAAATCATTTAAGAGTTATGATACTGGTGATGGTTATAAGAATGTAAAACAGTATTTTCCAACAAAATATAAATAAACCTCAAAGAGCAGACAAGATTCTAGGTATGTTTGGGCTACAGGCAAAGCTGGAAGGGGCTTTATGAGGAAGAATTGCTGAGTTTCAGAGCTTTTTAGAAATGAACCTTAAACACAAATCTTGTTTCTAATGAAACAAATTATAGTATCTTATTGTCATAATGCCTAGCTGGAACTATTGGACAGAAAGACTCACACATTTTTTTCACTCAAAAAAATGATTTATAATTGAACTAATAAGATGTAAAACAGGATCTGACATATTTCTAGCCCATGACTGGATGACCAGCTTCAGGGATGATGATCCCTACCTGGTCAAGCATTGGACTTCTTGGATGATTTCCAAGAGCCTGTGGTAGTTTGGTAGCTCTCCCTTTCATTAGAGTCGTATTTGCATAGCTTGAAAACATGTTAATTTGAACAATATAACTTAGTTTTTCAGTGGATGAATGGTCTGACTCAGTCAGAAGAGTGAAGTGCCTTTATACTTAGAAATTTTGTTCCCTGTTACAATTCATACTCTAAACTCAGAAAATAGCCTTCAAATGTCTTTAGCTAAGATGCTTCCACAAATACCTGTCATTGAAAAGCCCACCTAGTGTGTCCCAGGACCATATGTTGGCCAGTGTTTCTGGAACAAAGGTGTCAAAATGGCAGGTTGATACTGAAAAATGACAAATTCAGAGATGCAGCAGGGAATACGGCTTGTCAGCTACTAAAAGGACCGTTGTTTTTGTTCTGAGAGTAGAGGAAAGCCACTGTAAGATTTTGAAAAAGGAAATGACTTGATATGACTTACTTTTTAAAGGGGTTCTCTGGCTGCTGCATGCAGAGTAGCTCATTAAAATATCTGTTGATGGACACCAGTACAAATTAAATCCAAAGTTCTCCACTAAGCCATCAACCTCCCCCATCTCTTCACATCACTAATCACACTTAAACATTGTCCAGGACTGGAAAGACACATACAGCAAACTCTCCCCACAAGGGGAACTGATGGCCATGCATTAAAAGGACTATTCACAATGTTGTGGGCAAGATTAAGTGACGCTAAGAGTCAGTGGTGAAATCATGCAGTTAGAAATAACAGGGAGCTGGGGTGCCTGGGTGGTGCAGTGGGTTAAGCATCTGACTCTTGGTTTCAGCTCAGGCCCTGATCCCGGGGTCATGAGATTGAGCCCCATGTTGGGCTCCACGCACAGCATGGAGTCTGCTTGAGACTCTCTCTCCCTTTCCTTCTGCCCCTACCTCCTGCTTTCATTCTCTCTCAAATAAATAAAGAAATAAATCTTTGAAAGCAAAAAAGAATAGCAGGAAGCTGTTACCACCCTTAGCTCAGAAGGGGTGAATGGAGGTTACCAGAATCCAAAGTAATTTCTGTAGCTCTATGAGAGGATACCTACAAAAGTTACATCTCTAAGCAGAAATACAGACAATCTGCAGCAACCTGCAGCAAAACTCTTGTTTTGAAAATGCATATTTGTTCCAATGTGGTTAATATATTAGGGAACAATTTGAGCATTACTGAATTTGATGTTTGCTTATGCACAATTTCATCCATAAGAAATACCAAGGGAATAGAGAAAACTGCATAGCTGAACCGGGCTGAGTAGGAAAACACAAAATGTACACACGCACACACCTCAAATATCCCCCAACTATTGCTGTTCACTGTGTGTTATGAGGCTCATCTATCCACCTCTGGTGTTACAGCTTTCCTTCCAATTTCAGATAATCCTCCTTCCACCACTTTATGATAACTCACATTCTGTAACTTTTCCAATGCCCCTTCTACAAGCAAACTTCTGGTCCTTTTCAAGGTAAAATTCCATACCTATTGCAATATGTGTGTGTTTTTTAATCACTTCACATGTTTAAAACTGTGTTATAGTTTTTATTAGGTTCCCATCTCTCTCTCTCTCTCTCTCTGTGACTCACAAGGATTTTGAGTGCTCTTTCCGTGATCCCATTCCCCCAAAGCCTTATAGTTTTAATTGCATGATTTTGCACAGTGTGGTGATTTTTAGGATCTCAAATTTTCTGCCACAGCAAAATGATTGTAAATACCCAGATCTCACTCACTTCCCTCCTTCCAGTTTCAACCAATTCTTCTTACTAACCAAACCCAACAGGAAACCAGAGAGGAAAAAATATTTAAAAAGCTCACTGATGTACTCTGAAAAGGTCAGCCTCCAGAGGCACAGGGCCAGGTGGAGAAGGGTGGAGAGTAGATCTGAAAAGGCAAACTGAAAGTGTGCAGCACAGAAACCTTCTTTAGTTTAAAAAATACTCTCTTTTGATTTCTTTGCCTTGCTCAAAATGTGGTCTAAGGGTCAGCAACTTCAGCATCTTCTGGAGGCGTGTTAGAAATGCAGAGTACCAAGCTTCTCCACAGACCTATAGACCTACTGAATCAAAGTCTGCATTTTAACAAAATCTCTCAGGCGATTTGTATGCACATTAAGTTTCAGAAACATTGTTCTCAAATCTTACGCTTATGAATCAACAGTTGTTAATAGACACAGATTTTTTTAAGTTTTTACAATATCAAAGCCTAAGAAATTTAGGCTTTAAAATTTGGCTGTGAATTCTTCATTCATTAAATTCAGTGAATAACTTGATCTTTACAATTTCTTTTCAATACTTACTGACTGAAAACAATGTAACCTTTACTTTCCCTCTCCTCCATCAGCTCTCCCAGAAGATTCTTCCTGTCACCTCTTTTCAAGTCCTTAGAATTACGTTTATTTCTTTTTCTTGATCTCGTTCTTGGAAGCCAAATAACCACTGAAACCTAGCAATGTTTCTCTCTCAGTACCTCTTCTATACTTATCATCCTTTCCATTCCTGTTTCTAATTTTCTGGTTTACATCGTATCACCATTTACCTTGGGCTATATAAATAACCTAAGTGGTCTTCCTAAGTGTGTTATTTTCTTACAGTAGGTAGTTCTACCCAAATTTCCATGAGAACATCATTGCTTCCAAAGTAAAATTTATGCCTGCCCTAATATTTTCTGATAATCTAGTCCCAAACTAGCATTCCAACTTTATGTTGGAACCTGCATGGTGTTCTTCACATCTCCATCACCAACCATAGATGAGGTCACAAGTCTCTGTAAGCATCCCTACTCTGCATAGGAGCACTTTGGAGAACGCCCCAACATTGGTCTATTGTGTGCCCACCTAAACTTGCTTCTTTCATCCTGCTCTCCAAAACAGTGATTTTACTTCACATGTGGTTTTCTGGGCTTTGATTTTCATTTGTTTTTGTCCTGGGTGTTGATTTTGGGGGCACCTCTTGATTCTATTCTTCAGAGTCATATAGATCACGCCTGTAATTCCTTCAGGGCTCAACCCTGAGAAACCTCAGCTCAAGTCAGTGTACTTGGATCCCCCCTTTTTTTTTTCTTGAAAAAAGAGATCTAGAAGCCCTGTTTCTAGTGATTCTACTTCCTATTCCCCTAATCAAATTCGTTTCCTGAACAGATCTTGCCCCATTTTACCCTCCATGAAGAGAGTATACTCTTCTTTCTTCTATAAATCCAAAAATTGTGTCCATCCCCCAAGGACCTGCTGCATTCATTCCACTTTCTCTATCAAGGACTGAATTCCACAGTCTTTTTAATTTTTTATATCAGTCTTTATTTTCACTTAAGTCTCCTATGGTTTTATGACATCAGGTGAACTTTTCCTGAATTGCCTAACTCAAGTTTATGGCTTACCTCTCTAACAAGGCCAGAAACAAAGTACAATTTTCCTTTTATGCCTTACAAGTTTCACAAGTGTTCAATTATATTTGTTGATGGAAGCCATAGCATTTTCTCTTGTTTGTCTAATGGAAGAAGAGGTTTTTTTCTTAATGGAAAAGACAGAGCGGGGACACTGTGAAGGTGCCTGCAAATACTACAGATACTACCCACATGCTGACAGATTCACAACGCTTTTAAAAGTTGCCATTAAGGATCCAATTCAAGTCTACTTTTCATTAAATGTTAATCTCATAGCAATTTCCTCTTCCGGTGTCCATTCTGTTACATTGTCTCTATTATGCTTTTTAACTTTAACTATTAGAAAACAGGTTAAAACAAACCCATAATTAAACTGACAGTGAAAAGTTATTAACGCTTATATAAGCTTTTTGGTGTAAAGCTTTCTATCTTAAATATATTCAATGTGTCTACCTCTTATCTACTTTATCTAATTGTCCATAACTTTGTTCCACTAACGCTGTTATTCAAACGTATATGCAGACATATGCGTGTTTTATATTTCTATTTTAAAATAGAAAACTAGGTACTTCTTATAAGTTACAGTAAGCTTTAATATAAGAAATATTTTAAAAGATTTTCCAGTATTTAGAATATTTAGTTTAAAATTTAAACTTGGAATGGGCTTCTAACATTAATAAAGTTAATATTAAACATATGACTGATTTTTATTTAATTAAGAAACTCTTATGTAATGTTTTTTGGGTTTGTTTTTTTTTTTTAATAAAGATTTTATTTATTTATTTATTTATTTATTTGACAGAAAGCAAACAACGAGTGAGAGAGGAAACACAAGCAGGGGGAGTGGGAGAGGGAGAAGCAGGCCTCCTGCTGAGCAAGAAGCCCGATGCAGGGCTCAACCCCAGGACCCCAGGATCATGACCTGAGCTGAAGGCAGTTGCCTAAAGGCTGAGCCACCCAGGTGCCCCGAAAATCTTATGTAATGTTTACTATGGGGCAGACACTAGTCTAATGTACAAGTACTAACTCATTTAATCCTTATAACAATGCCAGGAACTGGGTATTATTATCCTAGCCACCTTACAGATGGGACATTAGGCATAGCTAATTCATAGGAAAGACAAGCTTCACACCAAGGCTTTTGATTCACCTGGGGTCTTAAGCAACATGCACTGCAGCTTCTCTCGTGGAGGAGCAAAATAATGTTATGGGCTATTTTGTGTGCGTGTATAAGTCTGAACTATTCTTCTGTCTATATCCAGAGTCATTTTTCTACATACAGAGAAACATGTATTAGACGATGTAAACTTGATACTCATTAGAGCTACATACACTCACTTCCATCAACCTAGGGAATACTGTTTGTCCTGATAGACTTCTCATCAGTCCTTTCAGTGAATTTTTGTTTTGATTTTAAAAGTTGTTCTACCAATAGTCTCTTCTGTATGAATCTGGGCATATTTTAATAATAGTTCATTCTTTAAATTTAACTTTCTATGTGTATTAAAGTGAGACACATGCATAATTATAAAAGATAAATATTTCTATAAATATTTTAAATTAATGATAGCCCCCCTACTCCAATCCTTTTCATCCTTGATTTCTGTCTCCCAGAGACAACCATTTTCAATTCTTTTTAACTATCTCTTCCAGCATTTACCTCATTTTTAAGAAACCTAATTAAACTATTATTTCTTTTTGCTTGTTTGCTTTCGGTATCATCTCTTGACTCTTGTGATAGATGAGGAGTCTTTGCGTTTGTGGGCTGGCTTGGGGAGTGGCAGCCTTCACTTTAAGGTAGTGAGGTAAACTCAGACATCTAACGGAGGTCATGATAATTAGTATCTACAGTATTGTCACTTTTCTATTTTGCTTATCCAAAGAAAATATCCTAATATTTTGTGGGTAGGGAAAATAGGGAATGGAATGAGCCTATCAGCTAGATGGCCACAGGGGAATGGCAATTGGACAGTTGCATTTTTTACTAAGTAGATTTTTATTGAATTCTTTTATTCTTGGTGCAGAACCAAAATACTCATCTGGCCTAATGTCAAAAACACAGATTCCCTCTTTTCTAACCCAACTGGATCATAAATCTCCAGTCTACTGCCAATGTTGAAGGAAGTATGTCGGTCACTCAGTTTTGTTGAAAACCCAAATGTCTTTGGAAAAGAAAGATCCATCACATTTGGAATAAAATCTAAACTTCTCTTTATCAAAGTGGTTTTCTAACCACCTAATCTATAATAGTACATCTGAATCTATCATAGATCTTATCCCTTCCTCTCTTCTTCCCTTCATTCATCCTTCCCTTCCTTCTATTGGGATGTAAAATTGCTACGGTCTTATAAAGCAGTCCAGTACCTAGCATAATATTTGATACATAGTTGCCACTCAATAAAAATATTTTGAATGCATGTTTGTAGAAAGAAAACTCACAAATTGAATTCAAACTTCCTTTACCAAGGCTTTGCAGATAATCTTCTTCCCTAGCTGGGGGAATCAGCACATTTAACGGATGATAGTAAGGTCTTTAGAACCAAAGTTTCTAGCTACAACCCAGATTCATGACTTACTGCCATGTGAATCCCTTATCTATAACATAAGGATGATAGCAATAATACTAGCCTCACAGAGCTGTGGGAGGATTAAATGGCCTCCACTCAGAATACATTCCTCAAATGTCAGCATCCTGCCTTATCCCTCCTGGTTAGGAAAAACTTAATTTCGACTTCCCCCTCCTGTGTATGTTGAAGTGGGTGTGTTCTCAATCTTTTCTCTCTCTGTTTGCTGGAGGGTTGTGGTTTCACCTGCTCAGTTCTGGATCCCCTCCAGCCCTCTAAGGGAAGTTTCTGCTGTTGCCACATTAGTTTTTTGGATTTCAGCGTAGCGGAACTGGCAGAAAAGGTCAAAACATAGAAAAATTGTAACTGTGCTGGTAGCCTGTAGAGAGAAATGCAGTAGGAATAAAAGAGCAGCCATGCTCTGCAATGGGCTACGGTGCTAACGGAGGATGATGAGGACAAACTGGCTCCAGAGGACTTAGGTTGGGAGGGGAAGTGTGCATTTAGAGGCGGAGAAGGAAAGACATGGAAGGGAGAAGAAAGTCGGGACAAGCAAAAGAGTCCTCTAAGCTAATATTGAAAACAGCTAATGTTTATTAGGTGCATACAATAGTTCAAAAATCTCATTTATTCCTCATAACAGGAATAGTAGGAGGTAAGTACCATACAGATATAGGGTTTTAGAGAATAGGAGACAATCTGGCATTTTCATAAGCTTTTCTGTGAAGTATGACTCCTTTATATTCTTCTACAGAAACAAAGAAACAATGAAATTCTTGTTTAGACTGTACATCTCTGAAAGAGACATTACTCTGAGATTGACTCATACAGGTCACAACTTTGAAGGATGACACATGTAGTCAATTTTACATCGATTTCTCATTCCTTGGTACTGGCTATGGATACAACAGATCTTCATTTTCTATTCAATATTGGAAATTCCTTTATTCTATAGGAGTGAAGGGCCTCCTTTTAAAAAGCCCAAAAGACGAAAACACCCAGAAGATTGTCTCAAATAAATTCTAAGAATTAAGCCACAGTCATTCTCTGTGGTAGGTATAAAGACTCAAGTAAACCAAAAGAAAAGTTGATGTTTTTCTTCCCAGTAACTTGGGAATGTAATTATTAAACATAAATGAAAGATCCCATATTTTAAAAGAAAAAGAAACCATACAACTCAAACTTTATTTCAAATTAAAATTTTTAAAGATCTATACCATTGGTGTTTAATTAATTTCCCTCTTACTGTATTTTCCCTGATCCTGAGGAAGTCAAAGCTTCAATGATAATAATATTTCTTTTAGGAATCCCGTGGCTGGATAATAGCATTGGTAAGTGGGTTTGCAATTCCATAAAGAGATTTATATGCACTTCAGAGAGTCAGAGACTGTACTCTAAAATACTCTGTATACTTGTCTAATGAGAGTTCCTTTGTGCTTTGGCTACCCACAGGTAGTCTTGTTCAGAAGCTTCATTTTTGTTTTGTTTTGTTTTTCTTTAATTGAAGGAGTAAAAAGCTTTAGGAATTTTAAGGGCACTGCTATCCTTCAGGCCCATATGTTATCTTATTAGGTTTGACTTTTAAGTTTGTTTAATTTTCATTTTCATTGCAAAGGCAAACTTCTATCTCCTTGTATCTTTAAAATCATGTGTCAGCACTATTTCAATTCATATAAGCATAAAATAGCCCTTTTTATTGCACCATTTTCAGATTATTGAGTATTTTTCTACAAGTTGCCTTTTCAAAACAATAACAAAAACAAAAGCATAGATTTGCATAACACTCAGTTTCAAATCAATTTCATATCCCTTGTCTCATTTTTGCCTTTCAAAGCTTTATGAGGTATGGAGGCTGGTATTATTTTCCATTCTTTATAGATAATGAAACTGAGGTACAGAGAGTTTAATGCACTTGCCCTAGGGCATATAGCTAATAAATGGTAAAATAGAACTACTACCCAGGTCTTTTCTTTTCTGAACCACAAAATAATAAATCACGTGTGTTTTTTCAAGTCTTAATTTCTATTTTAACCATGTTTTTACTACTAGATTAGACCAAATGTTTATCTATTATTATTATTATGACTAAAGGTATGTATGTTCTAATGGTGAGCCAAACTTTGGAGATAAGAGTTGCCCTGATTCTTCTTGTTTGTAAAAGGGAGATGATGACAGAATCTAACTCACAGCGTTGTTGTGAAAATAAAATGAGTTAACACAAGGGAGGGGCTAAGCAACCTTCACATAGACTGACCAGGGTTGAAAGCCTGGCTCTTTTGTACTAGCTGTGCAAACCTGGGCCAGTCTCCTCCCCTTCCCGAATCTCCAAAATAAGAACAGCCTAGCTCACAGATTCTTGAGAGACTTAACTGATACCATGTATGCAAAACTCCGGTACAGCTCAGCTGTCTTTGAGCGGTAGCCGCTACTGCTATTGTTTTTCTAAGTGTTAGTCCTTGTCAATGTCACCACTTGTTTGCTCCACTCTGCTAGTTATTGAATGCTGTGATTCAGGATTTCACTCCATCATTCACTTCATTAATCGACATGATTAGTTCCTTTGGGTATAGCTGTCCAACTAGATAAAACCAAAGCCCCTCGCTTTTTTTCACCCACCTCTTCCCCATCTTGCTCACTGGAGGTAGTAAGATATTTTTTATTTTTCAGAGACCCTAATAAAAATAAACCTAGTCATCTGCTCCATCCACTGGGTTCCCACAGCACTTAGTTTGTAACAGCACTTGGTTTTTTACAACAATTTTCTGCTCTTACTTCTATCACCTTGAAGTCACATGCCAGCAAGCTGAGTGGAATTATGGATCCAGCCAGCTGTGTCCCAGGGAACAGGGCTCTGCCCAGAATTTCAGGACCTTGTGCCCATGCTGGCAGTTAGAGAACCAAGAAGCAGTTACTAGAAGCAACCCTTCTTTACGTGGGTATACCATCTACTATCTGAAAAAGGGTGACCTAATCCAAAGAGAATACAGATCTTAGTCTGAGTCTGGGAGGAACTGCTGAATCAAGCAAGGATGCAAAACAATATTGATGAATGAGAAAATTTCAAGTTTATGAAAGGAAGGCAAAACTGGAGAAAGTGAGCTAGAATTCAGGTGGTATCTGATTAGACTTTTACGTGCCTCCGGGGACAGTTACAAGAACAGATACAAAGAGGGAGTAACTGTGTCCCACTTCATTCTGGCTTTTCCCATGTTAGACATGAAGTGAAAATCCTCCTTCACAGTCTTGTCAAGCCCACCTCCAGCTGCCTCTTTACCCATCACGAGAGGGTTGTCTTGTTAAGTCTTTTCCTCCCAGGTTATTAACAAGATTCTTCCTGGTTGGTGGAGCCAATGATTCTCCTGTGTATCAATGAGAACAGGATACGGTTTCTTCAAGTGGTCCCACACACTGAAATAAGAAAATCCTCTTAACTGGGATAAAATTCCCATGATGGAAAGGTTTTCTGTTTGTGCATTTTGTTGCTGTTACTGTTTTCTTTTCTGCTTTTACTCTTGAGTTACAAACTTCCATTCACAAACCTGTCATTGATTTCCGCCGTTCTATGATTTATTTCTTCCAACCTGTCTGGAAAGAATTCACCCTTTTAATAGGAGGACATTTGCCAAAGATTTCCTTTCACCTGCTCCTCCAGCATGGACATGAACTTGCATTTGCAGCACACATAGCCAAGGATCATCCAAAGCGAATATACATGCATAGCATAGAAGTTATAGATCACTGGAACAGGTGCCATCAAGCTCAAATGTAATGGGTCTCAGGAGTAATTCTTTAGCTCTCCTAATGTATTTCTCCCTATAAATTGTGTGGGAATTGCCTCTTTGCAACGCTTGTTCCCAGAGAGAAAGCTACTTATTACTTATTTAAGACTCGTCTTCTCCTACTTGTTAACTAACAAACGTGCTGTGGGTTAGCTTTAAACGAGATTTTAAGCCTATCTCTAGTACCATCACCCACAGAGACAATTCAACAGAACCTTGCAACAGATCTCACCCTCTCTCCCAGGCTTTGTTCTGCACAGTAACACATACTACCCTGCTTTCTTGCCTTGGTATCATTTCCTGCTTCTCTGATGATATATGGAAATTGAGATTGGAAAAGACTATCAGCATGAGATAAATAGGTTATGGTTTTCCTCAGTAATTATGAAGGAGAAATGGGTACGATGCAAGTGTCTTCTATGTACTGGAATGTGAGGTGGAGAGAACGGTACTGAGAGTAACTCCAAGGTTTTAAGTCAGAAAGAGCAAGAGGATATAGTTCATGTAATATTAAAATTGTAGATTATTCTGAATTATTCTAGTCATCCCAGAGCTCTGGAGCCTCTGATACTAGCTCAAGAGTATAGTGTTATATGAAGGAAGTCCAGGAGTCTCACTCAGTGGGCATCCAAAATGAGCAGCTTAACCCAGTGTAATTTTTCTAAGAGTATTTGGAGCATTTTTTTCTTGTTCAGCTAATATTATGTCATACTACAGAAAAAACACAAAAGCTACTGACTTATCAATTAGTATGTTGATTCATTGGCTTGTTGACTATGAATATAGATATGTATTGTGTGTGTGTGTGTGTGTGTGTGTGTGTGTGTGTGTGTGTGTAAACTATCATCTCTGGTTCTGGCTCTAGTCTTTATATATGTATATACGTATATATTCATATCTCTAATACTAAAAATGACTTATGTAGTTGGTGACTTTCATTATTTTAAAAATCTGAACATTTCTCCTGTGGTCTGCCATTTTTAAGAGCCAAGCATTAGTATTTCTTCCTTTAGTTCTTTAGACCCTTCTCTTATTCTCTCTTCCACTTTTCTTCTTTCCCCATCCAACCTCTTCCCTCTTCTCCTACTACCAACCACCACAATTCAAGAAGACAATCACGTCTTGTCAGCCACAAGCGTCCAATCTGAGAATCCCAGCATTTTTGAGCTTCACCATTTCCAAACTGGAGAGGCTCACTTCCCTTTGAGGATCTCACAGTAGAAAGAAAGAAAAGATGCACTTCTAACTAAAGCTACAATTAACTGAGTGCCTGGGGGAAAAAAAAGACTTTATAAACATTACCATAATCTGTTTCTATAAACTCAGAGAAACCACTTTCATAGCTAAACATTTTCATAATCCAAAACTAATGTCTGCTGATGCTATTAAGTTGTTAGTGTCTTCTCGACTGCTTGTTCCGTGTCACGCATTGTGTTAAGCAAAATACATTATTTTGTTTAATCCTTGGTATGATGCTGAGATCAGTGTTAGTAGTATTACTGTCATTTCTAAAATGAGAAAATAGAGATTTAGGATGGATAAACAACTTACCCACAGTCAAAAAACTAGCAAAAATGTAGAATTGAAATTCAAGTCAAACTCATTTTAAAACACATGGTTTTAACGCCTATACTCCAGTGCCTCCAGACCCTTTTAAAGACTTCCAAAATATATTCTGAGGTAAAGATGAAAATAAAATTCTTGATCAAATAAGAGACTTTATTTTATTATTATTTATTTGTTTGTTTGTTTGTTTGTTTTGCCAAACTCTAATTTATAAATGGAGCATATACTTACTCCTTTTCTTTTCAAACAGAGTTCAGTGAAAATAATAAAAGTGAAGAAAATTATAGTGATTTGTTTGGTCATATTTTAAAGCAACTTCTGAGATTATGTCATTTCGACTGTTAAATAATTTTGTAAGTGTATCTGCAGAACATCAATATTTAATTGCATACTATTATCATACTTAAAAAATTAATAACTTTTGGGGCACCTGGGTGGCTCAGTAGGTTAAAGCCTCTGCCTTCGGCTTGGGTCATGATCTCAGGGTCTTCGGATGGAGCCCTGCATCGGTCTCTCTGCTCAGCGGGGAGCCGGCTTCCCCCACCCCTCACCCCCCACCCCCGCCTGCCTCTCTACCTACTTGTGATCTCTCCCTCTCTGTCAAATAAGTAAATAAATAACTCTTTTAAAAAAATTAATAACTTTTAACGTGTGAGGGCTGGTCCACATTTAGTTTTTTTAGAATTCATGGCAGTTCTACTCCTAATGTTAGCAAGACCAGATAGACTTGAGAACAGATAGACTCAGATAGAGAACAGATAGACTCACATACCATATTTAAATATTTAAAATTTTATACTAAATAGTTAATCACTAATAATTTTTAAACTATATATCAAATTGATAAATTATTAGATATATTATGTTTACCCTTCTTCCTTGACAAATACACCTTCTTATAATAACAAAACTTGAAAAATATATGCACAGTTAGAGTGTTTATTTGGCTGAAACTTTAAAAAATACCAAAAGATGCCTAAATTTAATCATTAGTACTTATGTCTCGATGTTCCTTAGTTAACTAATGATGTTTGGATACGTAATAAAATACAGATGTACATGGTAAATAAAATATTTATTACATAAATTTTATTTTTCTTTATTTTACCCATAGAAACACTATTTTCTATCATTCTGATCATGATTTAACATAATTTGTTTTACCAATGGGAATAATGTAAATAAATAAAAGTAATGTCATTTTCAAAAGCATACAAAATTTATATATACTTCATCAAATGCTCCCAATTTTTTAAAAGATTTATTTATTTATTTGAGAGAGAGAGAGAGAGAGAGCACATGTGCATGAGAGGGGCAAGGGCCAGGGCCAGAGAAAGAGGGAAAGAGAATCTCAAGCAGATTCCCCGCTGAACACAGACACCAAAGTGGAGCTTGATCCCAGGACCCTGAAATCATAATCTGAACGGAAATCAAGAGTCAGTTGCTCACTGACTGAGCCGCCCAGGTGTCCCAAATGTTGCCAAATTTTTAATTCAAAATTATTTTTATGTCTTCTAAAAAAGTGTTTTCTTATAAAATATTGTGTGTTCTATTACAATGATAAAATATACATTAAAATTAATGAATATTGAAATGTAAATCCATTGCTTAAATCTGATATTTAATTTTTTGAAAATCTAAGTAAATTACTACTTTTTCATAAAACCACAACTATTCTCAATTCTTGCATTCAATGCCTTCTTACTGACAATGTAAAAATCTGATGTCACAATTCACCTCGATTACTTCCACATCTATGTATTTGCAAGTTTCAGAGGAAATACCAGTGGTTTCTTACTGTAAAAATTCATCAGTCATCATGTGCAACTGTTGTAAATTTTGCACTATTTCATTAGCACATCCAAAACCATGAATTAAAACAGGAAAATAAGTAAAATAAGAAACTCTCATCACTACTGAGAAACAATAATTCATTATACTGCAAAATCTATTGCAGTCAAGCTTTCCGGAAGAAAACATTTGACAAGTTAATTAATGTGTCTTTTCTGCCAATAAAGCACTTCTGCCTCTCAAATCCTTCCTGTACTATAAAGCAGTGTCATTTTCTGATGTTCTAAGGCGTAATCCTTAAATCTTCACCACATTTGGAGGCTGTCTCTTATGATATCTAGGATATGAGACTAAAGACATAAAGAAGCTTTTCCTTGGAGACTGAATAGAATTGGCCACAAGAATAGATGTTTAGGACGTTAGGCCATGTTGTACAGTGCTTAGTGCCAGATCTCAGGTGACAGAGGTATTTTTTTGCTTTGTTTTGTGTGTGTGTGTTTTTTTTTAAGATTTTATTTATTCATTTGAGAGAGAGAGAGCGAAAGCATGAGCAGAGGGAGGGGCAGAGGGAGAAACAGGCTTCCCTCTGAGCAGAGAGCCCGATGCAGGGGCTAGATCCCAGAACCCTGGGATCATGACCTGAACCAACAGCAGACACTTAATGACTGAGGCACCAAGTTGCCCCTGTTTTTGTCTGTGTTTTGTGTTTTTATGTAGGTTTGTGCTATGCAGAAATATCTAAACTTGCCAACCCAGGGAAGGGAACCTTTTGGCCAGGTCAAGAGTCTAGGATTCATAGGTTATTTTCAATGTCAGAGCATCTGTTGAAGAAGCAACCAATTTCAAACCCTTGGAAAAAGTCCCTTCATGTTGTTCCAAATTTAATTAAATCAGGGCTTCTATATATGATTTACTTTTGTCCAGTTTGTTTGGCAAAGGTATGTAATATTTCAAACTTTATCTGTACTTAGCTAACCCAGAAGAGTAAATCAGCTGTGTAGAGTGTCCATGGGGTCCCATCTAACACTGGATAATCAGACTAAAATACACTTAAACTATAAAAAAAAGAAAAGAAAGCTATTCATCACTGTTTCTATGCAATTTTGTTTTCCATTATACCAATAAAACTCAAAAATACAAAACCAATAAAAGATTTTAGGAATAGCAACTACTCTGAAGATTTTGCAAACAAGTACTAAAAAAATAAATTTAAAGAAGACACCCATCCTCCATTCCAAGAGTGGAAGATTTATATTCACCAAAGGAAAACAAATGTGTGCCAAATTGCTACTTAATCCTTGTCCAGGCAGAATTCAATCAGGGCAAGGTGCTTGATCAAATTGCTGTGATGATCTATCGAAGTTATAAATACAATTCCCATAATAGAAAGAAAAATGGGCTATCAATATATATATAAGAATATATGGATATTGAATGAAAGAAACAAGTTACAGAATTTCAGAATCTAAATCATATTAATAGAACATGAAAAGCTTTATGTTGATACGGAAGTTCTTTTAAAATGTGTGCATGTGTATTAGTATATATGTATATATTATGTATACATATATAGTACATAAACATAATACACACACACAATAAATATGTTTGGGCACGCTTGGATAAATCCACCAGAAATTTTATATAAACAATCTGAATTATATTCAAAAAACAGTAAAAGTAATTAAACAGATAAAGGCACTGATTTTTTTTTGGACTTTATTAAATTTTATTGTAAAAGTTCTAAAATCCAATAAATCAAAACTATTCACAAGTATTAATAAATAGCTCACAGATCTAAAGGCACTGATTTATAAGGAAAGACAAAAATAAATAAATATATGAAGTTTGGAAATAAAAAGAGTAAGAGCATAATTACATTATGCAAATATTGCAGCCATGATTATGAAAGATGTCTTAATTTGTAAAGTAAAATAAGAACTGTATATGAAATTACAGGTCTTTTTTAATTATCAAAAATATTTCTTGGAATTTCAAAAAGTAGGAAATAGAATACAGGGAAAAAATCTTTTGTGAAATGAGTCACTGACAATTAGAGACCTATATACACCATCACCAGTTCAGAGCAGCAAAATATTTCTGCTAAATGTTTCCAAATCTGAATTTCAAGAAACCAGAAGGAAAGCATGAGTCATTGAGATGCCCTGCTCCAGAATTCCCTCATATTTTAACTACTACAAAATCCAGTTTGCTAAACTCAGAGGAGAATAAAAACATCTAACTTTCTATAAGCATTTTTTTAGTGGAAACAGAGAGTTGTGATTGTTTAACTTCTCGGTATTATGCATCATTTGCACCTATACCAAAGATTCCCATGCACACTGAGGGGATTTCGAATTAAAAATAATAGTAGTATAATAAATGGAGTTTCTTTTCTAATCAGATAAGAAAGCTATGAAACTGTTACTCTCATCCAATCAATAACAACAAAAAGTTAGATAAGGTATAGAAATCATAGTTCTTAAAACTCATTAAAGAGTTGGGGATACAATAAAACTTAAACAAACTCACATCCAGAAAGTGCCAAGTCCTTCACAGAGAAGAGAAGAGACCTGTGGTGGCTGAGAAAGAAAATGCCATGAAAGTGAGATGGGGTAGGGGTAGGGGGGAGGGATAGATAGAAATTAGGTACAGATTTAAAGAATTGTTAACAGTAACATGTAGGCTGGCAGGGCAGACTAGAACTTGGAGGAACCCCAACCACAGACCAAATCTGCACTCACCTTCCAATTCTTGCTCATGAGTATTCACCAAGTATAAGCAATAATTCCCTAAAAATAGGGGAGGGTGGTGTCAAAGAATGAGAACTAAGGAATAGCAGCATTGGAATGTCCAGGGCCTTCTTCAAGTGCCCATCTCTCTCAGAGAAGGGTCACTGGGGAAGGAAGCAGAGACAAATTTATGATCAAAAAAGGTTGGAGAGGTCAGAGAGCTCTCTCTCTCACACACACACACACACACACACACGCACACGCACACACACACCAACAGTTCAGCTTTCAATAACCAAAGCTAAAGAGAAAATTTTAAGGCATTCTGCATCTTCATGAAGTATAGGGCCACAGTGCTCCAAAGGCCGACAGGGATAACAAGAGTAACAGATCTCTAAAGAGATCACCCATCGATTCAGAAACCATTGGGCAAGATTGGGAAAAAAGTCTCTAAGGATCTAACAATCTGGCAACCAGGTTGTAAACTATGGAGATATCCCACAGTTTCAAAAACCGGTGGCTCCCACTTTGAAGCATAGAAAGATCTTTGTAATCTGGGTAGTGCTTTGGCCCCAAACTCAGCCAAAAAGAAAGTCCTTATTCCATCCTCGAAACTTTTGAAGACAATGAGAAACAAAATTAAACTAATGTTGAAAGAAAACACAAACCCAGCTCAACTAGATCATACTGACTCAATCTCTACTCTAGTAGCCTATAATTAAAAAGTATGCCCTTTCTAGAAGCAAATGTAACTTAACATCAGTTTCTTCTACTTATTATACAAATGGCAAACAATGAAATACTATAAGGTAAACAAAAGGTAAAATATATGAACAATGGACAAGAGGGGAAATAGAAGTAGACCACATATAGCTAAAATATTAGGACTATCAGAGATTTTAATATAACCATGATTTTTAAAAAATTAAACAATATAGTGAAAATGATGGATAACAGGCATGAAGAATTGGGAAGTGTCAGCAAAGACATGAATTATAAAATTATAATTATAAAAAAGGTTGAAATAAAATGTTACATGGGAAAAGTACAGTACAGGGGCGCCTGGACGGCTCAAAGCATCTGCCTTCAACCTAGGTCATGATCCCAGTGTCCTGGGATCAAGCTCCACACTGGGCTCCCTGCTGGGCAGGAAGCCTGCTTCTCCCTCTACCACTCCCTCTGCTTGTGGTCCCTGTCTCACTGTCTCTATCTTTCTTTCTGTCAGATAAATAAATAAATAATCTTTAAAAGAAAAAAGAAAAGTATAATACAAGATGGGCTTACAGGCTTCTGGTTATGTAATGAATAAATCAGGGATTAAGCACACGGCATAGGGAATATAGTCAGTGGTATTGCAGTAGTATTGTATGGCGATAGATGGTAGCTACATTTATGGTCAGCATAGCAAATCTAAAGAGTTGTGGAATCATTGTGTTGTACACTTGAAATTAATGTGACATTGTGTGTCGACTATACGCCAATAGAAAAAAAACATAGATTTAACAGCAGATAGGGCAAAGCTGAGGGCACTATCAGTGAACTAAAGGCAGATCAAAAAAGGTTTCCTAACAGACACAAAGAGGGAAAAAAGTACAAATAAGAATTAAAAAGAACAAAGTATCTGACATATGAGGAATGATATCAAACAGTATAACATATAAATTGTACTGCCAAGAAAAGATGAAAGAATGGGACGAACGACTAGAAGAGATAATGACCGTTGTACTATGGGTATGTAAGATGATACCATTACTATGGGGAAATTTTCTGGACTTTTTATAATTTATATACCCTATGATCTAGATATTTTACTCCTAAACACTACTTAGGAGAAGTGAAAATATCTGACCACCAAGATATTTCTGTAGGAATTATTATAGACACCTTGCTCATAAGAGCCAAAAACTGGAAACAAACCAACAGAACGAATAAACAAACACTGGTATATTCATAGAATGGAATACCACTTAGCAAAAAGTGATGAAGATGATGATGATAGATTGCTGATACATGTAAAACAGGGATGAATCTTAAAATCATTATATTGCCCAAAAGAATCCAGACACAAAATTGTACACATTGAATACCTGCATTTATAAGGAAAGCCAGAAGAAGAAACTAACCACAGGTAAGAAATCAGAAAGTGACTTGTCAAAGAAAGGAGGATGGGAGGTAGAATTGACTGAGAAAAGGTCCATGGAAACTTTCCTCGAGTAATGTAAATGTTCCATATCTTGTTTTCAAAGTTGGTTACAATGGTGAACCCAATTGTCAAAGTAATCAGTAATTGAGCTGAACAATTAAGATATGTGCATTCAATTGTAAAGTGATTATGTCACAATAGAAAAAAGATAAAAAGGAATTTCTTCAGGAACATTATTATTATCAGTGGGAAACTGTAATTCTTGCAGAAGAAAGAAAAAGTAATTTGACCAATGAATAAAAGGCTTTCAATTAGGATATTTTAAAATTGTCTTTGATTGCTGTTTGCTTAGTCCCCAACTGACTTCATAGTCGTATCTCCAGCACTACAGTAAAATTTAAAATAGGCTCAGCAGACACCCAAATTTGTGAATATTTTATCATTCCTAGTGGCTGGCACACATTATTTATTCAATAAAAGCTTACTAGGGGCATTTACACTAAAATAAAGAAGTATAGGCCCTATACTAAAACACCTAGGTCTAAAAATAATTCCAGCCCTCAGAAGGTTCTAAAACTACTTTTTTCCAGCAATAAATTTTAACTTCCATGTTTTCCATTATGTCCAATTTCCTTTTTTCACCACGTATTTTTAACGACTCTTTGCAAAACATGTGAACAAAATGCTTATTTGAGTATCAATTTCTGTTGATTTCTCTGTCCCATAATTCAGGAAACAAAACAAGAGAACACACAAAGTAGCAATCCAATACATTTTTTATTGGTCCTATCAACAGGCTTTCAGGCACTTGCATACTAGTGATTGAATAGCACTCTCTCATAGTTGGAAAATTATCCTTTCTCACCTATAGTTAATCTTTAGAGGAATCATTTGTAGAGCAGTGAGGAAAAGAAGCAAAACCATTATCCGCAGCTAGAAAAGTGGAAAGAACTCTGTTGTCTTCACATTCAATAAATATTTCTTGACTAATTTGAAAACTATCTGTATGGTACTACCTGCTGAAAAACTTGCACCAACTTACTTGAGTTTTCCATTTAGGACAGAAATTCAGATATCTCAAGGATCGAAACAAGGATGGCAAATCTCCTCCCTCCCATGTGTATAGAGGACATCAATATTAACTACCATACTCTACCTCGCTGAGCCAGATATGGCCTCAGAATCTTTCATGACAGCACTGAACAGCCACTACCATCATGGATGGTGAGATGAAACTATCTGCCATCCTCGTTCTGAATTTCCATTGAGTATGACCTTGCTTGATCCGAATTCTATAGCTATAACATGAAGAGAGTAATATTTATGATTTAAATCAAGGAGTCAGGAGTGCAGCACTAAAACCATCATAGCACCTTCTAGTTTCAAATGACACAGAGACCATGTGAGTTAAAATGAATTACTATTTGCTAGGCTTTTTGAGCACATTTGGTGAAATAGGCTGAACATGAACAGTGATGCATTATTACTTTCAAAACATATTTATTTGCCCACCTCTAGCAAACTGGGGGAAAAACACAAGTTTCTAAAATGATACATAATTCTGAGGTTCTTTCAAATATCTGGAATCAAATTAAAACAAATCTACTTGTTTATGGTATCAAAGAATTCTGTTTTCTAATAATTACTGCTTAAGCACTATTTCCTCCTTGGAGACCTTAATCATGCCCACCTCAAATTCACAATGTTAATGTGTACTGTTAATATAGAAAAGTCAACTTTTTGAATAGTTTTTGTTTTATGTGTGACTGATTAATCATCTCTACTCTTATTCCTTGCCACTTTAAAACCTAAATTCTTTTTTTTTTTTAAGATTTTATTTATTTATTTGACAAAGAGAAATCACAAGTAGGCAGAGAGGCAGGCAGAGAGAGGGAAGCAGGCTCCCTGCTGAGCACAGAGCCCAATGCAGGGCTCAATCCCAGGACCCTGAGATAATGACTTGAGCCTAAGGCAGAGGCTTTAACCCACTGAGCCACCCAGGCACCCCTAAACCTAAATTCTTTTATTTAGATTTTATTTAGTAAATAGTGACCTATTTACTAGATTATAATAGCCCTCAGGTCTTCTCAACTAGAAACAATCCCCTGTTCCAGATCAGTTTACTAATGCCCATAATTGTTAAATAAAAACACAGTGGTCATCTAAGAAAAGTAGAAAAATAAAATGAGACTGATATAGAGTCAGAGAAAGCAATAATCAAAGGAAACAAAAATATATTCTGCCATTTTTCTACTTTAAAAAATTGTTGCAATGAATATCCAGGGAAGAGATTGAAGGAATTTTCCTTCTTAGCTTCTCTAACAAATATTAACAGAAGCCTTGTCGTTAGCTGAAGGTAAGCAGCCACTGAGATTTCAGCTATAAAATCTAAAATTTAAGACACTGAGATGTGCTAAGATAGAGAAATTAATATTTCTAGCCTTTTTTTTGCCCCACTCACTACAAACTGAATCTTTACACAATTAATTCAACTCAAATGGAAACCTTTTGTGGTTTTGATAGCCCAGTATTTTCTGCAAAATTACTAAGCTTATTAGAAAGAAACAAAAAATCTGCCAAATTTATTTAAAATGCAGGAGATGTTAAATTGCTGATTTTGGCAGACTAAATCATATATTCAGAAACTATCAACAGTGGATTTGGTACTTTTTAAAAAGATTTGTTAACTGACTTTAGAAGTCCTCAACCTCTCCCTTTAATCTGGGTATTCCTGGCTCATCAGCACAGTGTCCTCTGGGCAAACAGACTGTATTCTCTAACATCCTTGCAGTAAGGTGGGCTCACGTGTCCATCTGTGACCTGTTTACTCAGAGATGGTCCCCTTTCCCTAATCAGCTCTAGATTGCAGGATGCCGACCCCTGCAGCCAGCCTGTGTTCCTCAGGCTTGCAGTAGTGGCTTCCAGCTGGATTTCACAAGTGAGAAATACCAGAGGAATATTAGGGGTGGGAGGAAGGGAAAGACCAGAATGGCATTCACACTAGTGGCTACATCCCCGGCAGAGCGCTAGACTCCGTAGATGATCCCGCCAGGCAGCCCCACCATTGTTTCCACTTTCAGTATGTAACCTGACCTAGATTCTGGTAACACAATCTGCCCCAACTAGAGGAGGTAACAGCTTCCTGCTCCCGAGGTGCCTAGTGTCCCTTGTTAGAATTCTCAGCTCTTTTATTACCTGTGCAATTTCCTGTATTAAATTTCTTGAAACCAGCTCCTTATTTGGGACCCTTAAAGTGGTTTCTATCTAGTAGGACTCTAACTGATAACATGATATTTCTAAGTTCTGATCAAGGTAATATGAGCAGAAGAGATAAAAGTCATTTTTTTTTTTTTTAAAGATTTTATTTATTTGACAGAGAGAAACACAGTGAGAGAGGGAACACAAGCAGAGGGAATGGTAGCGGGAGAAGCAGGCTTCCTGCCGAGCAGGGAGCCCGATGCGGGGCTCGATCCCAGGGCCCTGGGATCTGACCTGGGCCGAAGGCAGACGCTTAACGACTGAGCCACCCAGGCGCCCCGAGATAAAAGTCATTTTTAAAGATTTTTTTTTTTTTTTGAGAGAAAGAGAGCATGAGAGAGAGGGGCAGAGGGAGGAGAAACAGACTCCCCATTGAGTGGGGAGCCCCATGAGGACTCCATCCCAGAACCCCGAGATCATGACCTGAGCCAAAGGCAGATGCTTAGCCAACTGAGCCACCCAGGCGTCCCAAGACGAATGTCATTTTTTTTTTTTTTAAGATTTTATTTATTTATTTGACAGACAGAGAGAGATCACAAGTAGGCAGAGAGGCAGGCAGAGAGAGAGGGGGAAGCAGGCTCCCTGCTGAGCAGAGAGCCCGATGCGGGGCTTGATCCCAGGACCCTGAGATCATGACCTGAGCCCAAGGCAGAGGCTTTAACCCACTGAGCCACTCAGGTGCCCCCGAATGTCATTTTGATTATAACTTCCCATGTATGATCCTCACCTCATCCTTTTCCTCTTCTGCTGAATAGAAAGAACTGCAAGGACTTGCAAGGGAAGAGTCCTTACCCCCGGTATACCGTATATTTTGACATTAGCAAGAAATTAAACATTTATCAAGTTTCTGAGCTTTCAGGGTATATCTAATACAATAGCTAGCATTGACCTTAATGAATGCAGGTGTCTTCTTGCTTTTTTATACTGTATAGTTTCTGGTTTCCATACTCCCATGTGGAATAATTATTTTTGTACAATTTTTTCCTAATATTCAAAATTAGAGTTCAGTAACATTTACCAGATAATGAGATTTTTTAATTAATCCTCAATAACTATCTCCAGAAAAAGTTATTAAAAAGATGGAGTTAGACTTTGACATATTTTGTCTGTTTTTTAAGGTTAATCCTTCAAACTATTGTGATCTTACCTCATGATAACATAGCAATCATATTGTCTCTTAAAATACATTGACTTAAACAAAATAAAAATTTATTTTTTTCTCATGGGTCAGTAAGCACAGATGATCCCATGCTAGGAGGATGACTCAGTGATGTTAGAATTTTTTTTAGTCTTATTTTGTAATTCTTGTTTTTTTGCTCTTGGGTTCATTGTCAAAGACGGCTCCCATCATATTTACCTTCCAGCCTCAATGATGAGGGAAAGTAAGAAGAATGTAAGGGGAGAGGTGCAGGAAAAGTTCCTTTTATTCTCTATACACAGGCCAGAAATTGTATATATCCCTTCCATTTGCATCACATGAGCAGAAGATAGTCACACTGTCATAGCTGCAAGGGAAATTGAAAATGTGTCTAGCCAAAACTTCTGTTACTCCAGAAAGGGGTAGTATATTGTATGTATTACAAGGACCAAAGAGGTAGAACATCTGTTGCTTCTGTCAGAGGCCTGCAAAGCACACTCAATAAGGCTTTTAGAAGGTTTTGCACAAAAATCAAGAAGAGTGATTCACTATAACAGTAAAATAAGGAGGCTGAAAGATTTTTACTGAGAAGAAAAGGCATATAATACACACTCTTTTAAATCATATCTCATTGACTCTAAAGAGTTATCAGTTCAATAATTATTATATGTACTACTATCATAACCACTAAGAAAAAAAGTTCCTATTAAACCATAGCACAATGCTTTCTTATTATTTAGGATTTTTATTTTATACTCATTGCATTAACTTGTCTAGACTTATTTATACATACATTTTCGCAAATATGCACTGCCCTGTTTCCTGTCTTTTTATGCATATAAAGCTTTGTATTATTATTGAATTATACTGTACTCCTCCTGATGATATTTTAAATAGCAATT
>CM053603.1:105757018-105786073 GCA_028646535.1 Procyon lotor | reverse complement strand
GGGTGCACGTGCCCCTTCGGATCACGACATTTGTATCTTTAGGGTAAATACCCAATAGTGCGATTGCTGGAATACTATGCAGCCATCAAGAGAAACGAAATCTGGCCATTTGCAACGACATGGATGGCTGGAGGGTATTATGCTAAGTGAAATAGGTCAGTCAAAGAAAGACAATTATCACATGGTCTCTCTGATGTGAAGAATTTGAGAAGCAAGGCGGGAGTTTGGGGGGCGGGGAGAGAAATGAAACAGGAAGGGATGGGGAGGGAGATAAACCATAAGAGACTCCTAGACTCACGAATTGAACTAAGGGTGGCTGGGATGCAGGGGGGTAGGGATGGGGTGGCTGGGTTGTGGACATCAGGGAGGGTATGTGCTATGGTAAGTGATGTGAAATGTGTAAGCCTGACGATTCACAGACATGTACCCTGGGGCAAATAATACATTATATGTTAATAAAAATTAAAAAAAAAGAATCAACATACAGAAATCTGTTTATTTCTATATACCAATAATGAAGCTAAGAAAGAGAAATTAAGGAATCAAACACATTTACAATTGCACTCAAAACAGTAAGATACTTAAGAATAAGCCCAAGAGATGATTACTATAAAACATGGATAAAAGAAATTGAAGATGACACAAAGAAAAGGAAAGACATTCCATGCTCATGGACTGGAAGAACAAATATTGTTAAAATGTCTATACTACCCAAAGCAATCTACTACACATTTAATACAATCCCTATTAAAACACCAACAGTATTCTTCACAGAACTATAACAATCCTAAAATGTGGAACCACAGAAGTCCCCAAATAGCCAAAGCAACCTTGAAAGAGAAAAGGAAAGCTACAGGAATCACAATTTCAGACTTCAACTTATATTACAAAACTTTAGTAATCAAAACAGTATGGTACCGGCACAAAAATAGAAATATAGATCAGCAGAACAGAATAGAAAACCCAGAAATGAACCTACAACTATATTGTCAATTAATCTTTAACAAAGAGAGAAAGAATATCCAATGGCAAAAAAGACTGTCTTCAACAAATGGTGCTGGGAAAACTGGACAGTAACACGCAAAAGAATGAAACTAGACCACTTTCTTATACCATGTACAAAAATAAATTCAAAATGGATTAAAGACCTAAATGTGAGACCAGAAACCATTAAAACCCTAAAAGAGAACACAGGCAGTAACTTCTTTAACATTACCATAGAAACTTCTTTCTAGATATGTCTCCTGAGGCAAGGGAAACAAAAGCAAAAATGACCTATTGGGAATACATCAAATTGAAAAGCTTCTTCACAGTGAAGGAAACAATCAACAAAACTAAAAAGAAACCTACGGAATGGGAGAAGACATTTCTGATAAAAGGTTAGTATCCAAAATATATAAGGTACTTATAAAACTCAATACCCAAAAAATTAATAATCTAACTTAAGCAGAAGATATGAACAGACATTTCTTCAAAGAAGACATCCAGATGGCCAACAGATGCATGAAAAGATGCTCAACATCACTCATCTTCAGGGGAATGCAAATCCAAACTACAATGAGATATCACTTCACACCTGTCAGAATGGCTGAAATCAACAACAGAAGGAATAGCAGGTGTTGGTGCAGTGTGGAGAAAGGGGAACACACTTATATTGTTGGTGGGAATGCAAACTGGTGCAGCCACTGTGGAAAACATTACGGAGGTTCCTCAAAAAGTAAAAATTGGACTACCCTAAGATCCAGCAATTGAACTACTAGGCTTTTACCCAAAGAATGCAAAAATACTAATTCAAAGGGATACATGTACACCAATGTTTATAGAAGCATTATCATAATAGCCAAATTATGGAAATAGCCCAAATGTCCATCTACTGATGCATTCATCAGTAGATAAATGCTGTAGTATGATAAATCACTTCATAAAGAAGTGGTTTAGATATATACATGTATACATATATACCATATGTGTGTATATATATATAATATACATACATATATATGGTAATATTAGCCATAAAAGAATAAAATCTTGCCATTTGCAATAACATGGGTGGAGCTAAAGAATATTATGCAAAGTGATGTCAAAGAAAGACAAATACCATATGATTTCACTCATGTGTGGAATTTAAGAGAAAAAACAAATGAGCAAAGGGAAAAAAGAGAGAGAGAGAGCAGGAGGAAAACCAAGAAACAGACTCTTAATTATAGAAAACAAACTGATGATTATCAGAAGGGAGGTGGGCAGGGGGGTGGGGGGGAAATACGTGATGGGGATTAAGGAGTGCACTTGTGATAAGCACCAAGTGATGTATGGAAGTGTTGAATCACTATATTGTACACCTGAAACTAATACTACTTTGTATGTTAACTAACTGGAATTTAAATAAAAACTTGAAAAATAGAGAAAGAAATGTATGGTATAGTTTTGTGTGTGTGTTTTCTACTTTGAGCTAATGGGAAAGCCATTTAAAAAAAAAGATTTTATTTATTTAGTTGGGAGAGAGAGAGGAGAGAGAGAGAAAAAGAGAGAGAGAATGAGCAGGGGGAGGGGCAGAGAGAGAAACTCCTTGCTGAGCAGGGCTCAATCCAGGACCCTTGGATCATGACCTGAGCTGAAGAGAGATGTTTAACCAACTGAGCCACCCAGGCATTCCTGAAAGTCTTTTTTGATTCTTTTTAAAAATATGTATTTAAATCATATGTATATATATATATATACATATATATATAATATATGTATATACATATACACATAGACTTTTAGAGGAGAAAAATTAGTAATCAATTCAAAACCTAAATGCTACAAATTCAAAATCTAAATGGAAGAGCTTAAGCCCCATCTTTTCGTTCTGAATCCAGTATTCTTTCCAGGACCATGAAACACTTCTCCCCTGAAAACAAAATAAACCTATTGCTTTATTGACTGAGATTTATGAAATACTGAAGTATATGATATAGTTAACAATTCAGGTGGAGTGAGGGAAAAGCAGGTTAACTAAAAACAAAACACTAAAATGCCTGGATTAACCTGACACCTATCTTCAGCGACTCAAGAAAGTCTCAGGCACTAGTTTCAGTTATAGCCATCTTTAAACACTAGTAATCATCCCTCCTAACTTCATGCTGAGTGACTGAACAAGTAACCTCAATTGGTAACTGCAAGACAAGATGGTCTCTAAATTGCCTTCTACTATGAAACGCTCATCACTAACTGCATGGTCTCTTTCTTACCCATAGGAGTACTTTCCTATTCACTGGCTCACCAGGTAAATGGTGTTAGAGAATCTGTATTGCATTTGCCCCGTATTTGTAAGAAAATGTCCTACTTTCTTTTGGCACATATGAGGTCTTTATACAGGTCTTTTAACCATATTTCTACAGGGACAGCATTGCCTTAAATTTTTTGTCCTTCATTGGGAGAGGGAAAGGAAGAGTGAATTGGGAGAAAATGGAAGGGGAGATGAAACATGAGAGACTGCACTCTGAGAAACAAACTGAGGGTTTTGGAGGGGAGGAGGATCGGAGGTTGGGTAAGCCTGGTGGTGGGTATTGAGGAGGGTACGTATTGCATGGAGCACTGGGTGTGGTGCAGGAACAATGAGTCTTGGAACACCGAAAAAATAAAATAAAAATTAAAAAAATTTTTTTTGTCCTTAATATTATTTGATGTTTTCTAGAACAACCACCATTGGTGCATCAAATTTTTTGCTATCGATTGTTTTGACAACCAAAAACAAAGTTCTGGAAGAGGTTTCTAATCCAACATCACTTATTCTAGTTTTAGGTTAAACAGACCTGTGCTTGAAAATCACCTGGGATTATAAAAGTTAAATAAATATTGAGAAGTTGCTGCGTGGGATTATGCAGGTGTGGCACCGAACAATCCCAGAGGATGCTATTCATACCATTCATAATGGATGTGGATGATGGCTCTCTGGAGTTGTGCCATGTACAACTTGCATGGCATCATCTCTTTGTGGGCTAATTTTCCTGTAATTATTTAAAGAATATGAGGCAATTTCATATTGCTTTCTTCCTTCAGCAATTACTTACTCATTTGTCTGGTTTTGCAAACTCTCTCCAAATCTGAAATACATAGATTCCCTACCTAACAAAATCTGAACTGTTTGATCTGTGATGGACAAAGGGACAACATTTAGCTCAAGATTATTAAAAGTAGAGATCTAAATGGGAAGATGCAGATTCAAATCCCCATTCAGCAATCGGCACAAACCATTTATGGAACAAGTAATTTTCCTCAGCTGTATATGAGGATAGAAAAACCTGACTTACCTCACTTAGTTACTGCAGTGAGGTAACAAAATTGAAACCAGCCAATATTATCCTGCCATCTATGGGAGGGGGAGGGAGATTCATCAGATATTAAAAAAAGTTGAAGGAATTCCTATGATAGCCTTGAGATTTAGCCCAATTATTGACTTAAGGACCACCATTCATTGATGTTAACTGAAGGAACTCAAGCAGAGCAGCTGCCTACTCATGGAGAAACCAAATCAAAACTTGGAGAGACTAAGGAAAAAACATGTATAAATAAATCATAATAAGAGAAATATAAATTAATAATAGACATGTATAATCACCTTCAATGGTAATCAAGGAAATGCAAATATAAACATCAATGAGAAAATATATCTCACTTACCAAATTAACAAAGATGAAAAAAATTGTTGTTGGAGAAGTTGAAACGATATACCATTACACAGCACTAGCAGGATTATAAACCGGCATCATTCTTTAGTAAATCAACATGACAGTAGGACACTGGACCATTAAAAAATTAGTACTCTTTGACTTAGAAATTCCACTTATAAGAATAATTCTAAAGAAATAACCCCAAAATATGCATCTGAAGATGTGCATGAGCATACATACTTGCTTGGGAAAAACTGGCCAAAAAACCCCAAAAAACCAAAACCAAAAACCAAAAAACCCCACCTATACCTCTAATAAAATAAATTACGGTATACTCATTCAGTAGAATACGCAGAAACTAAATAACTTTTTAGCAGAATGTTAAACAGCATGGAAAATGAATACTATTTAGTGTTAGGTGAGGAAGACAGAGTAGACTTCCAATTTAAGTCATCATATTGACTGTACCTTGTAAAAGATAGCTATACTCAATGTCAGTATTGAGCAATAAAACCATGACTGGACTTTTTTTATAAAGCCCAAAAAGAGGCAAGATTAAACTACCATGTTAAAAGCCAGGACAGTCATTACCTTTGGGATTAAAAGAAAAGGGGGGGGGCTCATGATTAGGAGGGGTTTCTGGTGTGCTAGGAATAGGAATGTTTTACTCCTTTTATTTGGGTGGTGGTTGCCCTGTGTTCACTTTGTGATAATTCACTGAATACATTTGCAGTGTAATTCATTTTTCTGTACATGTACGATATTTCAATACATATATGATTTGTTAAACTATAAGGAAAAGCAAGGGAATGTTTGTCATACAATCATAACAGTGGTCAGAAGAACAATGCAATCCTTAGCGGTATATATATTTCTTCAAATGTTTTAACAGTCTTCCTAAAATGTGTAAAAAGATACACGGCTGTTCTCCTTAATATATACAGAGTTTTAAAATCTTAAATATGTATATTTTAGAGTAACAATATTGTTCTTTAAAAAAGAAAAGATATTCAAAACGTTATAAAATTTATGTATATCATACCTGCGTGTTTTCATGTGTTAGAGGCCAAGAAGCAGCACGTTCTATTTCATTCTTATCTATTCGTAGTAAAAAGATGCATAAGAAATGTTCTTAGTGTTTCTCTTTAGAATACAGATTTGTACTTTATGTACATATTTTTGAATTTTCCAAATTATACTTAAGTATCATATTACTTTTAGAATCTGGAAACAAAATACAAACTTTTTTTTTTCAAATTAAAAAAAAAAAAAATCTTGCCCTGGTCAGAAAAGTCAAGCAGAAGCCTGCGGCTGCCACAGATGGTGGGTGGGGCCGCGAGCGGAGGGAAGAGGCGGAGTCGCGTGGAATGTGACGTTTCAAATCTGCGCGCCCCCGCGAGCGCACAGAGCGGCGGGGCCTCAGATTGGGACGTTTGGATCCAGGCGTGTGCAGATGAAGCAGCTGGGAGGAGTCCAGGGCTTCGCCCCGGCCCCCCTGGGCTGGGCCACGACTGCGTAGGTAGGAGGAGGTTCACGCGTGCTCGCTTCCAAATTTTTACGTTTTGTGGCTGGGTAAGACCGAAGGGGGCTACCCTTCTGGGAAAAGTTCTAGTAACTTGAGGAAAACCGGGCTCCTTTTCTTCCTTCCCTCCTGAGGAACAAGGAAAATGCTTATAGATAACCCTAATAAGTTGCCAAGAAATCACTTTCTGCGGGCACTTAGAAGGTAGAGAATTCCAATGTGGTTCCCCAGCCTAGCCTCTTGAAGGACAAGTCCTATCTCATTCCCACTTTGATGAGAAAGGGACAGCTAGGATCCTAATTGGTTTCTGAGTAACAGATTTTTTGTTGTTTTGTTTTATCTTAACTTGTATTCCTCAATAAAGTGTATCATTTGAGGATATCTACCTCTAATCAAGTGAAAGACGATGACTATTTCAGAGTCCAGATTTTTTTTTTTTTTTTTAATCATTTGTGGCATGAGCTGTTGTCTCCTTAACTCCTGATACTGCTGTGGACTAAAGATACTGAGTGCTGCTGAGTGGGATAGACCATCTGAGCTCTCTCGAAGACACAAGACTGCCATCTTCCATTCACGTATTCTATCATGCCTGGCATAAAATAAGATGTTTGATGTATGAGTGAGTGAATCGGTGAATCTATGAATGAATGTCTTTCACAAGCAGCCTACCATCGTGCAAAGGTGGTTCACATGAGCAATGTAAAGTGGTCAACCCTGTTTAAAATTGTTGTCAACCCTGTTTAAAATTTCACGTTCTTCGTCTATAGAATATTTGTAGGTATAGGTAAGGGTCTCCGTTTTTGAAACACCAGCTAAATGTTTGCCATTTTCAATAAGCCACTAGTTGGAAATAAATGCTTGAAAATTTGTATTGATAAATTTGTTTAACCCCTTATAATTAAACTTAATGTGCTAATTATGTTATTATACACACTAAAGGGCTTTGGATCTTTCACAATTCACCAATTAAACCCTGGATGCCATTCAGGTGCTCTCTTAAATATTATTGCGGGCTGGGTGGACTGTTTTCCTCCAAATGGAAAAATTAATTTAATTGGGACCTAATAATAATATTTTACAGTTATTTATTTGTTTTTGTGTTTTTCATGTGTGGCGGGAGCTCAAATAGTATTATAAAGTGAAAAATAAAGGGAGAAGAGAGAAAGAATGTACTAGAAGTGAGAGATGGGCCAGAATCCTTCAAACTGCCTAACTCTGTACACATTTTGTAGTTTTCTTCATTGTCTTGATTTGAATAAGGAATGGAATATTACTCTGCTATGAGAGAAAGAGATACAACTGAAGGCAAGATTATGTTGTGTGGTGTTTCACAGAGGTTTAAATAATTTTTAAGCCTCTTTTTCAAGAGCATAGAACTAACCTAAGTTGGTGAGTTGTCATGGTGTGCAACACAAGTACATAATCAAGATAGAACTGAGATTTTTTTGTTGTTGTTCCCAAAGTGGACTTTTAAGTACCTGTTCAACCCTGCTCAATCTATTACTCATCAGTGTTATTATAACCAAATGGCTAAAACTTCCAATCTGGTCATTTTCAAAGATATTTCCAAAGAGAAATCATTTTAAAAGCCATTCAGGAAAAATACCTTTTATTTTTTGCCACTGTTCAGAATGGAAAATAACTGCTTGTAACAGAAACTACCCTAAATTCACAGAGTTATTCATCTTCTGAGCAGTGAAACTAGCACATCGGACATTGATTATGACTTAAAACAACAAATGAACATGAATCCTAATCAAGAGATAGAGAACCTTAAACTGATCTCCAGTGATAAACCCACAGTTTATTCCTTACTGCAGGAGAATATTTTCAAATTAAGACACAATGACTAAAACCACATCTCTCTACTAAAACCACATTGTCTCTAGAATTTGACTGTAATTTGTCTTTTTTTTTTTCCTTTTATGTGACACGTCAGTTGAAAATAGATAAATAGGTGCCCCAATAAAGGTGGGCTATGGTAACAAAACCCATGCAAACCGTATGCTAAAGAGTTTTTAAATCCTTTTATATCAGGGAGCCCAGAATATTGTCTCTTAACTAATGTAAAATGTATTTAGAGTCATCTTTCTGGAAAATACCATTCAAGTTATAACATTTTGCACCCATGAAGAGCCTTGTTGAATTTTTTCAGTGATGTTAATACAATACTACAGCAGTCTAGCTTGAAGATCACTAAGGAATGACTATAACTTATCACAGCTCTGGTTAAATTTAAAAATATACATGATAAAGGAGCATGATCCATGTGTCCAATAGAACATTTTCCTAATTGTCTAATTTTTAAAAATTGCTGAGCAAGAACAACAATAATAAAAATGACAATAAGAATATTATAATACTTAACATTTATTGAGCACCCAGTGTTATCAGGCAACCTTCTTCTATTACTCTTCTCAACAACCACAAGAGGCAGATATTATCATTAAGATCATTTTGTAAATGAGGAAACTGAGGATCCAAAGGCGATGATCATTACCAACATGATTCTAAATTATATGATGGGAGAAACTGTTGTAAAATAAGCATGATTGCAAAGATTCAGCTTTATCTCTACATTTTAGAAGCCTTGAGGGTACACTTACTTACATACCATATGATGTGATGTACATCTAATATGAAATATTCAGGATTCATGTATTTGAATCACTAATATTTCACAAATTTTATGCAACTCTGAAAGGTAATTGAGCTGATTCGACACAGGATGTGTATTAAAACATGTCCCTTTAACCTTGGTGAATAAAAGCTGAAGTCACATCGCAATTTAGAATTTCATGACATTGGTTTAAGTAGAATAGTTTTAGGTAAATAGTTTTAAGCAGATCATTTAAAATAAAATGTTTAAGAAAGACTAGTATCGTAATTCCTAAGTAAAAATAAAAATCACTAATACAAATCAGAGCTCTTGATTTCAGTTTCTTTGTACAGGTGAATTAGTTATTCTGAGTATTAAGTAAATAAGAGTTATTAAATCTTAATAAATAAAATATTATTAAATAATAAATCTTGTTGATAAGTATCACTTATTAAAGTAAATAAGAGTTATTTATTTAAGATCTACTTCAATAAGTTGTACATGTGCCTTTCAAGAGTAAGCATTAATATATGCAACCAAAATTTATAAAGTAAGATTAAATTTCCTTCAGCAGAGAAATGGATTTATATATAATTCTGTTCAAGCTGATGTTTTTTAAATGTGTTTGAAAATATAGACTTGAAAATGTTGGTCTTGCTTTACTTTAGGCACCTTTAGTTGTTACTCATTAGGAAGATAGCTCCACCTGTTAGTTTAAAAGTTACTGGCACTCAACCTGGGCCTGTAGTTCTCTGCCAGAATAATTTTCTTTAGGAAATTCCACATTGTGGGTGTTCATCTGATTTCACATGCATGAATGCTTCAGTGCTCTCCCACTAGTTATCACTTAAATTCCTATTAGCCAGTATAACTCAAGCAGAAAAATTCAATGCTGTCTTTAAAGATCACCTAAGTTATAGCTTGGGAAGACATTGTATTGTCACCCCCCCTTTCCCAAAAAAGGGTGCATTTAACTTGTTAGAAATCAGCTCAATTTTGTTAATGTGAAAGTGTTAGGAATAAAACTGTGACATAACAACCACTTCACATCCCTGCTGAGCAGACAGTTGGAAACCTAAGTTTCAGTTGTTAAAAAAAAAGATTGTAATAGCCCATGGCCTTCACAGTCAGCTCTCAGTATATATTCCCAGGCTGAACATACCTAGTTTCTCTGTAGGAAGATGTGTGTGTGCAAACGTGTGTGTTGAAAGTCCATGGATCCTACTCAGAGAAGGAGGAGAATAGAGGAAGGAACATATAGAAGACATGTAAATCTCCTTTAGAGGCAAGTCTTAAACATTTTCAAAAGTTCAGATCTCAGTTAATGTCCCCATCTTTTGTATTTACTGGTGTAGTTAGCAGTGGAGGGAACATCATGTTAAACTTGAGAGTCATTACCAGCCTAAGGGACAAGACTTGATATACATTTAAAATGATACAATTTATGAATTTATACATTTCAACCTATGTACAGAATCCCTTCAAATGTTGCCCGTATATTCACTGACAAATTCTATAAATGTAGAAAAGTACAGATAATCTGCAATTCTTAGGAGACTTATTTTCTCATGCAGTTGCCATTTTCCCCCTTTTCCTTGCAGAGATTCTATCTTCCATGGGCCTTCATGTTACTGTGTTGTTACAAAATTTGTTCAACTACTGCCCATACTAAACTAATCATCTGGTTTTCTTCTTATCTTCCAATGGCACATGACTACCTCTGTTTTCCACTTATCTTTCCGTCTCCCTAATTCCCAATATTTTTTTTATTCTTTCAGATCTTTCTTATCTACAATTTGCTCTCAAGAATAATGGGATGGAATTGGGGATGAGGGTAGAGGGTGAAAGCTGTAGTTTGAAAAACCCTCCTGCCCTCACTATTGATACATCCTTCTTCCCACCTTTTCCTTAGGATTGAGTGTTAACTGAAATAAGGTTGGTCCTGAGGTTATTGATCTGGTTATCAGATCATCATACTTACCAATTAGTATAACAAACAGTTGTAGGGAGATTGGATCTTGAGTGAGCAAGCACAGAGGGATTTCCTTTTTCTTTAACCGTAACTAAACTTTAAAAAGTTATGATAATGATAGCAAAAAAATGCTGCATGTCCAATGCAGTTTATTTAGGCTCTAGGGGCTTCAGAAACACATAATGTCTTCTACTTAACCCACCATACACACAGTCTAATAATTTTCAATCCATTCGTGTGAACTGCATTTCATTTGTTTTGTGTGGTTATGCATTTTGCAGAAAAACACCTCATATCAAATTCTTCCTCTGCATTATCACTCTAACTCACAGACAATGCAGAGATTGTAAGTAGGGTAGTAGAGGACATGTGTTTAGGAAAAGTCTGCTTTAGGAAAACTCACTTTTTAATACGTGAAATTTCCAGTTGTCCTGGCCTGCCATTTTCTTAATGTAAACCTTTTATTGATGTATAACGTGTATTTAATAAACTACAGAGGGGCACCTGGTTGGCTCAATTGTTAAGCGTCTGCCTTCGGCTTAGATCATGATCCCAAGGTCCTGGGATTAGCACCCCTCCCAACCCCCGCATTGGGCTCCCTGCTTGGCAGGAAGCCTGCTTCTCCTCTCCCACTCCCTCTGCTTATGTTCCCTCTCTCACTGTCTCTTTCTGTCAATTAAATAAATAAATAAATAAAATCTTAAAATAAAATAAAATACAGAAATTGTAAATTATCACAGTACTCCCTCCTGGCCCATTTCAGTTACTACCCACCTGCTCAAGTGTAACCACTATTTTGACTAATAACACCACAAATTACTTTTGCCTACATTTGATCCTTTTAAAAATAAATTATACAGTGTATATTCTTTTGTATCACTCAACATTTTACTTGTGAGATTCTTTCATGTGGTAACTTGTAGTTATAGTTCATTTATTCATTTATTATTCATTTATAGTTCATTTATTCACTTATATTTTTTATTCCAAAAAATATAATATTTTTTTCATTGTGTGAATATACCACCATTATGTATCTTTTTTCTACTGTTGATTGGCAGTATTTTTAATGTTTTATTGTTATGGATAGTGCTACTGAGAACATTCTTGTCCATGTGTATTGTTCAGCGTAAGTATGCATTTCTGCTGGGCTTATAGGAGGAAAAGAGATTACCCAGACATAGAGTATAGGAGGGAGTAGGTGCTGCCAGTTTTCCAAAGTGGTTGTACAAATTTGCATTCATATAAGCCATCTGTAATAGTTCCAGTTACATAATGTACTTTCCAACACTTAGTATTGTCTTTTTTATTTTAGTCATTCTGGTGGATTTGTGGTTGCATCTAACCTGGGATTTCAGGTTGCATTCCCTTGATGACTAATGAAGTTGGCAACTTTTTCATGAGTTTATTGACCATTTGGAAATCCTCTTTTATGACACATCTGCTAAAATTTTTGGTCCATTTCTCTATTGGATTGTCTGCCTTTTTCATATTGATATGTAGAAGTCCTTCATATACTCTGGATTTGAGTCCATGTCAAATATATGTATTATAAATATTTTCTCTTATTCCATGAACCTCCATTTTTCATTTTCTTCATGATATATTTTGATAAACAGGAGTTATTACTTCTAATATACTCCAATTTATTACTTTTTGTGTCCTGCCTAAGAAATTTTTGCTTACCCAAAAGTCATGAAAATATTTTGTTTTTTTCTAAGAACTTGATTTTTTTTTTACAGTTTTTCAATATATTTGGGATTGATTTTTGTGTATTATATAAGGTAGGAGTCAAATTTATTTTTTCCATTTGACTCAACAAAGTACCATTGATTAAAGAGACCATAACTTCCCTCATTTCATGGTAGGGTCGCTTTTCTTATAAATTGCCTGATCATTTATGATATATGTATCATTTATGTATATAGTTTTTTATGTATATAGATTTATAAACAGAATAAAAAGCTCAGAAACTATATACATAAATCTATATACATAAATGTATAGATTTACATATAGATTTATGTATATAGTTTCTGAGCTTTTTATTCTGTTCAAGTGGTCTAATTGTTTATCCTTGCATCAAAACCATAATGCTTTAATTATTATACCTTTATGAGGCACCTGGGGGGGCTCAGTGGGGTAAAACCTCTGCCTTTGGCTCAGGTTGTGACCTTGTTATCTTGGGGTTATGGGATCGAGCCCCACATTGGGCTCTCTGCTCAGCAGGGAGCCTGCTTCCCCATCTCTCTCTGCCAGTCTCTCTGCCTGCTTGTGATCTCTCTATATCAAATAGATAAATAAAATCTTTAAAAAAAATAGTAATGATTACAACCTTATAATAATTCTCAATAATTCTTAATATTATTTAAGTTCTCCAGCTGTTTTTCAAGTTTATCTCGGCTACTCTTGGCCCTTTGTATTTCCATATAAAATGAGAAGTTTGCTGTGGCTTGACTTATGATTAAGCTATGTTCAATTTTGGTAAAAGTTTCAGGAACCTTTGGATAAGAATGCACATTCTGATATTCTTTGATGCAGGATTCTACATATATCAATTAGGTCCAGTTTGTTACTTGTGTTACCTAGAACTTCTATGTCCTTAAAAGGTTTTTATTTCCTTTTTCTTTTCTTTCATTTTTTTAGGAGGGGTGTCTGCAATTCAATCAGCTATTGAGAAAGGTGTGTTAAAATTTTTTAATATGATTGGAGATTTGTCAATATCTCCTTTTATTTTTGTGAATTTTTTGCTTTATGTATTTAAAGTCATGTTATTGACTGAATACAGATTTAGAATTATACTATCTATTCCTAATCTAATCCCCTTTTGTATATAATAACCTTATATCAGTCAAGCTACAGTCAGAAAATAGAAAATACATTAAATAGTTTACTACAAAGAATTGTTAACTGAGTTAAACAGTGGCTAACTACGAAAAAGGGTAGAAAGAAAACTCCAAGGATTGTGGAGGTAGGACCTACAGCAAGCAGGCTATGCCTCTTAGAGCTAAGTGAAAGTAAACAAAAAAGGAGTGTGGAACCTTAGAGGAGGTGCTGCAAGGCTAAGGGCGTAGCTGCTCCTAGAAGTCATTGCCCACAAATAGTAACTAAAATGAGATTCCCTTGCCTGGAAAATGGGTGAACAGTGAGGATGTGATGAAGAAACTTGCCAAAAGGACAGCTTTGCTTAACTGTAAGGGCCACAACAGCAGACGTTAATGCTGCCTGGACTCTTGCAAAATGCTGCCTGAATCCCCTGGCTACTGGCTGAAACAAACACTTGAAGGAAAAGTCCTTTCTTTTGCAGCTTTGTGATGTTTCTCTAATACCCTCTAGTACCTCTATTAGTGGCCAGCTGGAAAAAGAAAAATATAGTATGCAGAATTAAGTTCCAGTAAATACAGGGTGAGGGGTACTTCTGGAGTTAGGAGACAATAAATTATTAACTAACACACCTTTTTTATGTCTAGTAATGTCCCTTGCCATAAAGCCTACTTCGATAGGAATTACAGCCATCCCATTCTCCTGGTTGATGTTTCTATGCTGTATCCTTTTGCCTAGTTATATTTTCAGCTTTCCTGTGTTCTTATATTTAGGGTATATCTATCATAAGCAGAATATAGCTGGGGTTTGTATTTTTTCCAGTGTGATAATTTTAGACTCTTAATTACAATTTTTAGTACTTTTAAATCTCAAGTAATTGGTGCTACATCTTGGTTGATATCTACCATATTGTTAATCTGATTTTTATTTGATCCTTTTTCTTTCGTTTCTTGCCCTTTTTTTAAATTAATCAGAAATATTTAATTTTTCTTAATTAGTTATACATTTTTACTAGTCTTCAACATTTACCCCCAAAATTAGAATATGAATCCTTGACTTATTACAATCTAATATAAATGATTTTTCTTACCAAATTCTTACTAATTTTGGAATATTAGAATTCTTTGATTCCATTTACTTTTTCCCATTTTTGTATCATCATTGCCATTCTTTTAATTCTACATACATTTTAAATGTATATATTTACTTTTATAATTATTCTTTATTCCTTACTGCAGTTCTTCCTTGCTTCTTCTTCATTTTCACCCTGTGCTCCATATGGGGTTCCAACTACACTGCTGTTAGACTTTATCACCGTGTTCCACATTTCTCCAAAGTTCTTTCCTATGTTTTTCATTAGTTTACTTTTCTGCTTAAATTCAGATATTTTCTATTGCTCCTTACGTTTACTAATTCTGTCTTCTATTGCATCTAAAAATCAGTTCATTTAATCTACCTAATGAGTTAATCTCAGTGTTTTTCTCAGTTCTAGAATTTTTTTATTTGATCCTTTTTTACAGATTCTAATACTCTGGTAAAATTCTTTATCTTGACACCCTCGATTGTTTTGACTATGCTAGAGTTATTTTAAATTCCTTAGCTAACTCCAATATAATGTTTATCTATGGATTCATTTCTGTTGTCTACTTTTTCTTTTGGTTTCTTAATTATGTTATCCTGAGGAGTCTGGGGGGGCATACTTAATTTTTAAAGACTGACTATTATTAAAATCTGACTATTATGTATAGAATATTATAGAGAATCCAGGTGTTGTATCTTCCTCTGTAATGAATTCATCCCTCTCTTCACTAGGCAGATAACATGATAGTTCATCATAATTTAATCATGAACTGTTCGATGTTGAGGCTGGGTTGAAGCCCTGGAAAGAGTCTACCTCTACCTCTGGTTCATTCTGGTTCTCAAGAATTTTCAGCGGAAAGTGTTTCTCTATGGCCCTTCTTCCTACAGGTCCTTTCTCTTAAGACTGCCAAATCTGCATTGCTTTTCAGAGTCTTTCCACTTAGATATTTGACATTCTGCCCCACGAAGGCCCAGAAATTGGGATTTTTTTGAAGTGATAAACATCTCTGTGTTTGAGGCCCGTCAGATATCTACCCAAAGCTGTGGTTTTTTTGTGTTTTTCTTTTTTTATCACCCAAGATTCTCCTTCCCCAGTTTCATTGCTGAGATTCTCAGTTCCCTCCCTATGCCCAATTGGCAAATGCCCCCAGGATAAAAATGGCTGTAAGTCACTTTAGTATAGAATTTATATCCTCACTGTTTCTCATTGCCTCCCCAGCATCCTAATGCACTCTATTTGGTATTTTATACTGTTTTTCTGTTTGTTCTCGAAAAGTTCTGATCTGCAAACTACTACATCCCTCCACTGCAGCAGAAGCTAACATGAAACCAACTAGTTTGATACATTTTGGCAGATTCAGATTGTGAAAATTACTAATTTTAAAAATATGGTTTTGTTTTAAGTTTGATACACATCAAAATTTTTTTCCAAGCAGTTCCTTTGACTTCATGGTTCTCTTTCAGAGATTAATTAGGAAAATATTAGTGGATAATTAACATGCAATCAGTTTTCAAATACTTCTCAATTCCAGAAACCTGTAAATCTTCATTAAGTATAATTCAAACCTGATTGAAAAAGTAAAAAATGTATTTCTAAACAATTTTTACATCTCCTCTATCTTAATTCTAAAACTAATTTCTCCCTCAGACAAATGCGTTTCTGCAAAACAAGTATCATTACTTATACCAGAAAAAGATTCAAAAAAATCTTCAAAAAGTAATACTAAAAAACTGTAGTGGGAAGCAGTTAAATGATTCTTTTTCTTTTTCTTTCTTTCTTTCTTTCTTTCTTTCTTTCTTTCTTTCTTCCTTCCTTCCTTCCTTCCTTCCTTCCTTCCTTCCTCCCTTCCTCCCTTCCTCCCTTCCTCCCTTCCTCCCTTCCTCCCTTCCTCCCTTCCTCCCTTCCTCCCTTCCTCCCTTCCTCCCTTTCTCTCTTTCTCTCTTTCTTTCTTTTTTTGATAGGGAGAGAAGGCAGTGTAGTGTGTATGGTAAGGGAGGCCCTGAGAGCCCTCTTTGCCCCCTTTGCCCTCTCTTTATCTTCCAGAGGAAAGTAGAGGGAAGCTGGCTATACTTTGAAATGAGGCTATGTGTTTCAAACCTGGGAATGGGTAAGAGAGGATCTGTGCTTTGAGCAACCTGAGCCAGAGGAAGAGGGGAATTGGAGGGGTGAAGGGAAGATGCATGGTACTTGTCAGCTTGTACCTTTCACTAGGAAAGAAGGCAGCAGCCAACGGTAGCTCAAAGATTTGTAAACTGAGTCTGCTGGCTTCAGCAAGGGAGGCAATGAAGTCAAATTAAATATAAAAAAGTTATTTGTGCAAAAATAAATATATACAAGATCTAAAGATAAACAAAAATAAATATATACAAGATCTAAAGATCTTGTATATAGAGTTCTGTTTGAAAATACTTCATGATTATATCTTTAGTAAATTATCAAACTGGAAATCTTTTTTTTTTTTTTTAAGGATTTTATTTATTTATTTGACAGAGAGAGAGATCACAAGTAGGCAGAGAGGCAGGCAGAAAGATAGGGGGAAGCAGGCTCCCTGCTGAGCAGAGAGCCCGATGTGGGGCTCGATCCCAGGACCCTGAGATCATGACCTGAGCCAAAGGCAGAGGCTTTAACCCACTGAGCCACCCAGGTGCCCCCAAACTGGAAATCTTGAAAAGAATCAAGTAAACCCTACTTTGACTTGAATGTTTATGTGAAATGGCTTGGCATACATAGGTAGATAAATATCTCTCTCTCTCTCTCTTCCCTCTCAGGTTCTGTAGTAAGTGTGATACATTATGCCATTAATCCTTAGGCAAATCATGTAAACAATCTTATCCAACAGTTTCTGAAGTATTAAAAATGACCCTTTATTCTTCAACTTCTAAGGGAAAGGACAGCTTAGGGATTGTTAAATTGAAATGCAGTGTAAACATATTTTAAAATATTATAATAACAACAGTAATAGTTTTATTATATGTTGGGAGATTAGGGGATTTTTATCTTTACTTTCTATCTCCACCCCCACTCCAAAGGTACTTTACAGGGATTTATAATGATCTTATGTGAAAATAAGCATACAGTTCAGCCTTGGGGGGAAATAATTTAGAAGCAGTCTCATCTTCATGCCTCAGGTTCTACTTGTGAGGTAAGAGTGGTGAATATTAATTATTCATTACCTGTGGTGTACTCATTTTAGGAATCATGCTATATTTGGGCGGGTATGTATGATAACAGTGGAAAGTAGATGAGCTATCTCTATTTTGATCGGTATTCTTTTATTTTACTGATTACTCTCCAGGACACAAAATCCTCAGGGAGCAAATGTTTTGAGATTGATTTTTTGTGTATGAAAATATTAATTGCCAACCTGTGAAATATAGGGAGAAAAATTGTGTGTGTGTGCATATAAACAGTTTCATAATGTAAAGCGAAATACTTATAATTAAACATTACTAGTATGTTTATGTATAAACATTATTATGTTTGGAATTTATTCATGATATAGTATATAACTATATTTAACAACTATCCTTTGTAGAGCACTTATTATGTGCCAGATGATGCATTAGTCCCTCCAACATGTTGTTTTGTTAATCCTTCAATCATCCCTATGAGAAATGAATTTATTTTCATGTTTTAAGGATGAAGAAACAAAGATCTATCAAAGTTAAGTAGTCTCTTCAGCAAGAAATAAGAGTTAGGATTTGAACCCATATCTCTTCGAGTCCAAAAGGCATGTCCTGTCCTATGTGCTACTTTGACTCTTAAGTTTGGAACACCCTCTCAGGAAAGCCAGATAGCAGCTCTGATCTCTTGTTCCCAAGCTTCCATGAAGCACAATCCATTTTATTCTTCTTCGTAATCCCCCAGGAATTAGCCCAGTATTTTCACCTTGTAGGAACTCAACAAGTGCTTGTTTACTAAATAGATGATTGAATGTCTAGCAATAATTCGTCCTTATAAACTTAGTTTGGGGGAAGGTAAGTGTATAGACCTTAAAGTGTTTCTTGAGCGGCAACCGCTAATGCAACCCTCTATCTTCCTGGTAGTCTGCTTCATCAGTACCAACTCAAGTACCAGTTTTACTTCAGCAAAAGGAAGCATACAAATGCATTGGCCCAGGGCCAACATGGGTACCAGACCACTGTGTCAGACTCCCCTGGAACAGACTAACCATGAGCACACTTAGGGCACTAGCAAATAGCATTACCCAAAAATAGCTTTCTGGGAAAATTTGGTCTAGCATTTAATATTTCCAAAAAGCAATTATCATAGTAATATTTGGATGTTGTTGAACATTTAAAAAAATTATTTTATAGTTTGGTATTGTTTTTACTAATACTTTTATTTATTTATGTTTTGTCTTACTAATACTTTCTTTAAAAAAAAAGATTTTATTTATTTATTTGTCAGAGAGAGCACAACCAGGGGGAGGGGCAAGCAGAGGGAGAAGTAGGCTCCCCATTGAGCAGGGAGCCCGATACAAGACTATCCCAGGACCTTGGGATCATGACCTGAGCAGAAGGCAGACAGTTAACCGACTGAACCTCCCATGCATCCTATTTTACTAATACTTTTAATTTCAAGTGGTGGGAGGATGAAGTGGGAGAGTTAGGAGGTGGTGCTTATACAGTAACCATATTAATGCTTTGGACCTCTTATATTTCTACTATAGCCCTTCTCTGCTTATTAAACATGCAGATACCTGTACATCTACCCCAGACCTAGTGAATCAAATCTGTGGGGCCTGGAACTTAAGAGGCCTCAGGCGATTCTGGTGCATACTAACAGGATCTCCACTGAGTCATAAACTCTGAGAGTAGAGGTGATCTCTGGTTCAACATTGTATCCCGTGCTGACACAGATCATGATAGAGAGTAGTTGCTTAGTCAATCATGAATGAATAATTAAATGAATTAATGAATTCTTAAAAGGTAGATTTTTTTAAGTCACCACTATGTAATCTACCCTTATCTTGCCTACTTAATGCAATGAGTTTTTGTTTCCAACTAATGAAGGCACTATGTTTTTAACAAATAAATATTGATTACATTTAAAGTAAGGGGATGTAATAGAAATCTAGAACCAGAGCCTATACACCAGCTTCAAGTATTACTGTTGCCACCAAATAGGAATGTGCCCTCTCCGGCCCTTATCTACAAAATGAGGGAATTAGAGTAGATAATGCCCTGTGATTCCCTCCCATTGCTCAAAGTTCAGTTTTCAGATTTTAAAATGTTTTAAAATAAAGCAGTCCTATTATGTAAATGCTTTTGTACACTTTTACTTAATTTATATTTCTTGAAAGCACAAGTTTTACTTTTTTAAAAAATGAGGATGGGGCACCTGGGTAGCTCAGTGGGTTAAAGCCTCTGCCTTAGGCTCAGGTCATGATCCCAGGGTCCTGGGATCCAGCCCTGCATCGGGCTCTCTGCTCAGCAGGGAGCCTGCTTCTCCCTCTCTCTCTGCCTGCCTCTCTGCCTACTTATAATCTTTCTCTGTCAAATAAATAAATAAAATCTTAAAAAAAAAACGGTCCTTTATAAAAAAATAATAAAATTAAATTAAAAATGAAGATAAAGTCAAGAAACAACAGAGTATTTCAGAAAAAGGCTAAAACATGTTTTTATTAATACTTTAGTGGTGGTCAACCCTCTGTATAAGCATTGTAGTTATACTGTAAATTGGGAAGAGAAAAATCACCATTTTGTAATTATCATCATTAAGATTGGTCAGTCAAAAATCATCAATGGATACTAAATTGGGAGAGAGAAGTCTGATGAGGAGCAGAATAATTACATGGTCTCAAAGTGTCTCCCCAGAGGCTGCTTTTAAGTTGCCAGAGGGAAATCTAACATCTTGACCAGGTGATTAAAACAGACATCACCAAAGAAAAGCAAGTGAACATCGTGTGCCTTCAGATGTAATACCTAGAGAAAGACACAACGTCATTCTGTAGTATTCTGACTGGGTATGCTTAACCTGAATCTAATCATGTAGAAATATCAGACAAACCCCAACTGAGGTGGACTCTATATAATCTGTTCAAAAATGCCATTGCCATGGAAGACAAAAAAAGACTGGGAAACTGTTTCAGAGCAAAAGAAACTGAGGAGACGTGACAACTATATGCAATACATATCTTAGAATGAATCTTATACTGGAGGAAAAACAGTAAAAGGACATTATCAAGACAACTGACAAAATTGGAATTGGACTATAGACAATAGTATTGTATCAGTGTTAAAGTCAATGAATTTGATAAGTATATATTACATAAGATAAATATTATAGATCTTAAGAAACGTGCACTGAAGTAATAAAGGGTAATGAGGCATGATGTATACAACCTACTCACAAATGACTCCAAGAGAATAATTAATAAACATATTTATGTGTGTTTATCTGTCTATACATGTCTACACTACACTAAACACACACACACAAACACACACATTAGGGAGAGAATTGTGAGTGTAGCCAAAATGTTTAGAATTGTTGGCAAATGTGGATAAAGGGCAATTGAGAGTTTTCACTATTATTCTTACAACTTTTCCATAAATTAAAATTATTTCTAATAGAAAGTTGGATTTGTTTTATTTTGTTTTGTTTTGCTTTTTTAAGATACATTTCCCCCATCTAGGTAGATTTTAAAATATGTTTGAGAACAATTAAGTTATTTAAAATGTAGATAAAAAGATATGAAATCTTCATGGTTACTGTTTAATTTCGTGCCTGCAAACAAAGCCCTGAACTATCCAATGTATGTTTTTTTCATTTGGAAATGACAACTGTGACAATTCACTTCGTGTGTTGTGGTAGGAGGCAGTGGGGTGAGGTAGAAAGAATTCCGAGAGCTGCAAGATATGGTTTATAAGCACTGATTTGCTGCATGACCATGAGCAGGTCATTCACCTATCTGAGACTCCATTTCTTCATCAATGAAGTTAAATTAGATTTAAGTACATTGAAAGGCTTTCCTCCTACAATTTTGAGTTATAGTTTAAGAAATAAAACATGAAAATCTAAAAATTAAAAACTGTACTGACAGAATTAAAGAGGTGAACAAAGTTAAGGGGAAAAGAATTTCTTAACACACCTATATAGTCTCAGCCTTGTAAGTATATAAAAACTTGAACTATTTTTATAAAAGAACAGAGCAATGTTTGCAAAGAAACAGAACAAAATTCGAACTTTTTCTCAGGATGTCTATGAATTTGGTGGGATGATTGCATTTATGTTTCAAAAAGAAATGTAGCCAGGCCAGGGGTGCCTGCCCAGCTCAGTCAGTAGACCATGTGACTCTTGATCTGGAGTTGAGAGTTTGAGCCCCTCATTGGGTACAGATATTTTAAAAATAAATAGATAGATAAACAAACAAATAAATTTTTTAAAAATGTTGCCAAAGTCCGTGAGGTACACCAAAATATTACTTTCCCTGCCTTCATATTCCTGCCACAGCATATGAATTATTATTTTTACAAATTACATTAAGGAATTTAGAGAAGTACAATCATGTCCTCATGTACTGCACTTGTAAAGATATCAAGTTGTATCATTATCACTTTACCAAAAAGGTCTTAGGTTTCTAATGCATTTGGTTCTGTATGAGCCATACTTTATGTCAACAAAGAATCAGAAAATAATTACTTATTCCCTAACAATGATTAAACTAGACAAGACCAGGGTTAGTGTGTCATAAATATTGTTGACTTAAGGTAGCAAACAATAAAAATTTTAGGAAAGGAAAGAAAAAAGAATAGGGAAGGGAAAGACTGGGAAGAAAATAAAGGAAAAGAAAAGAGAAAAGAAAAGAATCAGGATGCCACAGTGCCTAGAAAAGCTTTCAATGGTGAAATCCATTTGTAAAAACCTGCCTTCTATTTAGGTGACTTTCAGCTAAACTGTCTAAGCTTTTGTAATGTGGTGCATCAAGTGAGATAAAAAGATAATTTTGAATTCTCCACTAAATGTGCAAATAGATGCAATCTTCCATTTGTCCAATCAACAAATATTTATTGTGTACGTACTGTATGTCAGCACATTCTGAATATATATCAGTGAACTAGTATACAAGATGCGTTCTCTCACAGAGCTTAAATGCTGGTAGAGGAAGATAGGTACTAATGAAACATACATAAGTAAGTATCACTGTGATAAGTGATATGGAGAGATTAGAAATAGGTATATGGGGGCACCTGGGTGGCTCAGAGGGTTAAAGCCTCTGCCTTCAGCTCAGGTCTTGATCTCAGGGTCCTGGGATCAAGTCCCGCATAGGGCTCTCTGCTCAGTGGGGAGCCTGCTTCCCCCTCTCTCTCTGCCTGCCTCTCTGCCTACTTGTGATCTCTCTCTCTCTCTCTCTGTCAAATAAATAAATAAAATCTTTTTAAAAAAAAAAGAAATATATGACTGAGATGGGTGGTTACTTTAATTCATCAGAGAAGGTTTCTTTGGGAACAGACATTTAAGCTTTGATCTGAGCAACATGAAACATAGTAAGGAAAATATTCCAGTGCAACGAGTACAAAGGCTCCGAGATGGGAATGTACTTCCTAGATTAACAGAAGAGAATGAAAGCAAGGGGATTGGAACATAGTAGAAAATGGAGGAAAGTTGTGATGAATTTTCAGAGGGAGCAGAAGCATAAGGGATGTGTATTCTATTCTAGATGTTATGGGTAGCCCTTAAAAGATTTTAGGCAGGGAAGTGGATCGGATTTTCATGTAAAAGGATGACTTGGTCTGCTGTTATGAGGAAAAAATTCTAATAATCTAAGCAGGAGATGTTAGGGCCTGGAGGAAGATCTCGTCATGGATATGCAAAGAGGAGGAATGTTGAAAGAAAGAGTCCACAGGACCTGATGATGGATTAGAGGATAGGGGTAAGTGAAAAAAAGGAGTCAAAGACAACTTGTAAAGTTCTATCCAACTAGAAAGATGTGGGGGCGTATACTGGAATGGGGAAGACTAGAAGGGGCAATTTGAGGGAATGAAAATCTCTTCATTTGTTTGGGGCTAATTTTAAGATGCATACTAGACAATTCAAGTAGAGATGTCACATAGACAGTTGAGTGTACAATTTTAAAATTCTGGGAGTCTATAAGGGCTAGAGTTGTAACACTAGGTGTTAAGAGCATTTGATGGAATTTGAAGCTATAGGACCAGACAAATCACCTAAGGAGAGAATGTAGTTGGAGAAAAGAAGTGGCAACATCTCTCAGGTGGAACATAAGAGGAAGAGCCAACCCAGAAGACTAAGAATAAATGGCCAATGAAATAATAAGAAAATAGGAAGAGCATGGTATCATAGAAGATGAGAAGAACATGTGCTGATAGAGTGTCACCTGTGAAGAGGCTCCTGGATGGGCTGGCAGATGAGGGCCTAGAGTCAGCACCAGGAAAGTCATGGTGGACCAGTACAAGAGTAGCCTTTTTTAAATTTTTTCTTTTTTTTTTTTTTAATATTTTTTTATTTGAATATAGTTGACACACAATACTACATTAGTTTTAGGTATACAACATAGTGATTCAACTTTTCTAAATGTTATGCTCTGCTCACCACATTGTAACTACCATCTGTCACCATACGAGCCTATTACAGTATCACTGACCATATTCCCTATTGTTTCTTTGTACAAGAGCAATCTGAATGGAATGGTAGGGACTGAAGCCTGAAGAGAGTGACTTGTAGAGAGCCTATGTGATGAAAAAGCAGATGTAGAGAATATAAAAAAATTATCTTCACTCATTTTGCAGTGAATGGTAGAAGCAACAGAGGATAGTGGCAGGAAGATGTGGAGGCAAGGGAGTTTGCTTATTTATTTTTCTTAAAAGTATTGCTATATTAGTGTGCACACACCAACAGGATTAAGCAAGAGAGGAAGAGGGGATATGGAAAGGTGACAATTGCAAGAGGACAGTCATTGAGAAGGTGGAAACATGGGATCCAGATAAAAGGTTTTAGCATTTGAAAAAGCAAAGGAAATGTCCACGGAAGCTGCTTGTATAATTACCTCACCTCTTCTCTTAATTTGTGTTCTATTACATAAATTATCTCATTTGATTCTCACATAATTCTTGGATATCCAATCATTCCCATTTCCAGAGGAGGAAAATAAAGTTTAGAGAAGTTGAATAATTTCTCCCAGAACATTCAGTTAATAGACAATAAATCTAGAATTCAAACTTTTCTTTCAACTCCAACCTGAATGATCTTTCCACTACATAATACCTACCTTGATGAAGCCACCTTTCTAAAGCTTTCTCCAGTGCAACATGGTATTCACAGTGTATCACATACAAAGAAGTGCAATTGCTTTGATACCATTATTCCTATTTGGTGACTTAGTGATCAGCGAATTGGTTGGTAATTTCAAGTTTGAAATTCCTGGAATCTGCTTATGTGGAAATTTAATGTCCAAAGTCTACATCATTGTTTTCTGAATCAAATGACTGCTAGAATATAACAAGGCCACACTTACGCTTGCAACTAACTGGCTAATGAACTAAATCTAAAATCTAATGTTTTTCTCAACAAATTTGGATCAGATACTTGCTACCCAGAAATTGCCAGTTCATTTTACCATTTTAAATGGAGCTCTATGCAATAAAAAGGCAGTAAATTTAAATACCTGGTTATTAAATTAAAAACAAAGGTAGGGGGAATACAAATCCAATCGAATGATGGCGCAGTACAGAGGAATTTATAATCCTCTCATTCAAAAGGTATGGAATTTGACATTGGATGTCCTGGGTTCAAGTCTCAGATATAGTAAACTCTCTTGGCAATCACTTTCAAGTTGCTTATTCTTTTGGTTTCCTCATTAGTAAAATGAGGGTTGTAATGCTATGCAAAAGAGTTTTGAGAAACATAGGATAATCCAGTGAAATAACTTTGTAAACTTGGAGTACCTGTTGGTTGCTATTATTATTTATATAGTACTGCATAATGTGTTTTATTTTGTATTTCTTAACAACCTTTGTGAGCCAAATTTACTCTCCCTTGTGATAATGATGAACTATTCCTTATAGGGCACTTAGAGAAAAGAAAAGAAAATTGCCTGCAGAGGGACACCTCTCATTCTACCTATTCTAGTAAGCAAATCTTGAAACTGCCTCAGTCACATTTTCCCACAGAAGCACATCCATTACTGCTACCATAGTACTCACTTGAGCCACGCACTCATTTGAATAACAAATGTGCATTGAGGGCCTGTTATATTCCAGGCTCTGAAGGAACCAGACATTAGGATAGTAAAAGGATTATGACACGTTTCCACTTCTCCAATAGTTCACAGTGTAGTAAGAGGATGTCACCTCTGTATAAATTCATTTATCTATACATCCCTCCTCCCCATGCTCCACCTCTACCTCCAGCTATGAGATCTAGAATGCCAAGACCCTGTCTTGGTCATCTTTAGTTTCCTTTATATTACTTATTACAATTTGCTGCTTATAGTAGGTGTTCAATAAATAATTATTGAATAGAAGAAATATTTTTAATGTAATGTATTTTTAATGTAATATTTAACGTACTTTTAAAAATACCAAGGTGTACTAGTGGACTAGCAAGATGGTTTTTCTCATAATGTTTCTCTGGTTACATTTAACGGCAAGTTAAAATTAGATCCTTTTCTTTTTTTAAGAAAGAAAACCATAGCAACTGTGATGTTGAATGTTTCAGAAAGCACATTTTTAAGGATTTTCTTTTTCTGAATTGGCTATGTTTGAGGTGGCTATTTCAATTGAAATTCTAGTAAATAATTGGTGGTACTAATAGCCATATAAACCACTGATTGTATTGATGAAGCAACGAAAACTCCCACATAGAACAGAATCCTTGATTAAATGCTTGAAGAAAAAAATAAATGTGTTGAAAATCCACTGGATATATTTAAATGGTTACTCCGTGGAAATGGTTGAACATTAACCTCTCTTTGTTTCTTGAATCTGTATTTATTATAAAGCGTTGGAGATTCTTCTAATGTTTCATATAAATATTTGCCAGAGACCTTTTTTTTAAGGCATGTCTCCATGAGGAAATCAATTTTACAGTGCTGTCTTCTAAATTAAAGAATGGGCATTTTTACAGAATGTTATCAATGAATACTTTGACATACATAATGATTATCTAATAGTTTTTTCTAAAAGTATTTTTATTGAAGTAATGATTAAAGTATAACTCAATGCCTCAGAAACACTGACTAATGTCATGTTAATCAACTTGACTATTAAAAAAATGAAGAAGTTGATAGTTTAAATCTAGTTGGTCCATGATTCACTTGAACTATCAAAGAAGAAAATGTACTTTATCCAGGACCAAATTTAAACTAAAATTTTTAAAAACTAGCAAAACACCTCAGAAACAACTTTTGCATAGTTATAGACCTTATCTTTATAAAAATCCAATTTTGTTGCTCTTAAAATTTGTAAATTAGCCTTTGACTCATAGCATCCATATTGATCAACATCTATTGAATGCCTACTCTATGCAAAGCACTGAACTAATGTCAAGTAAAGCGTATTTCTGCTTTTAGGGAGCTTATTGGAAGAAATAAGTCATTCATGCATAACTGCAATGTAGAAAATAAGTGGTATAAATGCCATAGGTATTCTGAGATGAGAGAGATGGATAACATCTGGCTAGGTTTGGACAAGTAGAATGAGGTGGGAACAGTAAGATGGAGAATTCTTAGCAAACAGACTAGAAAACAGTATGTTTTGGAAGTAACAAGAAGTTCAATTTCACTTCAGAGCAGTTTATAGAAGGAGTGTCAAGTAAGTCTAGAAATATGCACTGGGCTAGGTGGTGAAAGGCCTTGAATTCCATATTATTTAAGTGGAATATAATTTTTAAAAAGTTATAAGGGAGCAGTTGTATAACGAAAGAACAGACTCTAAACTTAAAGATGAAGTCACCTGATTTGTAACCAATATTGAAAAATATTGATTGGGTTCAGCTATACTTTTCAGCCTGCACATTTAGGCCACTTCTGGACACTAAGATTATTATTCTGAGTTTTTGAAGGGGCCTGAATTATTTTCTTGTCTAAATTTGGAATAATTTATCTTCCAGATGTTTGAAAACAAAACATCTGCCCTCAAACTTACTCCTTCGGAGTGCTCTGTATACCATGTACACTTTTCCTCCTTTATTATAATTGTTTCTTGTATAAAACTGAAGACCAAAATTATGATTTATATAAATGGTTTAAGGACTGATGCAGAAAATATTCAGATGCCTGTTTCTTAAAAACAATAAAGCCTTCCTTCTTGGAATGAGAAAGGGCTTGAGAAGGAAGATTGGAGTGGGGAATTTGAAGGAAGAATGGACAGAGGAAGGAAGAGAGCTAGGTGGGGCAGGGAGAGAGAAAGGGCAGGAGAGCAATTATCTTCTAGAAGAAATGGTCATAAAGATAAGTTTATACATGTATATGTTTCAAGAAATATAAAATAAATGCAGAAAAGATAGATGATGCTGCTATAGGTGCCAAATATGTTGCTAACTACAGCCAATTACAGATATTCTGATACATTTTAATGATTGGTTTTGAAAGTAGAGAGTTTAGAAAAGATACCTGGGAGATACCATGAAAATTTTGGAGTAGGTCACCCACTGGCAATTCCTGTTTATATTTTGCAGTCTATCGTAAGAATGAATATGAATCCTTAAGATCAAATATTTTGAGCTTTAAATGAGTTTCAACAGCCTCACAATTCTTTTGCTTCACAGATAGCATTAGACCAAGAAGGGGACATAAATATAATTTCTATAGTATTCATAAGAATCCATCTTTATTGGGAACTTAGCCACATTGTGATTTATAAATTTTACTCAAAATTTCATACAACATTTTAAAAACCACTTAATGCATATGTGTGGTGTCAGAGTTGTGCTACTTTCATTTCTGTATCTCCACTGTTGAAATAAATACTGGTACAGAGTGTTTCCCAGTGTTCATCCACAAGAGATCCCAATTCAAGGACCAAATCCTATGTAGAATAAGAGAAAACATAAGATAGAGTTGAGGGCCAAGACAGTTTCCCCTCACCAGTCTGACTGGCCACATCAGTGGTCTAAGAAATATATTGGATGCCAGCCGTAATTCTAAGAGAAGAAAAGAAAACAGAGCCTTGTAAAAAGTAATGCTGTGTTGATGGGGCCTGTGATTCCCAGTCATAGTTATCCTTTTCAATATTAAGCATAATACAGAGTGGCAAAAATTTTAATTTTTTAAGTTATATTCCCCCATAGACACAGAACTCTAACATGTCAGTATAAATCATTGGGGAAATATTCCAATACTAAACTTTGGCAGGTTAACATCCAAGACCATTGTTATTGGAATTATTGGAACTTGATCTTTCCTATGAGATCTGGACCATCACAGTAGGGTTTTTGATATGT
>CM053603.1:105680345-105756518 GCA_028646535.1 Procyon lotor | reverse complement strand
AAAAAAAAAGCATAAAATAAGAAAGGATATAAACTTCAAATTAAGTCTAGGTAGAAGCAAAAACAGTATTAACTGGAAGAAAATGTCTGGTTTTTCCATAGAACCCAATATTCAAAATTATAAAATTAAAATTATAAAATTTGAATCAGGTTTTAATGACCCAAAGATATAAATATACTAGAAAATACTTTTGTTCTCTCTCTTTCTCTCTTCCTCTACCTCTCTCCACTCCTCCCCTACCCCGCAACAAGGGTTTTTAGGAAAGTGTTGGATGCTGACACTAACTACTGGTAATTAACAAAGGTAATTATTTTGAGACCAAAACTTAGCTTAGACATCTGGCCTAGCTTTTGTCTAATTATCTTGGGAGTTAACTTTGAAATTTTACCTAGGATGTCTCTTAATAAACATGGGAATAGAAAAGATTTTTAACCTCTTTAATCCTTTCTTCTCCTAAATTTAACTTCCTCTGTAGTGACTGTTCATAGGTATTATTTAATGCATCTCCCACTTTTCATTAGGTCTTAACATGACTTCAAGTAGGGTAGAATGGATGACAGAGACCAAGGCGTAATGATAAGGATCACACCTGAAAGACAGATGCATCAATAAATATTTGAGTATATGTAAGCTAAGATTAGATTTGGTTGCAAGTGATAGAGAACCCAATATAATAGTGTTTAAAGCAAGAGAGTGTTTTTGGTTGTTGTTGTTTTATTTTGTTTTTCCACATAAATGTAGGTAGTCAAATGCTGGTATTGTATGATCATCAGAGCTCCAGATTCTACTTTGTTCTTCAAGATGCCACTTTGACCTCATGCTCCAAAATGGCAGCTCCTATTGGTGTCATCATATCCACATTCTAGCCAGCCAGAAGGCAAGAAAGGAAGGAGAGAGGCATGCTGTGTCCCCATGAGCACAATTCACAGAGGTTGCACACACCATTCCCATTTTTCTTTTTTCTGTTGACCCAAATTTAGTCATGTGGCCACACAAACCTGTAAGGGAGAATATATATGAAAACTGTGGTCTTATATAAAAACTGTGGTATTTGTTTGGGATGGCCCTAACATTCAGGGGTTGTATTAATGATAAGAAGAGAATGGATATTGAAATATAACTAGCAACTTTCCCATAGAATGCTTATTACTTGAGAGGCATTGAGAGGATACAGAATGCTTGCCAAATGGGTGGTACAAAGTTGGCAATAGGAGTACACAGAACACTGGTCATGGTTAAAGATAGAACCACAGAAAAGAAACAAAAATAAAAACTGGAGAAAGGCTCTGAAGATTAATTGATATGATAATTTCCAATGTTTCCAATAACCCCATTAGAAATATTCTACTTAGATGTCGGTTTCCTTGTACTATTGACAAATTATTAGCTCCTTTTGTTTTCATTACATGGTCACTAACTAGATAGGTAAATTTATGATACTATTTTAGAATGATTAGGATAAAATGGTAAGCAATGATTCAGAAGACAACAATTTATCTTCCAAAAAGCAGTCAATTTCAATCTTTTAGGATTTCAGAACACAGAAAGCATTTATTTAAATGGGTTTGATGAAATAATTTATTTTTTATGCTTTGCTTTTACTATATAAAGTTGAACCAATTATGTAGGTGAGATTAGTGCTTAGCTCTGTGATCAACTCATACATCTTCGTTAAGTTTTATTAAAATCAGCCATTATTTGCTTTTGGCTTTGTATTCACATCAGAAGACATATCAATAGGACAGAAGTTATAAGCTGAAGATTAAAAACACATTCATATTAAATCACATTTGTATGCCTAGATCCTTAATTTTTAAAGGACAATTAATTTTTTTCTGAAGTGATCAAAGACCTGATGATAAAGAGCACAGGAAATCATTTTGATAAAACATAAATCTTTGCTTTTTAGGCAGATTACTTAAAAGGTAAAGGAGGAAAACCTTTCATAATCTCTTATCAGAGGCAGACCAAAAGTCCAAGAAAACTTTTGTCCTTCTGGCAGATGAAAAATAATAAGTTCTAGTTTTTCTTGAGCATAGGTACATTAATCATATCAAAGCTTATTTTTTTTTTAAAGATTTTATTTATTTGACAGAGAGAAACACAGCGAGAGAGGGAACACAAGTAGAGGGAATGGTAGCAAGAGAAGCAGGCTTCCTGCTGAGCAGGGAGCCTGATGCGGGGCTCGATCCCAGGACCCTGGGATCATGACTTGGGCCGAAGGCAGACGCTTAACAACTGAGCCCCCAGGTGCCCCCATATCAAAGCTTATTAAAAAAACATAATAAATTTAATTTTATCCAGCTCAAGCACACATAAAATTACTTTCTCAAGGTTCCTTCTCCATAATCTTTCTACAACTTTTTTAGATTCAGATTTTTTCCTATTTTTTTCCTTCTTTTCTCTTTAGAATAAAATTATTTTTCCTCAACAAAAATGCATCTCCATTCCTCATACCTTCTTTTACTGAAAACATGCATCCTACTTTCCCTGCATATACAGATATTTCCCTTATTATTTCTAGTAGTTTTAATTATAAGGATTTTTCACCCTTTAAGCCCTTAATTTTAGTAAAATTAAGCAATTGTGGACTATAAAGTCAGCATTTTTAGATTGGCAAATTTACATTTTATCTATTTTAGAGAAATATGCTTCCTTAGAGTATAATTTTTTCAATGTGGCATAAAATATGTTTACCGATGGATCCAAATATCTTTAGTTCCTTTGTAAAAAGGAAACCAAGAGAGGATAAACCTATGTTCAATAATTAATGTTTCTGTTTTACCTTATTTGGAAATGATCTGGATATTTAATGAATTTAATGTAACTTATCATTGAACTTTTAGCAAATTTTCAGGTTTTAGTTACTATAAAGATTTGGGGAAACTGATGGCTAAAATAGAATTCTTGAGATGTCTTTGGTGCACAAAGGTGGTTTCATTAAAGTATGGGGACAGGACCTGTGGGCAGAAAGAGCTACACTGGGGTCATGAGTGGCCCATTATGTACTTAAAGGTTGGGAGGGGGTTGGGGTAGTATAAGCCTCCCAGGTATTTTTGGAAATAAGATTTCCAGAATCCTGAAGGGACTAGCTATTGTTAGGAAAGGTTATTTGTTACTATTTAGTAAAAACTCAGTCATGACACCCTTCAGATGTATATCGGTGGGTCATATACTTGGGGGATGATTGCCAAGATATATCTAGGGGGGAGTAGATATAATGAAGTTTCCAAAGGAATTTTTATATGTTAAGGTAGACATAAAGGATCCTGGGGGTTGAGCTACGATTTCTTTTTTGCCCTTAGCAAAATATCAGCATCCAGGCAGTTGAGTCCCTAGGGGAATGTCACTCTGCCTATTTCAAAGATTTGTCAATGGGCTATAGGTAGTAAGGAAATTTAATTATTTTTCTTCTGCAATTGTTTCCCACATTACTATCTACATGTGTTTTAATTTACTTGTTCTTAACAATTATGTTAAGATTATCCACAAAAACTTCATAAGACATTAGAAAAAGTCAGTCATTTTAAGTTATATTTTTGGACAAGACATATTAATAGAGATATAAGAACTTACTTGATTAGTAAACCCAGGTAGAATAAAAGTTTTATGTTTAATGCTGATAACACTAAAGACATGCCTTAAACTAGCTTTTATGTACCAGAGATTATAACTTTAATAACTTTAATTTGCATTAAATTAGCTTTTATTTACTAAAGATTAATCCTAGTTTATGTGAACTTAAAAATCACTTGGATTAATTTTTTATATTTCTGAAAGTTTTAGAATACCCAGTCCTTCCTTACAAGCACTTGCCTTTAAACCAACTAAATAGAGCTTTTTTACAAATTAATTTTGGCAACATCCATCCAGCAGTAGAAAAATATCACATATCCACGATACACATATATAGTCACATAGAAATACACAGACAGAGACCTTATAGTTTCATTGAGAAATTTTAACAATAAAACAGGCACAATAATGTAAAATTCATTAATTATAAAAGAACTGTTGGAATAAATTAAGTTTATCTGCCCAGATGGCTAAAACTTTTTCTACTAATATTGTGGAGAAGATACTTAAGATTTGTATTTGTCAGGGCGCCTGGGTGGCTCAGTGGGTTAAGCCTCTGCCTTGGGCTCAGGTCATGATCTCAGGGTCCTGGGATGAAGCCCTGCATCAGGCTCTCTGCTCCCCAGGGACCCTGCTTCCTCCTCTCTCTGCCTGCCTCTTTGCCTACTTGTGATCTCTCTCTGTCAAATAAATAAATAATTTTTTTTTTAAACCCTTTAAAAAAAAGATTTCTATTTATCCTTTAGTAGTAAACTCATGGATGCTGTGGAGCATTTTTTATTTAAAAAAGGAAGGAAAGGGAAGGGAGGAACTCCCCCTCCACCTCCAATTTTTTTCCTCCAGTAAGACTTACCTCCCTAAAGTTTTTACTTTCAAGAGATGGCCTAGATAAGAGTTTCCATCTCAAAGGCACAGGGAAGAATGTGAGTTCCTCCAAGAAGGACTTTGGTTTCCTAAGGCCAATATTTACAAGTCTTTTGAGATAAATAGGGGAGATTTTAGGATTGGTTAAAAAAGAAAAGATGAACCTTGAGCTGCCTCTGGAGCTGCATTTTAGTTCTGCAAAGATATGTAAGATAAGGACAGTTGTTCTCAATTCCTCAAAGAATTGGCTCACAGCCTAAACGACACCAAGGGTTGATCCACCAATTTAACTACACTATTTTTTTTAGTAAATTCTTTTCAAAGCCCTTAGAAGGTTTTTTTTCTTTTTCTCTGGGTATGGGGTTTCATTTTGGCTTAGAGGAGGAAGCCTAAAAATAAATTCTTATCAGACTCTGCAATTGGGGCAATTTTTGACCACAGAGCTACTCTGTAGCTGTTGGCCAAGACAGTAAATACTTCTGACAGTACTGAACAACCCCTTAGACTTACGAGGTGTCCCCAAAGAGGTTGCAGCAGATATTTTAATTTCCTCTCTTTACCCAGTACTACAGACAGAGAAGCTGGGAAAGCTGAATCTAGTAAGAATTCTCACCCTTAGTTGGCTTCTGCCAGTTTTTCCAGGATCCCATCTGCAGATTCTGACTGGGGTTTAAAATGGAGAGTGTAGCTCTGATATTTACTAGAATTTGGCAAGGTTTTTCATTAAATTTAATTTTAGTTTCCTTTAGCTGTTTAAGGGAATAATGTAACAGTTTACCAGGAAATGAGTGAGTCCCATCAGTTTGGCGAGGGGCCCATATGGGTGCCTTCCTTTGAAGGTAGATATGGGAGCATATGATTTGGTATTAAAGAATTTGCATAGGGCCTTTAAGGACAGTCTGTTTTCCAGTGTCCCAGATGATTACAACTGAGACATCAGTTTCTAGACCAGTGTTTTGATGATGGATTTTTAGGAGGATATAATGGGAGAGGCCTAGGTGTTATTTTAGATATCTTTTGTGTCTAGGTTTTCATTAGCCTTTTGCAACAAAACTTTCAAAAAGTATTTAGAGTCTTGAAGCCTTTTGGAAGCTTCTATATACCAATTAAGATAGGTCTCCTATTCTGCTGGTTTGATTTGGGAGGCCTAGCTTTAAAGTGTACTTCTTAAATAAACATTTTTATCTAAATAAGACCTTAATGGTCATTGTAATTCCAGGTTATTTTTAGTAAGATTGTGCCATTTTTGTAGATATTTATAGCTTCTGTGTCCAAAGTTCTTAGACATAAAATAAACTAACTGTATGGCAGAAGGTGCCATGCTTAACTCTCTGGAATTTAAGGATCCCATATTTATCATTCATTCATTTTAGCTTAGCCTTTGGGTCTCTCAGAGCCAAATTAATACCTAAAAAGGATGTGTTGCTGGGCTAAGAGCTGTGTCATGTTTTACAGTATACCTCATTGCATGGAAATCTTCTTAAAGTTGGCAGATGACCCTACTGTCAATCTAACCCATTCCGGATAACCAACTTATCCTTCCATGGAGTCTTTGAGTTACATAATGAATGATGTAATAGCCTTTGAGTGTTTGATTCTTGTCCACCAATTTGTGTGGCTTTTTTAGTTTCTAAGATTCCCATTAGTAGTTAGCCTTTACCTCATTAGTTCATTACATACCAGCAATAACCAACAAATTGGGGGCTGGGAAAGAATTGAACCAGCAAACTTCAACAAATGGGGACTATGGGTGCGGATCTTGAGATAGGATCAAGGGCCGGGGTTTATATGTTACTACAGACGGACCAAGAGAAGGCTATGCATGCACCACCAGTAATTCCCTCTGTGGAACCTGGGACCAGGGTAAGGATTGAGCCAACAGAACCTTAAAAATGGGGGCTGCAGACTCATTCCAAACAAATGGAGGATTGCATCTGCCTCCAGCAGCTCCAAGCATGGAATCTGGAGAAGGATTCCAAACAAACGGGGAACTACAGACTAAACCATCAGCAATTTCCAACATGGAATCTGGAGACAGCACCAAAGGCTAGGGTTTTTTTATTCAAAGACCTGGGAATTGCAGACTGAAAAACCAACTAGACCTGGAGCTCCAACCAAAGTGAGCAGAGCTCAGAACCAAGAACTTACCCACAGCCCTCAGAAATGGCAAGAAAGACACACTCAGAGTGTTCACAGGTTATCATGCCTGTGTTTATCATTGTCCCTGAAGCTATCGAAGTCTCCTTTAATCTTGCTATTGCCACCAAATCTGTTAAAAAACAAAAATTCAACTGAGTAAATTTAAAGATCTATTTGGCTTTATTAAGAATGTGACAGCATGCTATCTAGCAGTAGAAAGCAGCTCTGAAGGGCAAAAGGCAGAAAAGGGGCAGGAAAAGGAAATTATTAATAAAGAATGCATTGTTTTAGGCAAAGTCACCCTTAGAGAATAGAAAGGGTTCATCAAGTGGATTATCTAAATAGTGCTGACCAGCTAGTTTCATATTGACTGGTTAAAGGTTGTATTCCTGGAAGGCTGAAACTGAAATTAGGTTAGGTATTAAGTCGATCTGCTGACATGGGGCTTAGCACAACTGATTCCATTTGGGGCCAGTATCTCTTTTTTTAACGGATGGGACTATTTTGTTACTAATAAAAAAACTAAATGTCAGATAGGTTGAGTCACTTGCTCGAGGGACAAGTTAGAAGTGGTAGAACCAGAAGCTAAACCAAGGTGGTCTCATTCTCCTATTAACCTCTATGCTTTTGCTACTCTAAGTGTGAGTTTGTTGGAAATACAGAATTTTGGATTGTGCCAGGAAAGTGATCCTTGTGCACACTGTAGTTTGAGGAGCATTGTATTCTGATATGTCAACGTTGAACGATTTGCCCCTCAGTTGAAACTTCACAGTTTGCTTCTTAAAAGGCGCCATGCCCTCACTGATTTCATAAGAAATAATTTCCTTTTAAGCAGTTTTTTTTCTATAACAATGGTTCAGAAGTTTTGAATTTCAAGGACCTGCAAGTTAAAAAAAAAAAAAAGTAGTGGAGGAAAGGATTTACACTGTATTTGTATTGTGCAAGAACATTACAAAAATTACAATCAATTTTCATCATTATTTTATAAAAATATAGAGCAGTTTAATGCCAAAAGGATAGAAAATTAGAAAGGGCACCTGGGTGGTTCACTTGGTTAAGCATCTGACTTCAGCTCAGGTCATGATCTCAGGGATTGAGCCCCACATGGAGCCCCATGCTCAGTGGGATGTCTGCTTATCTCTCTCTCTCCTTCTTCCTCCATCCTACCTTCTGGCTCATGCTCATTCTCTCCCAAAATCTTTTAAAAAAAAAAAAAAGAAAAAAGAAAGGATACACTCTCAGAATGAAGGATATTTTAAAAATAGGTTATATATTAATTTTATGAGAAGTTAACTAAGTCATCTTTATTTTTTTGTTTCCTCTTGAATCAGTAAAGCATTGGTCTGAGAACCCGCTTTTGGGAATCACTGTTCTAGAACACATTGCCTTTATGGTAAATGGTAGGTATCCATATGATTGAACCTGCACCAAGGCCTTCTTATGTGATTACTTCCAGTGTAATGGAATTTGGTATGAGGAAGGTCCATTTTGGAGCCCATCCAGGGGGGTTTATTTAATGAAGTAGCAAAGATATCTCATTATAGGGCAGCCTCACCTATAATTGCTCTGCTGAGAATAATTCTGTAACAAATCTCTAGGGCATGAAAATGTGGACATCCCAGAAAGCTTAATTTAAATCGATTCTAACATAAGATAGTTCTTAGTGCAATATAATCAAGAAATCAAGAGTTCACCAAATTCTGAGTGCCTGTGCTGTCTTTTGAAACATCTGTGGATTTGCATATGGATTCAGTATGCATTTCTTAAACTCCTGCTGGGATCCAGGCCCTCTTATTCAGATAAGCGTTGCAACAAGCCTCAAAGATATTATCAACTCCCTTTTACAGATAAAGAAACTGGTATTGGAAAAAGTTAAAAAACAAACAAACAACAATTTACAGTGCCACAGCTAGCTTGTGGCAGGGCTGAGATTGGATACAGGTGCCCAGACTTCATATCTGGAATTCTTTAGGCTATTGCTTTTCACCTTAAAGTGTATAAAAAATTGTATAGGAATATTATTAAAAATCAGATTTTGATGCATTACATCTCTGATGGGGCACCAGATGACTTATTTCAAATAAGCTTCCAAACTGCTGGTTTTGGGACCCCTTTAAGTAGCAAGGATTTATTCTACACCACGTTCACAAATGCCTACCACTGTCCCTCTAGCAAATTAGCCATACCCACTCTCATGTATGTGGTTCACATAGTCATAGAAGGCCATGTGGGTCCAGAGCTGTGATAGAATCTGGATTACCGGTGTTTGATGCTGTTTTTGGTTCCTAATTGCTGTGTGACTTTGAGCAACAAGCATCCTTTAACTCCTTAGAACACTGTAAAGTAGGAATGATAATAACCAATGCCAACTACAACCTACATTCACATAGAATTGCTTGTTGAAAAACGTGAACTCCACATTCATGTACAAGTTGTCATTGTACTTCTCAAGTACCTCATTTCCCTGAACAGTATGTATGTAACCTAAAACTTTAATACTCCAAAAGATTTTGCCTAATTTAGTGTTTACTATTATTGTTTTAATCTGTATCCTATTTCTCCTTTAACATTAAAAATTTATAGTCTTAACAATACTTAAAATTCATTCAATCAAAGCAAGGGGCCAAAATAATGCATGTTTTCCACTCTGTTCCCCTTTTCAGAATCAGTGATCTAAATCAAACACTATTTTGAACTATTAACTGCTTCCTGAAAAAAATACAAGCTTTCACTTAAATGCACAAATTGTTATGCTAGAAATACTTCATTTTTTTCTTAGTTGTCAGATATAAACTGACTGTTGAACTTCATGTTCAGGATTAAACATTTCAGTTTTTAACTTGCTTGTTGCCATCTTTGTTCTATTCAGGGAGACCATAACTAATACGTATCTAATGATAAAAGATATTTGTATACGCTAGCAAATTTACATAGCCAGAAAACAAAATAAATGCTTCTCTTAACTTCAAAAATAAAATAATATAATTAGATACATCCCTATAATTAAACACTAGTTAAATAAGATGAATCTCTAGAAAAGCAGGATATGTCATTATAAGAATAAAAGTATAACAATACCACTATCATTTACTAGCCGTTTCAGCCTGTCACAGTCCTAAATGCAGGGAGTACAAATACAAGTAAAAGTTAGTTCCTCCCCTCAGGGAACCAGATATTAGAAACAAAGAATAGGGCCTGCTGCCTACATTCTAAGACTTCATTTGCATTTTCAGGTTATGCATTTTTAAATTTTAATTTAGTGTGTTATTGTTTATATCCTTAAAGATTTTTTTTCTGAAATGTGTCTTTCAAGTGGACATTTAGAAGGACTCCTATATATTTCAGCATAATTTAATTAACTTCAATGGTCATCAGTCCCATCCTAGAGGAATCAAAAAGATTAAAAGATTTAAGCTACACAATGGAGAGTTGTTGATAATTTAAAGGAACACAATGTTTTTCAGACTGAGTATTATTAAAAAGATAGGAGAAATGGGAAAAATGTTTAAGGCCATCCCTCTATTTGAAGGGCTCCTGTTATTATTGAGACTTTTGATCCAGGTGGCCCTGGCTCCCAGGCACAGCTGAGTAATCTGACTCCTGCTGAGCCCCACTCCCTTTCCTTCATAAGAGCAGCCATTGATGCAGTAAGGAAAGGAACAGCAATTCTGATTTGCACACAGCATCTATACATGGAGAGCTTGTGGGGAGGCATGTGGGGAGAATCAAAAAGGAGAAGAGTGGGAAAGGGGGCAAGTGAGGGTTACAGGCAGGCATTTACTATCTCCGGAAGAACTGAGTTTTCCCATAGTGGTGGAGAATGGGGGAGAGCTGAATAGGAGCATTTTCAATAAAGAAGACTACGCTATAATTTGTACCATTTTACAAATGAAAGAATCATATTTCATAAAATAGTATGGGTCTCATACGTTCTTGACATAATTACAACCAACTAGGGAAGCTATTAAATTATATATATGTGCATATGTAATATACATTACATTAATTAATATATATATCACATATATAGATAGATATACATAGGGAGAGAGACACCTAAACCCACCCCCAGAGAGTCTGATACAACTTAGACAATGACCGTGACTGGGGCATTGGTATTTTTAAGTTCTCAGATCATTTTATTGAGTAGGTGACAGCTGAGAACTGCTGACGTAGAAAATGCTCATCACTTTCCTTTTAAAATCACCTACAATAGGTATTAACCCATATGTGTTTTTTTAAAGGGAATTAAGAGAATATCTAAACATTCTAAAGCTATTAAAAAGCATCAAGAAACGTTTAAATATCATTGTCATGAAAATGTATTCCTTGGAAATTTACAGTTAAATGATCTCATATTTACTTAAAAAGCAAATTCACTTAATACTTCTCTATTAACACCAAGAAATACATGATACTAAACTCCAGTCAGTGGTTAGTTAGTATGTATCTCTGAAAAATTAAATTTATCCCATTAGTGATGACTTAATACAAAATAGATTCTTTTTTTTTTTTAAAAGATTTTATTTATTTGACAGCGAGAAACACAGCGAGAGGGGAACACAACCAGAGGGAATGGTAGCGGGAGAAGCAGGCTTTCTGCGGAGCAAGGAGCCCGATGTAGGGCTCCATCCCAGGACCCTGGGATCATGACCTGAGCCAAAGGCAGACGCTTAACAACTGAGCCACCCAGGCGCCCCTGCAAGATAGATTCTTAATCCATGAGAAGCTGAGGAAGATCTTTCCATGAACGAGATCAGTTCCATAGTTTACAGGTGTTTGTTATGAATTTGGCCCAAATGGCAGTAAATGTTAGTGTAGTTTTTACATATAGTTAGCTCGGTTTACATTATTCTGAATTAAAACCTGACCAACTCAATTATTAAAGTTTTATACAACACTAAGTTGCATTTCAATTGGATGATTCCATGTTGAGGTTTACACACACATTCAATGATGATTCTTATCCAAATATTAGATAACGTTGCCCAACATTTCTCCCACTGTCCAACTTTCCAAGTTTATTGCAAGGCTTCCAAATCCAAATAAAGTTAAAAACAGCAATCCTCTGTCATTTTCTCGGTGCCTTTCCAGCCTTCATACACAATACAGTGTGGCATTCAAACAGATTCTGCAGGTGCTGAGTAGATGAGATCCACTTGAATTTGTTCAGAGAAATGTAACACAGAGTGAGTTTGTGGGTTACTCTTTTGAGTCAGATTATCTAGAAGAACAGCAGGGGAAATTTTTTATTTCAACATCTAGTTATTTGTTTAACTTCTGTTGCCTCATTTGACATTCAAAAAGATAGAGAAGGCTTTGTTTCCACCTGGGAGATGATGCTGTTCCTATCAGAAATAGAATATAGTTAGGGAGGGGGTAATGAAAAAGGGAAAATATTTTCACTCTGCTGTTTCAGTGTGGATTCCTTGTTTTGTATGAATTGTTATGAGTACCTAGAACATTGGATTCAAACATACTTGAATGCCACTGTCAAAGTATATGTTATATACAGAAATAACAATTTCTGGGGTACTTGTTTTAGTCGATAATGATGGTAGTAGTGATGATGATACCAATCTATGGATAAATAATTATTGATTTTGTGGGGTAATTTATGCAAAGAAATCAACCACAAATTATAAAATGATTACTTTCTCACTACTTCTTTCAGTAGACATTTTACTTACCATGACTCAAGTATTACTTTTAGAGGAAAGCAGCCAGGATAAAGATATGAAAGAACCAGAAAGAGAAAACTCCAGGGTAAACAGGAAGGAGTTGGGTGCTGCCAGGGTATAAAGTGCAGGGTGGAATGGGGAGAAATGAAGCTGGAAGAGCTGACAGCTTGCCAAGGGGCCATGCATGCCTTTTCAAGATATTGGACACTATCCAATAGGTGACAGGAGGCCTCCCAAAAGGATTAATATGGAGAATGATGGAGTCAGATTTTTGTTCTTGCTGTATCAATCTAATGTATATAGAGAGCAAAAATAGTGTTCAGTTTCTGGGTTATAATGTATTACTGGGTTGTGAAATCAATTTAAGGGGTTGCGATCATCATTATGCTTAATAGAATAGAAAAAGAATGGAATAGAATAGAATAGGAATACAATAAGAATATTAGAGTTCATAGAATATTGAAAGTTAAGTATTATGTTGTAAAATTTTGGTTTCTGTTACATATCTAGGTTCTGTACCTATAATAAAAATATAGATAGGAAGAAGAGAGAAAATGTGTGCTCTCTAGCTGTCTGTGTTGGGGGGCAGGGAAGGTGTCCTTGTTGTGATGTAACATACACTTATTACTATGGAACTTGGTCAAAAATAATTGAAAGCTACTGGCTTCAAGGCAGATTTGAGACAGAAAAGGCTAGAGGCCATTTGGAGGTTATACCCATGATAGTCTAGGTGAGAAAAGTAAAGGGCAGATCCGGATGAGCAATAGTTAGTACAAAGAGGAGAAACAAAAATAAAGGGAGGAAGGAAGGAAGCAAGGAAGGAAAGAACATTTTTACACGTTGGTGGCAGGTGAGAAACAAAGAAGCACTTTCTAAGGATCAAAGTGCCACCAGCTCAGAAACATGAGCACATTTAGAGGTAAATGGATAAATGCAATCTGGGACATATTTTGTGTGAAGGCAGGTGGCAAAGCAGCGCATTTGTTGGATAGAGGCATGTAGGAAGCACAGAGGAGAGTTTATAACCAAAGATAGATATATTAAAGAATCATCCATACCTTATACTACTTGAAGTGCAACAAGAAAGAAGGATGAGGAACTCGTGTAGAACATGTGACTTTTGATCATGGGGTTATAGTAGAGTTTACTTAAGAAAAAAGAAAAGAAAAAAGAGGGATGAGAAAAGAATTCTGGAGAATGTGAGCAATTAAGAAAAAAACTCAAATAAGAAATGATGAGACTAATTAAGAGGGAACTCTGAGAAGTAACTCTTCATGGACTGGAGGCTTTGAGAAAATAGCTTGTTACAGAGTTTGTAGAGGTAGCATTAAGAGTAAAAAATAATCTGTTTGGCTGTCAAGGGTCTATGAAGAGAACACTTTTAATGGTTATCACCACAACTTAACTTGGAAAACTCGTTTCCTCGAGAATGGGACTAGACACATTCTAGTTTAGCAAGCCTAGGGAAATAGTTTGGACCCCAAAAGTTAGATGAACCATGTTCACATATTTCCTATTTAGAATATGGACTAAAATTTAGCGTGCATAAATTTTACCTTGAAATTTCACACAGTGGAAAAATTAGTCTTTGGGCTCATTATATGGTTGAGTATATGTTAAATCTCAATTACCTTTATTAAAAGAATAAATCATTATCTCAAACTGACACCTGATTTCATTATATAATCAAGTGAATGCTGTGCCCCCCACCTAAAAAAGCTTGGCTTATTTCTAAACAAAGTAGAAGTGAGATTGAAAGGAAAAATGGGCGTAGTGTCCAAAATACCAAAACTTTCACCTTGAAAGAGGAGGAGAAATGAAACAATAGTTCAAAGGGATGTAGAGTGGTGGGCTGATTTTCATTTTTGGAATATGAACACTGGCATTGGTGCCTGGCTGGTACAATCAGTTAAGCATCAACTCTTGGTTTTGACTCAGGTCTTGATCTCAGGGTCATGAGATGGAGCCCTACACGTTGGTCTCTCATTCAGCACAGTCTACTTGAGAGTCTCTCCCTCTGCCCCTCCCCCTGTGAAAGAGAAAGAAAGGGAGAGAGGGAAGGAGGGAAGAAAGGAAGGAAGGGAGGGAGGGAAGGAAGGAAAGAACACTGGATATGATTATATTGGAAAAGCCCATAGAGAAAGAGAGAGAGAATGATGGGAATAAAAAGATGATTGAAGATGTGAGATCCCCAAGGAAGTATGAAAGGATAGGAAAGTGGAGACAGATGGAACATGAGGAAACCTGTTTCACTAAGAAGAAAGAGTTGTTCTGGGTGGAGGGTAGGTTGAAATGATTCTAAGCTCAGATTTTTTAATTGAGTTGGAAGCATTTGAAGGATCTGAGACTTGAAGCCAAAGATTGGATAGACAACAGAGACAAAGTAGAAAAGGGCTGTAAAAGATTAAGGCAGAGAATTCAGGGCCTCTCCAAGGAAGGGGGGCCATGAATCTATAATGACAACAAACAACAAAGTTATATGATTTTCTGCATTTTGTCTCTGAGAATCCACAATTTTTGACTCAGACATAAGGTTTTGGTGAGGTGGACACAAGGGCAGAATTATTGTGATTAATGATGAGAAATGGTTATAATGGTTGGTTATGGGTCTGGGCTGGGTAGGAAAGAACAGAAGAGAGCTCTCAGACTGAGAGAGTGTGCACTGGTGCAGGGACTCATGGCTAAGGGAAGGGCATTTGGGACAAGAGAGTGAAAGAGCTGAAAGGCTAGGAGGTTTAGTCAAGGAGTAGTACTGGAGTATAAGATTGAAGAAGCTAAATTCCATGGGATTATGTTGTTAAATTAAAAGAATTGAGGAGTTGGGGAGTTAAAAAATAAATAATTGAAAGACTAGCATATTAGATGATCCATCGTTTACAGCTGGATGTCACTTAGGTGACATCAGGACAAAGAGCAAAGAGGAACCATAATCCAGGTATAAACTCTTAGTAAATGTGGCGAAATAATCAAGGGTTGGTAGATGACGGAATTGGAGAGGATAGAGTAGCTAGATGACACAGTATTCTGGGATACTGAACTAAGGGAACAGGAAGGACAAACCCTTTATGTGACAGAGGCTTGAGGGTGGAGTGAGGTTGGGCTCCTATGAGGGCTTGCCTTAAATTGAAGATGTGGCACATTCAACCTCTTGATTAAGGGTATGATGTGATTTGTTTACAATGGAGGAACTGTGTACATGAATGAGAGTGGGCAGCAGTGGGAGGACAGATTTCAGAGGCGAAGCCACAGAACACCACTGGAATGAGATGTGGGGAGTGTCTCATTCAAAAAGGGTTGAAACATGCTTAGGGCAGCAAGTATTAATTAGCCCTCCCTTCATTCTACTGGTCAGTGATCTAACCCAGGTGAAGGTCAGTACATAATCCATTTGTGCTCAGTCTTCTTGGAAAGCTCAGCAAGCCTTAGTCTGAAGGAGAAGAAAAGTGTAAGAAAAATTTTCTTCTTTTTGTTACTTGTACCTCTCCTGTGTCCTTTTTCCTTATGGATGTACACCACTAATCAAAAACAGTAAGAGTTATTAGAATTATGTAAACTGCTACCATGATAAATTGCTTTTATAATACACCTTTAAAGTTAGTCAGTAGGGTTATTTGTATATTTTGGCATGCTCATTTATATTTATTGGATTTTTCTCTTGTTTTTGATGTTTGAAATATTGCTGAATAATTGTTTATGACTACTTAGAAGGAAACATATGAATACATATAGTGGTAAGCACATCTTTTTAATGAAAGGGTCATGCTAATTTACCTTGAGTGTTTAAAAATTAATTTAAAATATTAATAAGAATTCTCAGTAACTTTATTAACACACCGTGTGTGTGTGTGTATGTACGTGGCTGTGTGTGCTCTTTAGTATCCTCTATTTGGGATGTTTTCTAGAGCACTGGCTTTTATATAGGATGAGCATTATGTGTTGGCATGTAAAGTTTTAAGCACTACAAATAAACATTTTTAAATACCAAGTAGAATGGTGAAAAATAAAAATTAATGCAACAATCAATATTCACACTTTCCACTGCCATCATAAGGTGTGAATGTCGAAAGCTGGTAACTTCATACCAGTTGGTTCTTTTGTTTTTATTTTAATCATTTTATAACTTTAAAACTTCATTCAGCAAGAGACTGGAAAAAGATACCCAAAGTAGTTTAAAGTAGCTCAGTCCTGATACTAATTCCAATTAGGAATGAACAGAATGTCCTATCATTTGTATGGGTTATGGGAGCACCAATCAAGTATCCACTTACGCAAAAGAAGTAAAATATTATGCTCTCTAACACCAGGAATGTATGTCATCTTCGAGTACAGGAAGCCATCACTGGCACTGAGGGCCCTGCTCAGCATTTCTGGCTCCAGCAGAGAGTTGTCCTCACAGATACTTTAGAATTGAGTTATTATATACTTCTCTCCACTTTAGTGGCATGAACACTAAAGGTGCATTCTAAAACAGGTCCCAACTGCTAAGTGATGGATTTAGGCAGAGTTCTCAGAGGGAGCATCCAGAGAACATGATCTTACATGTAATATGTCCATTTAAGGCATCCCACAGTTGCTGCCATTGCCACTTGTTAATTTAGGTTGTCAAAGGAAGAATATGAAAAAATGAGAATGAATGCCAAAAGCTTAGCTGATGCTAGAGAGAGGTGTAGGTGGTTATGGCAGGTTTTTGACCTCCACTTAAGTACATCCTGATGACAGTAACACACACAGTGGGATCCCCAGGCCAGTCAGCTGCTCACCCACACACAGCATGACTATCACGAGTGGGAGGTGTGCTAGACCACTCACTCAGTGCACTTGTTTTATACATTTTAAATTTTCTCACTGTTTTTCGGGGTAGGTAATATATTTGTACAGATCAAAATTAAAGAGGTAGAAAAAGAGTATGCAGCAAAAAGTCTCCTTTCCACTCTCATCCTCCAGCCACCCAATTTCCAACTACATGGGCAACCATTGTTTATCATTTAAGTTAATAACTATAAGAAATGTAGTAGTACATAGTGTTCTTTCTGAACATGACTTTTACTAAATTCTTAGGGCCTTGTGCAAATCAGTGTATACATATTTCCTCCTCTTTATCATGGCATAATATTCCATTATATTGAAGACATATATTCCCCACTGATGAATATATGGGTTGTTTGTAGTGTTTTCTTCTTAGAAAACTACAATTAAATAGTGTTTTGCTCTTAGAAATAGTGCTGTAGTTAACAACCTTACACACTTGTCATTTTACATTAATGCAGGTATGTGTGTGCAGGATATATGCCTTGAGTTAGAATCCAAGGGTTTGCTCATTTGAAACTTCAATTAATATTGCCAAATTAGACAACTATCAGCTGTGTATGAGACCTCCTTTCATTTATTCTAACCAAAGTAGTGTGTTACCAAATTTTATCTTTCCTAAAATAATAGATTAAAAAAATCGGTGTGTAAGATGAATTTGCATTTTTTTACAATGTATGAGTTGAGAATCTTTTCCTATGTTTAAGAATCATTTGCATTTGCTTTTCTGTGTATTTCCACTTCTGTGTTTATATTCCCGTGTTGTTGGTGTTTGTCTTAAGAGTGCCGTATTTTAAACTCAAAACAAATTTAAAAAGTTCCTTTTGGGCAAGTAAGTTTTCTCTTATAAAATTCTGGTAATCCTTTTCAGAATAGGAGAAAATGATTTCCCTTTAACTTGTGTTGGGTTATAAACTTGCATTAGGACCCAATTACCATCCTTCAGTAGTGCCAATGCTGACCTGACTGGCCACTGCTTACAGTGTGAGGTAAATGTCTTTAAAACGAAGTGCATGGTCATATTTTCAAGAATAGGATAGTAGTTAAGCAATAACATGTAGAAAAAAAATTCCTAGTCTATAAAAATCAGGAGGCTCTTTATTAGTAGTAAGTTTCTTGTATAAAGCATTATTTTTCTTATATTTGGAGACTGTAAAATCTTTGGCAATTTAGGAATTGTTTATTACTTGAGATTGTAACATTTTAGATTTTGATGTTGTTTCTAATGAACCAAGTCTAATGTTGTCACTGCTCCTAGAAAATCCTTAGAGGAAAAAGAAATGTGGAAGAGGTTAATAGCTAGCTAAATATAGAACTCACCTGAAATATTTATCTAATGATGTGTTTTATAGGTAACAAATGGTAGCAGAGTTATATTAATTCTGGGTGACTTTTTTCTTGTTAGATTTTGTTGAAACTTATATTTTAATTAGTGTCTGGTACAAATCATTGATTTCAAGTAGGAAAATAATGTGATTCCTCCTACTACATATTTACTCTAGAACAAGAATATAGACTGTCAATAATGGCTAAGTCAACCATGATACCCAACTTGGAATTCTCTCTGACTGGTGGCAGTGACTTGATAGAAAGACTATTTTTCTTCCATGACATCACAAGACCAATGTTGTGCGCGCTGTGTATTGTGTAAGACTGATGAATCACAGACCTGTATGCTGAAACAAATAATATATTATATGTTAATTTAAAAAAAAGACCAATGTTGAACTTTGAGTACCAATTGCCTCCTGTAATAATGTTTTTTAAAAATCTGAAATTTATGGATTATAGGTATATAACAGGTTTTAAAATTCTTTTATTCATTCTTCATCTCTAAGATGTAAAGAAATGAAATATTTCTTCACTTTCATACCCAACAAAAAAACAAACAAACAAAAAAAGAATAGCTTCTTTATTGTCCTAAAATTGCTTCCATTTAAATACTTAGAGGTATGGTCTTAACTGACTTGCTTTATTGTTTGTGTATTTAAGTCAGCATTTATTAAGTGGTTAGTTAGTGTATGTCAGCAGTTGACTAACTACACCACCTTCAATTCTCACAACCGCCCAAAGCAGTAGGACAATCATTAGCCCCATTTGGCAAGTATAGAAACCAGGACTGTGGAAAGTCAGATAACTTGCTTAAGATCAAGCATCCAGTAAGTAGCAGAGTTGTAGCTTGAACTTAGCTCTATGTGATTCCAAACCCATAGTAACTATAACCACTACGCAATACTGCCTGCTTAGCAATGGAGTCTTTTTATAAATAAAATCTTATATAGAACCATGAATGATATTCAAAATATTTAATAATCAACATAGTCAAATCATTGAACAATCATAAAAAAGGCACACACTAATTTGAACAGATACCTACAATCAGGGTCTTAACAGGAGGTCAGTTAATTTAGGAAGATAAAACGGAGCTGTTCTGAGGCTACTATGGAGGGCCCATTACTCACCCGTGTAGATTGTCCATCACATACTTTTGGAAGAAGCTCATTGCTTCCCTATTTCTCCTTCCAACCCTCACCTTACAGAAACTGGGATTTGATATTAAAAGAAAAAAAAAACTCATTAAGCCTCATACTGTTCATATTAATCTATGATCTAATGGAAGAGCTCACATTCCTCTTATTTGTACTCTTTATGAGTAACTGGAGATGAAGATATAGTTTCATTCAAATTCCTTTAAAATATCTTTTGACTAAACTTAATTCTAATATTTCTAGTAGCATTTCATAGGGGAAATTGTCCTTATACATTTTAGCATGCACCTGCTGGGAAATATATGTCCATCCTTTATGGTCATTTATTGAATGTTCACAGCTATATACTTAAAATTCCCCTTTAGCTCAAAATTACCTTCCTTTTTGAAAGTTTACATAGGGAATATATGTCCAAGAGGGGGTTTTGCTTTAACTATTTGTGATTCATTTCTTTAAACAGTTCCCAGGTAAACTACACAGTGGGAAGATGACCTTGGTTGTTATTCTTACTGTGAGAAAATCAGACAAAGCCTAAAGGAAAGAGTAGAGGAGAAGCCTAGCAATTGTGAAAACTCCTACACTGGGGCCTGACTTGCCCCATTTGGCAAGTAAGGAAACCAGGACTGTGGAAAGTCAAATAACTTGCTTAAGAATCACATCAGTTTGAGCTACTTTGAGTACTTTAATTTTCTTTCTTTTTTTTTTTTTCAAAAAGTACTTATGCTGGTTTACTCTACAAAGAAACATAGTTAAAATAAGAACAAAGGAACACAAGTCAAAAAGTGAATCAGACAGGGAACTGGCCAGGGAGTAGGATAGAAAAGAAGAAATAGAGTAAATCATGAAAGCCTATTCTGTGCTCCCTGGCCTCCAAATACACAAAGTGGTAGTCTATGCTTTCTAGTAGCCAAGGTGAAAAGAGAAATGGAATTCATTTAGCTAGCTTACATTTACTAGTTTCAAATAATATTATTCATGAGAAGAGATAGTGTTTTTATTAATACTGAGCTTTAAAAGAAAGTTGTTATGCAAGAATCTATATGAGGACTCAGTGTCTTTGAGGTCATCGATTTGGGAATATAAATGTAGTTATAGGAGCATGCTGTATACAGAAACAATGGCCCTGTTGTTTTTGTCCCAATTGTATAAATTTTGCATGTTTTTATCTTGAGGTGTGTGCACGGGGAATATGGTTTTAATACTTATAATATCATCAAATACATGTTAATCTTCTAGAAATTTTTATTTCATAATGCAATGTCATTCACCAAATTTTTATTGTGTGCCTGTTCTGTGCCAAGCACTATGTTAAACTCTGTGGCTATAACCCAAAGCAGTCATGTTTTTTCCTTCATAAGGATTCTAGTTCATAAATGAAAAAGCAATGGAAAAAAAAATGCAGTATGCATTCCGCTGAAGGAAGAATGAGATGCTATGACAATACATGGCATCTGACAACATCGAGAATTTTGGTGCCCAGATTGTCTATTTCATGTATCAGTACAGCCAAGAAAAGACATTTTGAAAAGAAAAGAAAAAAGCTAGTGCTTCCTAACAACAGCATTTTATTTAAAGTACATTTTAAATTAAAAATGCAGGAATAGGGGCACCTGGGTGGCTCATTCGATTAAGCATCATATTCTTGATCTCAGCTGGGTTCTTGGCTTCAGGGTCATGAGTTCAGGCCCTGCATTGGGCTCCGTACTAGTTGTGGAGCCTACTTCAAGTATATATAAAATATATTTGGAGAAGATAGTGTTAGGATGAACGACTGTCACCAAAAAAGACAATAGACAAAGACAATGTCAATCTTAATTTAAGATGTATATAGTTGCAGAAAAATTATGATAAAACCTGATTTTAATTGCAGTTTATAGAAAGTGCTACAAAAACAGTGCCAGGATAGAAAATAACAGGAAGGGGCTACTTCAGAAAGAGAGAACAGGGAACTCTTCTTAGAAAAGATAGAACATTTAAACTGAGACTTAGAGGATAAACATAAGCTAGGCAGGCAAAGAGGGATAAAACACTAAAACCTTCCATGTCAGAAATGTTTAACACTTTCTCCTCTGTATTAGCATTCTATGATTGCTGTAAAAAATTACTACAACTTTAGTGACAACACAATTTTTTATCTTAGTCTCGCTGACTAAATGAGACTCCCTGGACTAAAATCAAATCATCCACAGGGCTGCATTCTTTTCGGAAGCTCTAGGGGAGAATCTGTTTCCTTGTCTTTTCCAACTTTTATGGGTTGCCTGCATTCTTTAGTTCATGGCCCCTTTCTCCCTCTTCACACTCACCTCGTAGCATCTTCAAATCTCTCCCAACTCTGACATTGACTCATCTGCCTCCCTCTTCTATAATCCAAGAATTCTTGTGATTACATTGAATCCACCCAAATAATCCAGGATAATCTTATTTTAAAAGCAGTTTAATTATTATCAACCTCAATTGCATCTGCAACCTTAATACTTCCTTGCCATGTTACAGAATATACTCAAAGTTTTCAGGATGTAGATACAGATACCTTGGGAGACCTTTATTCTGCCTACTATACCCTCTGAGCAATAGAGAACTTGTATATGCTCAATTGCTTCCTTCCTAGCTATTGATTTGTCAAGAACTGTGAAGGGTATGCGATATTACTGAACTTGCAAGCGAACAAAATAACCTACCAGAATTCATGAATGGCAGGAGAAGACGTGAGACTCCTGGGTCACAGACAAAGGACTTTCTTAATCCATGGCACAGCAAACTCCCTGAGCATCATCACATTTGCATTAGTTCCCCTCATCTCCAAGTCCCTTGGGGTGGTACAAACGAGACCTGATGGATGCCTACACACACACCACAGACTGTGGTACTATAGAGGAGCTTCAAGCTTAGGGAATCTGAATAATTTATAATGAGCAATAAGCATGCCTGACCCTTTTTTCCCCGGAAAGAAACGTGACTCTCTTTTCAAAAGCTGTTTGATATACCAATATCCTGAAAAGATAATCCAGAACAAAGACTGGTTACTACCTCATTTGTAAAATGTACAAAAAAACTAAAGACCATTGGAAAATTTTTCCCCAATGTCCTTATGATCCATCTACATTTGATAACCTGGTCTACAGCTTCTGAATGTAGGAACTAGGTTCTTTGAAAATCATCTTAAAATCAGTCAGTTTTAAATTAAAAGCTTTGGTTTTCACTTTTCAAATACCATTTTTTTCAACTTCTTAACTTGTTCAACTCAACCTCCATTTATTTGTACATTGTACTTAAACATCTTTCTAGTACCTTCTTTGTTCCCTCTAACTTATCAGATAATTCTATATGAAAACATGTTGACTTTTTGGCTAATTTCATAAACAAATAACTAATACCAAAAAAAACCCAGCTTGACCTCAATTCATAATGGAGAAACAAAAATTAGCAAATTTACTAATTAGGGCCCTGATACAAACAAGTAATTATGAAGAAAACCGGTTGCTAATATGACCATAATGTGAAATGTCATTCTAGGAAAACAGTGACAGAGAGAGCCTTCACTGAGAAGCAGAAGATGAACAAATTCATTTGTATGTATTAAATCCACACCTACTCTGAGAGTGAGAAATGGCTGCAAGTTAAAGAGACCCAGTTCAACAAACAAATGATTATATTTGACATTAAAAGTATCAACATTTATGAAATTGCTAATGGATCTATTTCTCTTTTACTGACATACTCAAGTTAAAGCTACTAATTACCTATGTTTCTAGTTTTAAGGGCAAAGAAGGCTACAAGGAAAATATTGAATTATCTAATGAGAAAAATGAGGTAGATCAAAAGAAAAAAGAAATAAAAAGATATATATTCTGTCCTCTATGTGCAGAAGTGATATAAATTCATAAAAGAATCTAGTTGATCAGAAGCCAACTAGTTTGTATTTGTACTCTACATATGTAGTGATTATAATCTTGCCACTCATAATTTTTTATCTCATTAACTGTTTTGAAAAACTAAGGTAAATTGCCATCCTTACTTTTACCATGTCCTTGTGCTGTAATAGATCATTGCTACTATGTTAAATTTATCAATCTGAATATCCTGACAGAAGAAGCACTTACAAATGGCCAAGAAGCATGACAAACTACAGCAGCTTTTCTTGACAGGTAAAATGCTGCAGCCATTCAGGGGAAGGCATTTAGAAATTGCTATATGAAAAACCTGCATTTTAAATCTGGCTTTTCTCTATCTGATCTCTGTAAGCTGTAGGCCTCAGTTTCCTCATGTGCAAAAAAAGGACAAAAACATATAGTCCTGTCTCTGATCCCAAGGTGATATGATACAGTGTCTGTGGAAGCCTCTTAATTCATAAGTGTAAGCTTTTTTTTTTTATCTGGATTTCATCCTCTTTGTCTTATTTTTGTTTTAGAATGTCTTGGAGGGAGTTCTTCAGCACCTGTTGTTAGCAGGCTTTTTTTTCCCCCCAAAAAAATGTTTATTCTAGTTTTTCAGTGTTACAAGATTTATTGTTCATGCACTACACCCAGTGCTCCATGCAATATGTGCCCTCCTCAATACCCACCACCAGGCTTGCCCAGCCTGTTAGCAGGCTGTTAGCAGGCTTTTTAGGAAACAGTACATTTGGGAAAAAAAAAAAAAAGGATTGTGATTATGGTCCACAATTTGTTACCTGCTCAAGTCAGAAATCTCCAAGCAGATCTCACAAAGCCAGCCACATCTTAGACCCTGCTATGCAGGAAGAGCCATGCTGCTGAATCCAGGAGAAGTCACACTTTGGCATTTTATTGGCACCTTCCCATTTCCCCCTGCATGGTGTCCCAATCCCTTCTTTCTTGCTTGTCATTTTCCCACTAGTACACTTCTCATTTCAACAACACTCACCATAATCCTCCCCATCTGTGACAGATCCTCCCCCTTTCCTTTGGAATCCTGACACAAACTGCCACCATCATTTCTTCAAGTCTCCTCAAATCATAGAGACTCCCCTCTTCAGAGTCTCTGCTGGCTCACTTCCTACAGAAACATATACTACCCTTGTCTTCACTGACAGCTCTCACTGGTACAGGTGATCATGCTCTCCAGCTCAGCTGTCAACTGCATGGCCTCTTTTGCCTCTCATTGCTTTCCTGAAGCTTCCTATTAGGTACCAGTTTTCTCAGCCATCCATAGAGAAGAACATTTCAATAACTAAGCTGAGAAAAACACAGGAACCATCTGACGTGGCCTCCTGCCTCTGGAATAGAGAAAGTGCCACACCAGATGTCTATTTTCACTTCCTCTTTCAGGGTTTCTGCTAACTTCTAGTCACAACCTGAACTATTATTCTGAAAGTAGTTCTTCCCTATGTCCAAAACAATTCTCTGCTGAGGTAGTTTGAGTCTTATTCTTCTTCTTTGTTCTCCTCAGGAGAACTTGTCTGTGATTTGGGTGTGAGACAGAGGGAATCTCAAAGCGGAAAAGTCATCTAGTCCAATTATACATCTGCTTTTAAAATATCATCTCTGCCAGTTGGTTATTGCAACCTGAAAAGGAATTTGCTTCATCATAGGTGGTCTGTCCATTTGTGATCAGCTTTGATTAGGAGAAATGCTTAACTTGAATTCGCTGTGATCTGCCTTCCTGAATGCTCCATTCTCTGGTGATATTCTCTCCCATTAGGATGTCACAATAGCTTCTGTGGTCAGTCCCGTCTAGTACATTCTTCCCCGGCACCTAACACTGGCTCCTATAACACAGTAGCTCCTAATAAACATTTGTGGAATGAATGAGTGAATGAATGAATGAATGTTTGTAGTGTCTTCTATAGGACAGCACTTCCTAACTGATGCATTTATGAAATACAATCTGGATCTTCTCCAAGCTAGAAGTCCTTAGTTATTATAAGGAAAAGTTTCAAGTTCAATATACTTCCCTTCCTTTGATCTTCCTCCAGTGTCTAAATTCATCTACGTAAACATCAAAAAATATATTACATATTCATTTTATGTATATAATTGTATATAATCACGTGTGTGTGTATAAAATTCAGTTAATCTACTCTTCTAAATAAAGCTACATCAAAGCATAGAGCATGAGTAAACAGAAACCAATTAAAAACAGTCTCATTAACTTATAAAAAAATATTCTTTTGCCCTCAAAATCTACTCACAGCTAAGTGGTTTCATTTAGTATTATTAAATTATTTTTTACTTTTGGACAGAGGCTTTGTTATAATGTTACTAAACTATTTTTTAAAGGAAAAATTTGAACCACAATTCTACCCCTCTGCTGCAACTATTATCATTTTTCTGTTTTTTTCCCATCTTGTTTACTTTAAGTTATTGTATGTGTGTGATATACATTTTGCATTGCACTTTTTTCACTTAAATTATATTGTACTTATTTTTCATGTTATCACTAATCTTTATTATTATAATTTCATTTGCTTAATAGTACTCCATCAATTTAATATACCATAACCATTTTCCAATTAGTAGTGATTTAAAATGTTTCCAGTTTTCTTTCTTTTAGAAAATGCTGTTAAGAATATTATATACAGGGGCGCCTGGGTGGCTCAGTGGGTTAAAGCCTCTGCCTTTGGCCCAGGTCATGATCTCAGGGTCCTGGGATCGAGCCCCGCATCGGGCTCTCAGCTCAGCAGGGAGCCTGCTTCCCCCCACCTCTCTGCCTACTTGTAATCTCTCTCCCTCTGTCAAATAAATAAATAAAATTTAAAAAAAAAGAATATTATATACATAGAGATTTTCATCCTAAATATCTTGCCATATTTAAAAATATCCCTTCTCTCCATTATCATTTGAAATGGTTTTTCAGTTTCTATATGTATGAGTTTTATTTATATGTATGCTATTTATTTCCAGTTTTATATCAATGTAGTAAAAGGTTCAAGACTATAAGATTTTGACTTTTAATTAAAATTATTTATTATGCCCTAAAACATTACAATTTTTATAAATGTTACAAGTATACTTTAAAAGATATCGTCCCATTTAAAAATGACTACCATTTTTTTTCATTCCAAAAATATTTATAAATACCTTATTGATGCCAGTCACTATGGTGATCCAAGAAGGACAAGGCAGATACATCCCTGCCCTTATGGGGTTTAAAGTCTAGTAAATGATGAGTGTTATGATTACACGGCCCAAGTCACTACTATCCTTAGACCCAGGCAAAAAGGACCATTGCCCTTGGCCCCTGGTTTCAGAGAACCCCATTCTGGCACTCCTCCAGCTATGCTCCACCCCACCAGGCAAAGAAACCATAAGTATCTGTGGGGCATCCTGAACATGCCCATTTGGAGCCCACACCCCCCATTAATCCACCTCTGAGTAGCAAGAATGCCAGAATTCCCTACTCAAACATTTCAAAACCATTTCTAGGGCCAGAGCAGACTTCTCTAGATTCACTATGCTGAAGATAAGAGTTTGTGCTTACGTGTCTACCAATGCTTAGGGGAGGTTGTGAACAGTTTCAGTACATAGTCATTCAGAAGCCCCTAGAAGTTCTGGATAGAGGCAGGAGTGGAAAGGGAAGGAGGAGTAGCCAGCCACAGCTACTGAGGACAAGGGGCTGGGGTGAATTCTTCCCAAAGGCATGTTCTAGAACAGAACTCTGAAATTCTGAAAATTCTAATTTGAATCTACTTTTCCAGGTGGTTTTGATGATATTTGTGCCAATGTAGGAGAATGGAGTGCTTTTTATTTAATAATTTGTTTGCTTAGCTTGATTTATACCTTTAAAATATTTAGACATATGGGTTGTGTGGGCCTTCATTCTATTCTTGCCTCAGACCTTGCTGATGTTGGAGCAAGCCTGGTACAAGGTGCAATGGGGACACCTAACAGGGAGATCTAAACTTATCTGAGGTTGTTGTAGAAGGCTTGTCAGAGTAAATCACAGTTCAGCAGAGTAGGCTCAGCCATAGACCATAGACCATAGACCATAGACCACTTATACAATCTACTACATTTATAGGCTAAAGGTGAAAGTCATGTGCTTATCTTAATAAATGCCAAAATGAATTTGATAGAATTCAAGAAACATCTGTGTTCACTTAATATTCTGTTAATTACAACATAGCTAGCATAATAAGTGATATCCATATGAAATAAATACTGACAACACACTTAAATGATAAGTACTAGCAGTATTCCCTTTAAATTTAACCAAAGATAAGAATACAGTCATCATGGGGTGCCTGGGGGGCTCAGTCAATTAAACGTCTGCCTTCAGATCAGGTCATGATCCTGGGGTCCTGGGATCGAATCCCACATCAGGATCCTCACTCAGCGGGAGTCTGCTTCTCCCTCTGCCTGTGGCTGCCCCCACTTGTGCTCACACTCTGTCTCTCTCACTCTGTGTCAAATAAATAAGATCTTTTAAAAAAGAGTACAGTCATCACTTAATTATTTAACGTGGATCTTAAGTTTCTAGGCAGTTCACTTTGGCAGATGTTAATTTCTTCTTTTTCTGGTGGTTTAATGAAGTTTTAAGTAAAAAGAACTGTTTCCATTTATTCCACCACTTTTTAAAATTCCTTTTTTTGGTTCTAGTTTGTTATTGTTGTTGCTGCTCAATACCCAATCTTGAAGGCATGAATTCTATAAAATTATCACCTACTTGTTAAAATATACTTTTATTTATGTCAAATATTCCTCTTTCTAAGATTCAGTGGGAGCCTCCATTTTCCTCTTTATGATTTTGTATTTGTTTGGTCAACTATCGCCTGGAGCTGATGTGTAGACCAGGAAGTGACTCATTATTCTCCCGAATGGTTCCTGTGTCTCAATTTTTAATCTGCATCAACTGGAGGCAAGTAGCATTCCCTATGCCCTCCAGTCTTAACACATAATCAGGAACTTGGCATAGGAAGAGAGTGGTGGTGGAAGTTCTGGCCTGGCTGGCTATGAGGAACAGGCAGCTAATCGAATATAAACAAGTCACATGGCATTTTTAATGTGAGTAAGAATACAAGTCTATTTTAAAGTTGTTTGCCTGGCCACTGCCAGGCATCTGTTAGCTACTGTGTTTGCAGATTCATTCTCTTGCTCCCTATTTCTGTTTAACTCTCCCGTATTTCTAAACTAGAAATTCCCAAATCAGATTTTAATATTTTGATATTTGCTCTTTGATAGAGGATTATTATTATTATTACACAGTGACTAATGGAAAGACAAGATGACGTCACAGCAGTTTTGATGTTGCTTTCTGGCGCCTTCTCAAGTTTTGCAATAGAACACTTGGGTATCTGAATGCTGTCTGTTCTCACAGTACCGCTTTTTAGAGAGTATCTCATTTCAAGCTAGTATGAGGTAGAATTCATTTCTCCCCAACAGTTTAGAGCCCTGAGAATTTTTTGGACATCAGACATATTTATGCAGAATTCTCCTACATTAACTAGAAGGAGGGCTTTCAGACATGTGCTTTTGGTCCTCCCTGCAATACCATTTTATAACTTCATAAATCAAGAAATCCATTCAGAATTTGTCTAGTGGTGCCCTAGCCACTTAAATTCAAAGCCTTGGCAAGATCAGAAATTGCCTAAAACTGTTTCTTCCATTATTCATCAAGTATAGTTTTGACAACAGAAGCCATTTCTAAGATACTATTTTCATAAAATAATGAAATTCTCCACAGTGACTTCCCTGTGTGTCTCCACTGGGCCTTACTTCCCATCACTCTTGATCTTCTTTTCTCTCCATCCCCATTACACCCACAACTGTAGGTTTCAGAAAGAATAATCAAATGAGTGAAGGGCATTGAGATGGCATCACCTAGCATCTTGGAGTTTCAATATGAAAAACTCTTCCTTGGTTTCTCCTCCTTGAAGGAAAGCATTCCATTCAGTTCTGCAATTTGCTTGCTTGCCTTCTGACTCGCTCCACTTTTTGCCCAATCTCTAACTATTTGACTATTGAATTTCTCCATTCTTTTTTGACCTTTCTTTTCTGAAGGATGTACTCAGTAGGTTCTGGTGAAAGGAGTCCTGGCCTGGGCCCAGGGAATCTCTTACCTTAGGGTAGTGCCAAAAGGCAAGGCTTGTGTTCTATCCTCTCCCAACTTCTGTTCTAGAAAATCATATTGAATACAACCCCACACACTGAGTGGATAGTCAAAAGGAAGAAAATTAAAATTTCAAATAATCCCATGACTCGACAGTGGTAAACATTGTTGATACTTTAGGGTATGGCATGACTTGGTATGTTGTAGTGTGGTATGGTATAAGAAGATACAGTATAGAATAGTAAAAGTAATACATGGGACATAATTATACTAAGCAATTATTCATTATATAAAATTAAGTTTTAACTAGGTGTCATGTATTTTTATTTGCTAATTCTGGCAACCCTGTAATAACTCTAATCCCAATAGGCTAGTTTACCATTACATACACCCTCAATAATAATCTCACACTTTCAGAAATTAAGAACCAGAAAAATAACATTTCAGTAATAATTTTGTTTATGAAACTGACCAAATTTTGCTATGCATGCAGTGGGTGGAAAAATTATCTCCTTTATTGATTAGTAGTATGCTAATGAAGAAAACAAGAGTGATTTTAGTTTGCATTTTTATGTTACTGATTGAAAGTTACGGCTTCAATATATACTAACTAGTTGATTGGTATATATCAATTATGTCAGGTGATTCTGAGCAGTAAGTGATGAGAGAAGATTTTTATTTAAAAGTACATAAAAGAAACTTGCCAAACTAAAATCTTACAAAAGAGAGGTAGAGTAAACTCATGTGGAAAAGATATAATAATATCATTACTTTTTCTTCCCTAATGCTTAAAAAAAATGAGAAATGCAATTTCTGTAAACCCCAACAAGGAAAAAAAATGTTATTTTATCAGTTATCATGGGGTTTTATTTTGGAGAAGGGGATTGGAGATCATTTTACTTTATTTTAATTTTTTGACTTATTTTAAATAAGGAGCTCATCATGAACATGGCTTTTCTTAAAGTTCACCATAATATCGTCAGTAATGCACTCCTGGAACCTAGAAATGATTTCAAGTAATAATGAGGACTGTATATAAGATATTTGTGACTTGTCAAGCTCACAAGAAATACAGAGAATCACACCTGAACTTCTGCCCTATCTAAATCAACTCACTGTCACTCTTTGACAGTATCGTATTTCAGACAGTAACTTTATAAATTTGGGCACCTAGAGAAATTCCTTAATAAACTAAAACATTTTCAAAGTGTCATTTCAAAGGTATTTCTAGGTATCACATGCAGGCAAGAGTTGCAAAATGGGTTTGTACCACAAACTTTTCAGAGTTCTTGTAATTAGTATAACTATAGTAGATGGGAAATCATGCCATGAAGATTTCCTTCTTACCTGCAGACCTGTTTCCATCTATTCATCACCTGAGACTAGTATGGATGACAGTCATAAAGGTTGGACATTGGAGAGAGTGTGCAAATACTCGTTGGGTGTGTTTGGACAGTGACATGGCATCAGGGCTCACAAGGAGCCTGAAGGAAGATCTGCAATACTAATTAAGGGAAAAGCAATTCTTATTCATCTGGCTTGTTCTGATATCACTTCTTGGCAGTAAAAAGTGACTAAGATAATATGCAAATATGACAACTGGGAAGTCTCTGAGTTAAAATGGATAGTTGATATCATCTCTCCTTTCTGGTCATTGGGCACTGGTGCTATTTTGAATATTATTTTCAGTGTTGAAATGACTGTACATGATCAGAATCACTCAGGTACGGTCCACAATTAATATGATGTGGCAGCAATGAAAATCAGAATCAGTGCATGTTTCTAGTTGGTAGAGTCTTTATGTTTAACCAACTGGCATGTTTTTATTCAAGGAATTCCCCATCCTAAAAATATAATGTGTTTAACTCTTTTTTTCTCAATACATCTGTCCTTTTAACTTGATCATATTGAAGGAGATCAACCAGGGATGTGGCCTCCAGCTGACCCAGAAGCTGGATCCAGGCAATCAGAGGTTCCTCACTCCCACCCCGTCCTTGGAACGTACATTCTACCCACTGTTTTGATAACCAGAGTTGTTTCAAGGATGCAACCTTGAAAGAGTAATGTGTTGTTGAAACCATCTGGACTGAATATGTGACTGAACCCCATTAAGGTCTCTGTGTAAACTTTTAAGATTCTGGCAGGCAGGGGCAGAGATGCTGAGGCTGCCAGAGATAAGCTTTGTATGTAATTTCCCTTGCATTTTAAACCTACCCTTCCAATCTGGAGAGGTCTGCTTGTTTCTTCAGTCTTCCCTTGCCTTCCATGTATGGGGGCCAATTTGTGAACCAACAGCAATAACTGATAAGGAGAAAATTCCTATGGAAAGATGTATACATTTCCTGTCTGGGAACCAGTACTGTAGTACCACTACTGTGGCAATCAGTACTTAATACCAAAGTACTTAAGAATGCAGGGTTAAGCAAAATACCCCCTGGGCTCTGATCTATGTGAGTCTGAATCCAAGTTTAATCTTTACCATAGCTTTGTGACATTGAGGAAGTTATTTAAACTGCCTAAGCCTAAGTTCTGTATCTATGAAGTGAAAATGACATCAGTAGCCATCTCATATGATAATATGTAAAGTATAATTCGTGTCATATGTAAACATTCAATAAATAATTGCTATTTTTGTGTAAGTAATATGAACAAATTTAAGTTACATTATCATGTAGATAATGTATAGAAGTGTTATAATTATCACATTTCTTCCTTAGTTTTTTCCCTGCACATATGACTAACAAAAATATTGAGACAGAAATAATTTTTTTCCTTCATACATGTTCTCCTAGGGGCTGCCACTATTAGCAAAGGCGTATAGGCAAATAGGAGATGGAAAGTGATGTCTTTATGCAAAACCTATATTTCCTAGGTAAGGTCAATACAGAGACTCACTTCCTATTTGTCTGGGTGAATCTTTCCCTTTTGAAAGTGGAAAACATTTTCACAGAGGCTCTAGGAGGCTCTGATATGAGGGTATTAGTTTGTGAGAGAGAAAGTAATCTTACCCTTCTTGTACACTTGGACTGAGAGCCATCAAGGTAAGTTATCATCTGTTCTCAGATCCCATGAAATCCTGATTAGTTCTCTAGCAAAAGTACTCTTTTCTGTTATGTTTCACCAACTCTGGGAAACAGCATGCCTGCTTTTACGTTGAAACTTCAGCAGTTGTGCTTTAAATAAAGTTTTATCTTTGTATGGAGGAATGACTTGCATGTACTATAAAAACTGAGTTTTCTCTGCATAGATCCATAAATATTGCTTTAAAGTCCCTTTCAGGAATTCACATTTTCTTATCATTGCTTTTACGCCTCTTTTCTCCTAAAATACTTAAATTTGAAAACAATACTTTTTTCCTAAAGTCCCACCTCTTCTACCATTTCTTTTTTTTTCTTTTTTTTTTTTAAAGATTTTATTTATTTGACAGAGAGAAACACAGTGAGAGAGGGAACACAAGCAGAGGGAGTGGTAGTGGGAGAAGCAGGCTTCCTGCCGAGCAGGGAGCCCAATGTGGGGCTCGATCCCAGGACCCTGGGATCATGACCTGAGCCGAAGGCAGACGCTTAACGACTGAGCCACCCAGGCGCCCCTCTTCTACCATTTCTCATGACTAAAGTCATAAGAGAGAGAGAGAGAAAGTCTAATTTGTAATATGAACTATATATACTTGGAATCAGAAAAACAAACCTTGTAAACAAAACATTTCAGAAAAAAATGTACAAAGATGGGGAAAGCACTGAATTTGAAATCAGAAGAATTCTTTTTAGTTTCTTTTTCAACTATTTATGGACTGTAGGTCACTAGGGCCTTCTGAATCTCAGTTTGATTACCCACAAAATGGGAATCAGTACCTGCCTGCTCTGCCTCTTAGAGCTTCAGTGAAGAGAAAAGATAAGGTATAGAAGTATAAATTCCAAATACCCATCCAAATATTTTTAATAGTACAGGATTAACTGTTCAGCTGCTCTTCAAAAACTCTTTTTAAATGTTGTGAAGAGGGTCGCCTGGGTGGCTCAGTTGGTTGAGTGTCTGCCTTTGGCTCAGGTCATGGTCCCAGGGTCCTGGGATCGAGCCCCACATCAGGCTCCTTGCTTAGTGGGGAGCCTATTTCTCCCTCTCCCTCTGCCTGTCCCCCTGCTTGTGCTCGCTCTCTCTCTCTCTCTCAAATAAAGAAATAAAATCTTTTAAAGAAAATAAATAAATAAATAAATAAATAAATAAATAAATGTTGTGAAGATTTTGCTGTCTTTTAAAATTGGGGATCATGCATTGTCCTGCCATGTTGGAGGGCTGGAGGTTCACTACTGCCAGAACATCTTATACCACATAAATTTTCTTTGAGCATTAGGATATATGGATAAGAGAGGGATTATGCAAAAACATACTGACATTTTACCTAAAAGATTAATAAATAATTTTCCCTTTTCCTGTTTTTAAGAGAAAACTCTTAAAAAGTCACAATATTGACTAATATATTCCCCCTCATCTACATAATATAATATATTCTTCAAACTTTTTATTATCCTTGAGTAGCTATAAAGTCTCAGCTGTTAAAATGATTTTTTTCAGATTTATAACATTCCATAAAAATTTTTGGTGTAAAAACATTTTCTCCTGAGCTAAAACTGTCCTAGCCTCATGGGTGTTTTTTTTGTTTGTTTGTTTGTTTTTTTGAGTGTTATTGTCCATAACATAACATTCAGGTGTTAATTTAAATTTGCATTCTAAGAAGGAAAATATCCATTGGTTTTGCCAGTGAGACATACCTGGATTTGACTAACTTCAAAGTAACTTGGGTAAATTGAAATAGAATATAGTAGTTCATATAAATAATATAATTATATTGCCTTGTGATCGTATGTGTGAAATCTGCTTTTTAAATTTCTTTTTTTAAATTTTATTAATTTTTTAATTTTAATTCTTGTATAGTTAACATACAGTTATATTAGTCTCAGGTGCAAAATGTCATGATTCAATAATTCCATACATTAGTTGGTGCTCATCATGATAAGTAGACTCCTCAAATTCTTTTTAGAAAAATTTATCTCAAAATTGGGGGGGGGGGCGCCTGAGTGGCTCAGTGGGTTAAGCCTCTGCCTTCGGCTCAGATCATGATCTCAGGGTCCTGGGATCGAGCCCCCCACATCAGGCTCTGCTCAGTGGGGAGCCTACTTCCTCTTCTCTCTCTGCCTGCCTCTCTGCCTACATGTGGTCTCTGTCTCTCTGTCAAATAAATAAATAAAATCTTTAAAAAAAAAAAAAACTGGGGTATTAACCAGATGCCAGCCCATTTGAAATAAGGAGAAAGATGGAAGTTGCTTTAGGACACCATTTCCCAAAATGAATTCCACAAAAGTAGGCCCTCAAGATGTTCTTTTTATTTTTTCTTTATTTTTTTAAGATTTTATTTATTTATTTAAGAGAGAGAGAGAGAGGGCTCATGTGTCTGCGAGCAGAGGGAGGGAGGGACAGACGAGCAGACTCCCTGCTGAGCAAAGTGCCTGACATGGGGCTTGATCCCAGGACCCCAGGATCATGACCTGAGCTGAAGGCAGATGCTTAACTGACTGAGCTGCCCAAGCACCCCTCAAGATGTTCTTTTTAAAAAAATCTTTGTTGCAGGAAGGGGATTCTGTGGTCAAATAAGTTTGAAAATATTGTATACCATATCTTCCTCTTAGAGACTTGCAACATGCATTAGTATGTTGAACCGTTTTAGTAATCCAATAGCCAAGCATGTAACAAGCTTATTTGATCAGAGAAAATTTTTTAATATATTAACTCTTCAACATTCTGTAGAACATTACAATTTAGAACTGTCAATTTCCATCTTGAAGGAAATTACAAGTAATAGTACCTTGAAAGTACTACAAGGAAAGGAAGAACAATAGTAGCAGAGACTTAGATTTTTATCATGTGTCATAACATACATTGCATAGTTTCACATGACAGTGTATGGATGAGGAATTTGAAAAAGAAATTTTTAGAGAGATCTATTTCTCTGCTTGTCGTAAATCAAGTTATTGGTGTCAATTCTTCAACCCCCAACCCCCACCCACTTCATAACATTATCCATCTTCACCCCAATGCACTTGATGTTGGGCTTGGCCGTGTGACTTGCTTCGGCCAATAGAATGTTAGTGGACCTAAAATGATCAAGGCTTTCAATGTTTGCCTAGTTCTCTTACCCACTTCTACTACTGCTTTTTCTGTGATAGAATATGTCTCAAATAGTTGCTGTTACAAATCCTAGTTAACCTGGAATTAACTACTGTATAGAGCCAAGTCTATCTGAATACACCCTGGTTTGGCCAACCTTAGTCAACCTGCAGATGTGTGGACAAGAAATAATTATATACTGTTGCATGCCAGCGAATTTTGGGGTGGTTTGTTTTGCAGTGTTTTCATGGCAATTGCTGACTCATATACTGCTCCATTAGAATTTGCTCCAAAATAATGCTGTTATGTCAGTGATAACTGAAAGAGAACATGAGAGTGAAATCAAGTGATATATTGAATTTGTGGATTTGGGGGGCTAGTAATTCCCTTAATTCTTAAGTTCCTGAAAACTATGTCCTGTCAAAAGCATACAATTTTTTAGTATCTCACTTGTTTTATATGGTTATCCCAACATTTCCAAGGAAAATGTACCCTCTCAGACTGCCCAGGTTTCCCCACTTAAACCAAATGAGGTTATGAAAAATACTTAATTAACATGAATATAAACTGGAAAAGAAATCTTCATTTTATATATTAAGACCCAGGGTCCTACAAAACCCCAATTATTATTGAATGTTTTCACAATATTAATTTTAATTTTGCTGCTATTCAACAAAGGAGATGAAATAGTAAATCAGAAACTCCCCTGCCTAGAGAACTGGTGACTCTGGCTTGACACTGGTCCACCAGACTCTCACTGCTACCTACTTAGGACTTCATCACTGGGCCCCAGACAAAGCCCCCTGTGATCTTGACAAGAACTGTAGTCCTTTTCTCCGCATAGCACCTTTACCATCTGTTCTTTCTCTTGTTTGTATGCACCCCATCTAGTCCTTCTTGTCTGCATTTCTACATGTTCTGGCCACCTCTGCTTCTCGAATTAGTTGACTTCTGTCTATGAAATGGGTGATGGCAGGAATGAAGTGATTCATGTATATGGAAGTCTCTTAGCTGATTGCTCAATAAATGTTGACCTGCCCCTCTTTTTTCCTGCCTGTCCTCCCTGTCTTACTGTTGACTTAATGGTAGTCCAGTGAGATATAGACATAAATACAGATATATATTACTGAATATATGAATATGAATGAAGTAGTTATGAATAAAACAGCAGTGTTAATTAAGTTAAGCTGTTGGGATTCACAGTGATCCTTCTAGGATTTGATTGCAACTAATATTAATGGTTAGCTCAAGGGTATACTATCTAAGAACACAGGACCTAGGTGAGACAGCAGATCTGGATTTGAATCATAACTCGAGAACTTACTGTCCGAGAAGTTAGTACCCTCCCTTCAACCCAATTTTCTCACCTGAAAATTGGAATTGATAATATTTAATAAGATACCATTTATAAAGGGTAATATTTGATAGGACACTATGTATAAAGAGCTTAGGACAATGCTAAATGCATAACCAGCACTCAATAAATGCTAGCTATTACAATTATTATACAAAAGCTGAGTTTATATGTAATAATATGTTAATTTTATAATACGGATAACTACCTTAAAACAAGCATGTTGGGCCCCTGGGTGGCTCAGTGGGTTAAGCCTGTGCCTTCAGCTCGGGTCATGATCTCAGGGTCCTGGGATCGAGCCCCGCATCGGGCTCTCTGCTCAGCAGGAAACCTGCTTTCCCCTCTCCCTCTGCCTGCCTCTGCCTACTTGTGATCTCTCTCTCTCTGTCAAATAAATAAATAAAATCTTTAAAAAAAACAAAAAGCATGTTATTAACCTTCATTTTAAAATCATACCTTTATGAGCAGAAATGCAAGGGGCAAGAAGGAAGAAAGTTTTATTGTATTAATTCATTTCACTCCTACCATGTTTCTGCTCTGTCTTAAACATCAGGTAGCTGGAGTTTAGGGGTATTCCTGAAAAAAGTCTGAAGGTTAATGTGTATCATCTCCATGCTCCAGAGCATAAGCATATTGCTGACTGGTCAGATCAAGGTGAAACACAGTGGAATAAACCTATGATGGCCACACCTCTATTTTAAGGCTACCTGGGGTGGGGCTACTGAAGCATAGCTATTTTAACAAATAGGAGTAGGAGTGATTAATTACTTTTTACTGTCATTCAACAACTTGTCACCCAGGGAGTAACCTCATTTTTCCAATTCCCATAAATTTAATAGAGGTCACATAGTGGCCTACTTGGCTGAAAAGTATTGGTCCTGAAACCCTGATGGTACTTTTAAGTCTGCTGATGTGTGAACATAATTCTCTGCATCTCTTAGCCCCACACACTCTGTCTCTCCCAGGGAGACACTTCAGTAGATCTATGTGGCACCATGTGGAAAGTTACAAGATGAGCTCTCTGATTCATTCCTCTTTCATGTAACAAGATGATAGAAAATTTAAAACCAATGGGTGTTATTCTACAGTGTAGAGCTTCTTTCCACTCTGTTAAAGAGGTATAAAAAGATATTTATTGAAATTTAAAACTATTAGTAATGAGACTCTTGTAGTGAACATCTAGTTTGGCATCTCAAAAGAAATTTTAGAGATCTCATTTAAAAATTTGCAGGTTAAGTTGGTGGTTAGCTCTAATGCCTAATTCTCAGCCCTTAGATGCATTAACCGAGATGAAGAGATTTCTAAAAAGCAAAATAACTACAAAAATGTGCCAGACACCAGGTGGAATTTAAAAATAAAACAAAACAAAAGGAAGAACAGATCATAAAAAGTAGATTATTATCTATATCTATTACATGCCCAGCTCAGAGACACAGAGCCTTTTATAACTAGAATGTTAGCAGTCCCCAACTTCCTTCAAAGACTTATTTGGGGAATTCTCGGAGCTATTTCATCTCCTAATTCCACTATTAGTACCTCTTTTTATATATGCATAAATGTTCATCCTTTTAACATTTGGAAAATAGAAATTGACCAGCAGTGATTTATTTCATCTTGAGATATGAAGTTGATGAGAAGAAGTGGTGAAAGAACAATAAATTCTGGAGGTTAAATTTTGTTTTGTTTTGTTTTCCCTTCCAATTTTCCTGGCAAAGACAGTTTTATGTGTAAGTTCTAACAGCACCAAAGTGAACTACAAGGACAACCAGGAAGAAACCACCAACCAATCTCAAGCAGACATTTGACTTGGACCAGTCTCTTATAAAAAGATTGGCTTTTGGAAAGATTCTACATGGTAAGAAAGAAAAGGAAATGTTAAACTCAAGTGAAATCTAGAAAAGATATTTTCCAAAAGAAAATCACTAGGAGTTGTAGTGATACAGTCTACCAATGTCTAACAGAGGTATTAGTTACTAAAAAAAATTTTTTTAAGTGAATTGAGGGGCACCTGAGTGGCCTGGTCAGTTAAGTGTCTGCCTTGTGCTCAGGTCATGATCTCAGGGTCCTGGGATCAAGGCCCGCTCAGTGGGGAGTCTGCTTCTCCCTCTCCCTCTGCCCCTCTTTGCTCTTTCTCTCTCATTCTCTCTGTCTCTCTCAAATAGATTAAGAAAATCTTAAAAAAAAAAAAAGTGAATAGAATAATTTAGGACCATGAGCCTGACGTAAAGGAAAGAAAATTTTATATTAAAACATCAATTCTAGCCTCTGCTACTAACTAGGGCAAATCATTACGCCTCTTTTAGCATAGGTTTTAATACCTGTCAAGTGGAGCAAATTATTTTATCTACTTCATGGAGATACTAAGAAGTTAAATGCAATTATATACTTGAAAATGTTTTAGAAATTATCAAAGTTCATTATTAATAGAGTCTTTAATGTCTTTCATTTTTTTAGAGATTGTCCATATTTCTGATTTGATTTTGTAAATTATTCTTTACTTATTGCTTCTGATTTGAAATTCATTTTGCAATTTAATTTTTAGTTCTTTATAATTTTATATCCTCTGATTCCCTAATCTCGCTTTTTCAAAATAACCAAAGAATACTACCTTTTCAAATTATGTTTTATATTTTGGTTAGAGAGAATATCAAGATTCAATGTTGGGCTTTCCACTTTCTCTATCTTTGGCTCTATTCTTTCTAGATAAGCTTCATTCTCAGACAGACATTTGTCACAGGTAGCAAAGAGGGCCTGTGTAATTAAAACGTCTGTATCTTGAAAAGCACTACCACATGGGATAGATACAGTTCTCTGGAGTACTTAAAATGTGTAGAATGAGGAAAAAAATGCAGAACATGTCAAAACACCAGGCTTCCATGACAAAGCTCACAAAAATTAACAAGAAAATAGTTAGAACACAAAAGACAAATGATAAAAGATCTGAGCAGAGACTCTATCAATAATGAAATAATAAATGACCAATAAATATGCAAAAAAGGTTTATTCTTACAAGTAACTAAGGAGAGTAAGGGGTAAAGTTTCAAAGAATACTAATAAGCCATCTTAAATAGCTCTTGGCAAAGAGATGGAAATAAAAGCTATCATTTTTTTCCTGAGTGAAATACTGAAGCATACAACAAGCTTACATATAGATAAAACTAAAATAAATGAGTTAGGTATTTAAATTTGTTAGTGAAAGAACTTCAGAGGAAAATAAAAAAAACCCTAAGGAAAGGAAGAGAGAAAAAATAGCCAAGATAAAAACCAAAATCGATGAACTAGAAAGCAGAATAGTAGAATTAACAAATTATTCTAAGAGTTTGTTGTTTTCAGAAAAAACAATAGTCAAACCTCTGGCAATTCTAGTTAAGAAATTAAACGAAACTACAAAGTACTGAGAGTGAGAAAGGGAATGACAAAACTAATAACACAGGCATTTAAAATGCTCTAAAAATATGATGTTCTTTGCTGTAATGACAAACTTTAAAATCTGAGTGAAACCAAAAATTTTCTAAGAATATATAAATTAATAGGATTGATGAAAAACATTGAAAACCTGAGCAGAACAATAATCAAATAAGAAAAATGAAGCAGTTCAAATTTTCTTCAACTATTTATTTCAAAATGTTCTACAGTATTGAAAAATCGGAATCTTTCCAGTTTGTTTTACGAAGCTGGCATAAGCCTAATACCAAAACGTGATAAACATAACTCAAAATAAATTACATATTTGGGAAAAAGTCAAATTATATATTTACTAAATGAAAATAAGTCAGTAAGAATTAGAACAGTATAGCTTAAAATGAATAAAATTTATAAACAAACAGTATAGATACACATGGCCAATTAAGGTAAGGTGCCATTTTTGCCCATCTGATTCACAAAGAATAGATAGATTAAAGCATTGCTAATACCTGGTTTGGGTGAGGGTAAAGAGAAACAAGACTTTAAATATTTTGTTAAAGTGTAAAACTTTTCTGTAGGAGCGCTTTCATAATGTCTGTTCTAAAATGAGTTTTTTGGGTTGTGATGTATACTCCTGACTTAGCAATTCTGGTATGTAAGAAAACCTTATGACATATAGAATATAACAGGAAATAATCAAATGTGTGGGCAAAGATGTATATACAAGGCTGTTCAAGGTACATTATGACGCTGAGACCTCTCAATGTCACTAGAGAAATTCCTCACTGGAGAAAACATTAAATGGGGATCTAGTACAATTATGCCACCAATCTTAAAAAAATGGTATACATCTATATTTATTATGTCCATTATATATTTAAAGAAACAATCAAAAAAAGCAGGTTGCATAATAGTGTGGATAATTAATAATATAATTTTTGTAAATTGAAGGATAAAGACCTGATAGATGATAGATCGATAGATAGATAGGTGATAGATAATAGATATATGAATAGATATATGAAAAGTTATATCCACACCAGTATCCAATAATAATCATTTTTTAAATGGTAGAACCATTTGTTTTTCTCTGTATAACTTCTTAATTATCTAAATTTCTAACAATTTAATAGAGTTCTTTTCCCTATCTGTGGTGACAGTTCTGTTTCGTCTTGTTTTTCTCCCAACCACTTGTGGATTGATAAACTTCATTAAACACAGTAAAAATGAATTACTAGGAAAAAATGAAGTAAAAATAAGACAAAAATGCAAAGCCTAATTTTTAATGATTATTTATTTATTTGACAAAGGGAAAAAGATCACAAGGAGGCAGAGAGGCAGGCAGAGAGAGGGGGGAAGCAGAGCCTGATGTGGGGCTCAATCCCAGGACCCTGAGATCATGACCTGAGCCGAAAGCAGAGGCTTTAACCCACTGAGCCACCCAGGCACCCCAAAACCCAATTTTTTATTATGAGATTCAACAGATATAATATTTCTCTCCTAAACTGTTACAAAGGTTTCTGAATACTCTGTTTCTTAACCATTTCATCATAAATCAGTAGTTCATGGAATGACATTGTGTAGCACTAGTGTAGTGATTAAAGGTACAGACTTTATGACCAGACATCAAGGTAAAAATCTCAGTTGCTAACTCTACAGAGTGATCTGTAATCTACAGAGTAATCTGCCTGAGCAGATTACTTAAATTCTCTGAACTTCAGTGAGTGAAGTGAGTTCTATGGACTGAATGTGTCCACCCCCTCTTCCACAAATTCATATGTTGAAGCCTAATCCTCAGTGTGATGGTATTAGGAAGTGAGCATTTGAAGGGCGATTAGGTCATGAAGAACAGCCCTCATGAATGGGATTAGTGTCCTTATAAAAGAAATACCAGTAAGGTCTCTGGCTGTCTGTCTTTCTGTCATGGGAGGTTATGACATGAGAAGTTAGCCGACTACAATCTGAAAGAGGGCCTCACCAGAACTCGACCATACTGGCACCCTGATCTTGAACTTCCCAGTCTTAAGAACTGTGAGAAATAACTGTTTCACTTTTAAGCCATCCAATCTATGGTATTTTGTATAGCATCCTGAACTAACACAATGGGCATGAAAATAGCGCTTCATATTGTGATTATTAAACGGGGTAATATATGGAGAACACTTAGAGCATTGCTTGTAACTAAGCACTATTTAAATGCTTGCATTTGTTATCACTAGTATTGCTTTTATAAAAAGAAGTAAAGTTTAATAATGGGCAAAAAAAGCCAATGATATTGCGATTAATCTTGAGATTCTCCTAGAATATAGAGGTGAAAAAAATCATAAAACTTAAAGAATAGAGATATAATATGCAACTTAAGAATTACTTTCTTAAGAAAGAAAACACAGCAGTTAGAATAAGACCAATAATCAAAGATGTAACTGAAGAAAAGTTTTATAAGTTAAAAAAAAAAAAAACCCTGAGTATAGAAACACAATGAACGTACCTCTTTCCAGGTAAAATAGAAGAGAATAGAACATCTGAATTCATGATAGCAATAATTTTTTAAAATAATTTTGAATTATAAGAAGATAGAAAAAAACTATAGGCTTGAGGGAAAGAAATAAATTTCAATACAGCAAGTTTTTAAAAATTATGTTTGGTTTCATTTAAAAAGAGTGCTATGTTTTTTCTTCTCTACCTTCTAAATATAAGAATATAAATAGAGAACTATGTATTTGCAGAGAAATGGTTATGTGTCAAGAAATGTATATTCAGCCATGTTAATTTGCCTGTGTAATGTTAACAAAAATACATTCTCAGCTATGCACTAGGTCAGAAAAGTTACCATTCACATGACCCCTCTTGAATTACTTGGAAGTGGGCACTAACAAACTGAAAGATGATTAAGGAAAAAAATAAATAATGAAATCATACAAAAGAACTTGCCAACTTCCCTCTGTTATTCCCTGTATCACTAAACACAACCCTTATTTCATGGCAAATATCCTCAAACAAGAGACAATGATGAGAAAGTAGAGGGGTGGATGCGTCCCTTCACGATGGCTTCTGAATAAAACTTCAGAGCAAACCTCAGTATGAGTTACTACTCCTCATTATAGGAATCAGTCCCTAATTTGACACAGAATCCTTATGGAAAAGCCCCTCAGATATGAATTATCTTCTCATCCAAAACCCCAGTTAAACATGATTACAATTCTAAAAAGAAGGCAGAGAAGGAAAAAATGAAAGAAACTAAATAGTAACATGGTAATTTTTAATTAAACTTTACTTTGAGATAATTATAGATTTAAATGAAGTTGCAAGAAATAATGAAGAGATCCCATGTATTCTTTATGCAGTTTCTCCCAATAGTGAGGTCTTGCAAAATATAGTACAGTATCATTACCAGAATATTAGAATTGATACAATCTACCAATCTTAGGCTTCCTCCAGTTTCACTTGTACTCATGTGTGTGTTGTGTGTGTGTTTAGTTCTGTGCAATTTTAAGATCTGTAGTTAGTAGATGAATGTAGTCACCCAAGATATAGGGCAGTTCTATCATTATAAGGACTCCTTCCTACTGGCCTTTTATAACCACAACACCCATCCCATCACTAACCACTAATCTCTCACAATTTCTAATCTGTTCTTTTCCTATAATTTTGTCACACAATTATGCAGTATGTAAACTTTTGGGATTGGCTTTTTTCGCTCCGCATAGTTCTCTAGAGATTCGTTTAAGTTATATGTATCACTCTGTTTTTACTTCAAATTACCAAGTAGTATCCATTATTGCAGTATGCAGTATTCATCCGTCTCATAGTATGGAGGTACTACAGTTTGCTTTTTCATTCACCCATTGAAGGACATCTAGATTTCTTCCAGTTATGAATTAAGTTCTATAAACGTTCATGAGTGAATTTCTGTGTGAACATTCATTTTTCTAGGTGGGATAAGTGGCCAGGAGTGCAATTGTTGAGCTGTACAGTAGTTGCATGTTTAATTGTTAAGAAACTGACACATTGTTTTCTCCAGTGGCTGTACCATTTTACATTTCTGTCATTAATGTGTGAATGATCTCATTTCTCCACTTTTGGTATCATTTTTATTTTAGCCATTGTATAGTCATAATTTACGGTTTTAATTTGCCTTTCTCTCACTAATGATGGTAAACAACAAGCTGTTAAAGATCTTTTTTATTCGTTCATTTGCTTCTGTATGTCCTTTGGGGTGAAATGTCTGTTCTTGTCTTTTGCCCACTTTCAAATTGGATTGTTTATTTTTTTTTTCTTTTTTACTGATGAGTTTCTATTTCATTATGGTCAGAAAATATATATTCTGAATGATTTCAATGATTTCAGAATTTGTTGAGATTTGTTTTATACTCCACAATATAGTCTTTTTTTTGCCCCAAATACTTTTATTTTATTTTTTCAGTGTTACAAGATTAATTGTTCATGCACCACACCCAGTGCTCCATGCAATACGTGCCCTCCTCAATACCCACCACCAGGCTCACCCAACCCCCCACCTCCACCTCTCCAAAACCCTCAATTTGTTGCTCAGAGTCCGCAGTCTCTCAGGTTCACAATATAGTCTTTATAGATGATTTATACATGGGTGCTTGGGAAAAATATGTATTCTGTTGTAGTTAGGTGACATAAATATATATATTTATGTCAATTAACATCCTTTTGGTTGGTTGTGTTGTTCAGATCTTCTGTGTCTTTGGTGATTTTCTTTCTAGTATTTTTATTATTTGCTTAGAGGGGAATATTGAAATACCCAACTGTAATTGTTACATGAATATATTTTAATACATTTTAGTTTTTTAATTGATAACATATAAAAAGAAACAAAGCACATGAAAAAAAGATGCAAAAATTATATACAATATATAATTTATTATGATATAAAACATGAAAATTATAGAAAGAAATATGCAAAAACAATTCTTTCATTGTGTATTTTTTTATAATTGATATATAATCGACATACAATATCATATTAGTTTTGGTGATGTGATGATTTCAGATGATGTAATGATCTGGTATTTTTATATATCGTAAAATGACCACCACTTTAAGTCTAGTTAATATCCATCACCAGACATAGTAACAAGATTTTTTTCTTGTGATAACTTTTAAAATTTAATTTCCTCACAAATTTCATATACACAATATAGTATTAATAACTATTTTCACTATGGTGTTCATTATACATCCATGACTTATTTGTTTTATAACTGGAAGTTTGTACCTTTTAATTCCCTTTACTCATTCTCCTCCCCTCCGTACCTCCTGCCTCTAGCAACCACCAACCTGTTCCCTGCATCTAACCTTGGTTTTGGTTGCTTTGTTGTTTATTTTGTGTGATATTGTGATTTTGAGATTCCACACGTAAGTGAGATCATACAGTTTCTGTCTTTGTCTGCCTGATTAATTTCACTTAGCATAATGCCCTCGAGGTTTATCCATATTATCACAAATGGCAAGATTTCACTCTTTTTTATGACTTTCTTTTTAAAGCTTTCAGCTTTTCATCATTGATTATGATGTTAGCTGCAGGTTTGTCATCTTGATTATGTTGAGATACATTTTCTCCATACTAATTTTGTTGAGTTTTTATCACATATGGATGTTGACTTTTGTCAAATGCCTTTTCTGCATCTATTAAGATGATTATATGATTTTTAATCCTTCATGTTATTAATGTGGTGTATCACAATGATTGCATATGTTGAACCATCTTTGCATCCCTGGAATAAATCCTCCTTGATTAATAAAATACATGGTGTATGATCCATTTAATATATTATTGAATTTGGTTTGTAATATTTTGTTGAGGATATTTACACCTGTTATTTGCAGGGATATTAGAAATACATCACAAATTAAGAGCAAATATACATTATGATAGGGTTATGGGTAAGTTATTCTCTATCTTCAGTTTTTTTTGTAATTTCAAAAACAATATAAAAATCTTAAAAATTACTTATTGCATGGATGACACATACTCTTATTTGTAGATATTTGATAACTAAAATAATGCCACATTTTTCAAGTTTATCGTTCCTCCCTAGATATTCAAGAATCGCTCAAAATTATGTTCCAGAAATATAGTGGACAAACACTCATCATACAATATCCTATCAACATTATTAGTCTTACTAATGATGATCTTAATTTAAAAAAGAATACATGCTTGCATTTTTAAGAGCAAGACACCCAAAATAATACTTAATGTTAGTTATTTCTGCTATTATTGGGCTTTGTGTTATTTTTATCTGTGTTTTTAAACAAACCTTGAAATTTCTTTATGACACAATTTCTGAAAATAGTTTTGATATTTATTTCTTAAAAGACATTTGAGATACTTTAGAAAAAATCTTTATAACTCCAAAGTAGTATTATCTTTTCAGAAAATTATCAAATATATAATTAAAATATTAGCCTGTGGTTCTAATTTACTCCTGAAATTTTTTATATTGAAACTTTTTATACTGAAATTTTTTATATTGAAAAATTTTATATTGAAATTTTAATATTTAGCTTCTCCTCAAAACAACTGCTGTACCCATTAGAGTCTTCACTGTATTTTCCCTTAAATAATATGCTTTTAATTTATCCATGCTTCATTCAAAAATGTTTTAGTCTTCCTTTGGAAAAAAAATTAACACCTAATATTAATTTTTCCCAGTTCAAAGACTCCTCACTAATATATTATCATGGAGTTTAAAAGTTTGTATTCCATTATGTTCTTGATTTATTTCACCAAAGGCTTACAGGTATAGTTTTAGGCAAAAATAAGTTGAAGAAAGTCACTTTTCTTATATTCAAACTCATACCACATTAAAGTCCTTTATCTTCTAGAGAATTAACTTCTGTACAAATGTCTGCATGGAAATTTAAAAATTCAGTAAAATTTCTGGACTTTTTAAACAATACTGATACCAGTGTTGTATCCACATTTACCTATAATTCTACCTTTAATTTCAGCATATTGGATAACAATTTGCCTTATTGCAAAGCTTATTTCAAAGATATCTAAGATTGATCATTTTCATTCTTTTCCTGGCCTTCAATCTTATAGAAGTAGAGAATACTGCAGTTGTTAGAAGATTAGGCATTTATTCTTCACTTTCTCTCAGTGTTTGTGGAAAAAGCCTTGTTAATATTAAGCCTAAAGGTCTGCTTCCTCTTGCCATGTAAGATCTGAATGTCCTCATGGAGGTTATTCCCTGACTACTTTCTGAATGGCCCACCCATTCATCTCTCAAAATGTTTGCCTGAGAAAGAAGACTTACCTGCTCCATCACATCAGAGAGGAATATGACAAGAAAGGACAAAATATGCGCACAATGTGTCTTGTTTGCATTTGTGTAAGATTTTATGTGAGTTCCGGAGGTTTGGGTATTTGATACTTGAAAAAAGTGTCGATTTCATTTTGAAGATCAAGTTTATCAAAAAGGTCTAGAATTTTAATGCCTTGATAGAACAACAAATAAAACTATACAATTTTTACTCACTTTATTTTCTACTGATTCCAGCTTTATAAAGAGCTATGCTATTCACAAATCATTTTTTTTTTTAAGATTTTATTTATTTGGCAGATAGAAACACAGCGAGAGAGGTAACACAAGCAGAGGGAATGTTAGCAGGAGAAGCAGGCTTCCTGCCGAGCAAGGAGCCCGATGTGGGGCTCGATCCCAGGACCCTGGGATCATGACCTGAGCTGAGATAGATGCTTAACTGACTGAGCCACCCAGGCGCCCCTCTACTATGCTTTCTTAAATTATATTTGAAGATCTTTTTACAACCACCTTGACCTTTGTGAGGGAGAGACTAAAGAATAGTTACTAAATCAGTGTTAAAAGTTTTGTCTCTTTTATTATCAATTATTCAGGTAATCTTTATAAAACATCCAAACTTAGCATTGACTAAGGTCATCCACAGTCTTTCCTTTTTTTCCTCAAAATAATTGAGAAAACAGTTTTATAATATATACTCTGAGAATCTTCTTAAGAACATGAATAAAATTTGACTATTTTCTAAAAGATCATTTGAGAGGAAAGGCCTTTATGTTTGATTATGTATATATAGTTGTTACAGGAAAAGGGATAATAGCTTATATATCTAAAGAGCTCTTAAATTAGTAAGAGATTAGCATGTCAATGGAAATAGACAAGGAATAAAAAACAGGAATTTACACAGAGCTAAACCTAGCCAAAGTTCATTTTTAAAAGATCTATCTAATGCAAATTAAAGTGTAAAGGCAGTAATTTTTGACTGGCAATTAGTTTTAGATTCAATAAATATTTATTGACCAAATAAATGAGGCAAGATTTTTCACCTATGAGATTGGAAAAGACTTTTAAATGATATGAATTCTCACAATTGACAGGATATCCAAGCAAAAGATAATAGTTTCAGGTAACTACCAATTCAAACTATGATACTGAACATCTAGATTCTAGATTTTACAGCTTTTGGATAAAATTAAGAAGAGAAATACATTTTAGAACAGAATATAGCCATTTTCAAATGAATTTCATTTTAAAAAATAATAATGTTAATGTAAATGGCAAGCCAATCTCAATCTGTAAAAGAAAAATTAGTTTAAACTATACCATTTAAACAGTGTTTAGAGTACAAGAAATTTTATATTAAGGTTTATATAAATAGGTATGAATTCCAAATATTATTGTCCCCAGTGAGAAAATTTTCTCCAGTATATGGTCAGATGGAGATAGAAAGGGGCAAAAAGGTAAGTATTCTAAATAAGGTCACTTAACAGAAAGCAGGGTTTCATCTTCCCATCAGCCTTAATTCCAGGGAACAGTAGAAAACTCTGAGGGGAAAAAAAGTGCTGATCTACCCTTCTCATATTATTGACACTTCTTAATGTTTGGGGTTCTCCTAGAAAATTAATTATTTTCTTCATCTACAGTTTATCTATGGTGCCCAGAAACCATTGACTTCCTGGAATTTTTATTAAGAATTCTATATTCTTGCCATGTTTTTCAGATACTGCGGCCTCTGCCAATAAATTCTAATAAATTTTCACTTCTATTCTTTCAATAACATCTTAGAGAATATGATTCAGACTCAAATTAATCACCGATCATGTTAATGGTTCCTAGGAGTTTACTTCCGATACTCCTTATTATATTAAATCAAACTTGATCGTGTGCTAGATCATTGCTCAGCTGGGTTTTCATAAAAGCACTGGTATTTAATATGATTTATACCTGGTTTTCTGTTAATATCTTTGCTTATTGTATGCTTTATTTTTAAAACAGACATTCTTAGCAAATGGCACCTCCTTAAAATATATCATGTTTTTAAAATATTTTACAGGAAGCATTTTACTGTAAAATGTGTTATTTATTTTATGTGATAGTCACATAATACTGAACAGGAAGAATTTATTTAATTTACAGTCAAAATATTAATATTTAACTTGTAGCTTGGAAAAAGTATTCATACATGTACATGTTTTGCTAATATAAAAGATAAATTACTTGCCAAGATTATTAGGAAATTTAAAGTTTGTTTTTTGTTTTTTAAGCTTTGCAGCAAAGGGGCAGCTCTGGGAAAACCATTTGAAGCATCTGCTGAAGATATAGCAAGTGTGGCAAGTTTCATTGAGACAAAGCTTGTTACATGCTATCTACGCATGAGGAAACCTGACCTTGCCCTGAATCATGCACACAGGTAAAATGAAGTATTAGTAACTGCAAGTAAATACTGTTCATGTAAGCAGAGGGCACTATGTGAGCTTGTACAATCAATTTCCATTTCATTTAAATTTAAAGCCAAAACAAAAAATAAATTTCTTTACTACTTATGTTAAGCTGGACAGTCATAGAGAGCACAAAGGACATCTCAAAACCTAATGGAAGGAACAGACGCATAAACAACTACTCATAATGCAGGGTAAAATAAAAAGGCAGATAACTGGAGTAGCTAATTATTACAACAAGAGAGGAGAGAGTGAATAAGGTGAGTAAGGGATGAGGATTTCCAAACATGCACAGGACATGGAGAATGGGGGCGCCTGGGTGGCTCAGTGGGTTAAGCCTCTGCCTTCAACTCAGGTCATGATCTCAGGGTCCTGGGATCCAGCCCTGCATCAGGCTCTCTGCTCAGCAGGGAGCTTGCTTCCTCCCCGCCTCTCCCCCTCTCTCTGCCTACTTGTAATCTCTCTCTGTGTGTGTCAAATAAATAAATAAAATTTAAAAAAAAAAAAAAGATACGGAAAATGGCCGAAGGAAATTTGGACTGTAAACCGTAAGCAGAGACTTGAGGATCATGGCTGATTTGGTGATAGGATAGCTGATTCTAAGATGCTACACAAGGGTAGGTGTGATAGTTATCCAAAGGTGCAAAACACTTATCATAGTCCTTAAGGATTTCTTTTTCATATTTCTATCCTTCTACAGCAGTCTGTGTCATTATGTTATCTTCTGGCTTCCTAGAATCCCCAAGCTTACCCAGGCCTCTTTTTCTTCTATAAATGTATATAAACATATAAACATATACCTCTCATATGTCCTGTTTCCTAAAGACCTTATTCTTAACATGGGTAATATTCAGTTTAATCTACAACAAAAATAAAGTGATTACGTTATGCCTTTCAAATAACTTTTCCTTGGAATTATGATGCCCCTCCCCTTCCTGCCTAACTTTGAGCAATTTACCTAGAACTTTTGTCTTGTCTATTCTCTGATCTCAGACATCTTGTGTTTCTTTTGGATACAAATAATAAAACTAATATCAGCATAAAAACATAATGTTTGCCTTGTTAATAGCCACTAAGAAACATAGCTATCAGTTATACCAAGACCCATCTTGTGAATGGGAGATCTGCCAACATGGCAAACATCATTTGCAGCTCCACATCCATGGAGATGTAAAAGATCTACCCAAGATTCTTCACATTCACAAGGAGACATCGAGCTTGTAGGCTTAAACTTGCCATCAAGGACCTGCAGACAACAAAATCACTGAAATTCATAAGATAACCTTCTTGAAAGAAATTTTCCTCCTTTTTGTTTTTATTATGTTATGTTACTCACCATACAGTACATCATTAGTTTTTGATGGAGTGTTCCATGATTCATTGTTTACATATAACACCCAGTGCTCCATGCAATATGTGCCCTCCTTAATAACCATCACCGTACTCACCTATCCCCCCACCCCCTCCCTTCTAAAACCTTCAGTTTGTTTCCCGGGGTCCATGGTTCATCTCCTCCTCTGATTCCCCCCCCTTCATTTTTTCCCTTCTTTCCCTAATGTCCTCCACGCTATTCCTTATGTTCCACAAATAAGTGAAACCATATGATAATTGTCTTTCTCTGCTTGACTCATTTCACTTAGCATAATCTCCTCTAGTTCCATCCATGTTGATGCAAATGTTGGGTATTCATCCTTTCTGATGGCTGAGTAACATTCCATTGTATATATGGACCACATCTTCTTTAACCATTTGTCTGTTGAAGGGCATCTCGGCTCTTTCTATGGTTTGTCTGTCATGGACATTGCTGCTATGAACATTAGGGTGCATGTGGCCCTTCTTTTCACTACGTTTGTATCTTTGGGGTAAATACCCAGTAGTGCAACTGCTAGATCATTGGGTAGCCCTATTTCTAACTTTTTGAGGAACCTCCATACTGTTTCCAAAGTGACTGTACGACTTACATTCCTACTAACAGTGTAAGAGGGTTCCCCTGTCTCCACAACCTCTCCAACATTTGTTGCTTCTTGCCTTATCAACTTTTGCCATTCTAACTGGTGTAAGGTGGTAGAACACATTACTAAGAGAAAAGACAAGAACCATATGGTCCTCTCAATTGATGCAAAAAAAGCATTTGACAAAATACAGCATCTTTTCCTGATTAAAACTCTTCAGAGTGTAGGGATAGAGGGAGCATTCCTCAGTTTCATAAAAACCATCTATGAAAAGCCCACAGTGAATATCATTCTCAGTGGGGAAAACCTGAGAGCATTCCCCTTAGGATCAGGAACATGACAAGGATGCCCACTCTCACCACTATTGTTCAATGTATTACTAGAAGTCCTAGCAACAGCAATCAGACAACAAAAGAAATAAAAGGTATTCAAATTGGCAAAGAAGAAGCCAAACTCTCTTCACAGATAACATGATACTTTATGTGGAAAACCCAAAAGACTCCACCCCCAAATTACTAGAACTCATACAGCAATTCAGTAATGTAGTAGGATACAAAATCAGTGCACAGAAATCAGTTGCTTTCCTATACACTAACAATGTAACTGTAGAAAGAGAAATTAGGGAATCAATTCTGTTTACAATAACACCAAAAACCATTATTAGATACCTTGGAATAAACCTACTAAAGAGGTAAAGGATCTATATTCTAGAAACTACAGAACACTATGAAAGAAATTGAAGAAGACACGAAAAGGTAGAAAAACATTCTGTGCTCATGGATTGGAAGAATAAATATTGTCAAAATGTCTATGCTGTCCAGAGCAATCTATACCTTCAACTCCATCCTGATCAAAATACCAATGGCATTTTTCAAAGTGCTGGAACAAACAATCCTAAAATTTGTATGGAACCAGAAAAGACCCCAAATCACCAAGGAAATGTTGAAAAAAGAAAATCAAAGCTGGAGGCATCATATTGCCTGATTTCAAGCTATATTACAAAGCTGTGATCCCCAAGACAGCATGGTACTGGCACAAAAACAGACACACAGATCAATAAAACAGAATAGAGAGCTCAGATATGGACCTACAACTCTATGATAAAATAATCTTCAACAAATTGGGAAAAAATACCCAGTGGAAAAAAGCAGTCTCTTCTGTCTTTTTGTGGTGAGAAAATTGGTGCTGGAAAAATTGGACAGTTATATACAGAAGAATGAAACTTGACCATTATCTAACACCATACACAAAGATAAACTCTAAATGGATGAAGGACCTCAATGTGAGACAGGAATTCATCAACCAGTAACGTCTTTGACATTGGCCACAATAATTTCTTCTTTCAAGACATGTCTCCAAAGGCAAGGGAAACAAAAGCGAAAATGAACTTTTGGTACTTCATCAAGATAAAAAGCTTCTGCACAGCAAAGGAAACAGTCAACAATACAAAAAGGCAACCCACAGAATGGGAGAAGATACTTGCAAATGACACTACAGATAAAGGGCTGTTATCCAAGATCTATAAAGAACTTCTCAAACTCAACATCCAAAAAACAAATAATCAAGTCAAGAAATGGGCAGAAGATGTGAACAGACACTTTTCCAAAGAAGACATACTGATGGCTAGCAGACACGTGAAAAAATGTTCAACATCATTAGCCATTGGGGAAATTCAAATCAGAAATTTTCCTGCTAAGTAAAAGACAAAACCTAAAGGCAGAGTCTCTTTCACACACACACACACACACACACACACACACACACACACATCCTTATACTTTTTGGAAACTTTAGATGTGGATATAGTTTCCAAACCCAATATCAGGACATACAGTCTGTCAAATAATTTGTTCCATTTCCACATGAAAGAACCAATATTGGAAATGTAACGTATATTTCCATATGTCAAAATATTGGAATTTCTGGGCTACTTGTGTGACTTGTGATCACAAGGGGAAAAATATTTGAAATTGGAACTGACCCAGAAAATTTATAGGCATATGTAAATAATAATAAATTGAGATGCACTTAAAGTAATTATTTACCACCTTCTCCATGATTTTCACCACACGTAAAAAGGATCACCAACGTGGCCTACATTTTAAGGAAACTATCTCTTGGATATCAGAATGTTTTGATGGATTTTTAAATCATATTTAATAATAAAAATATTCCAAATGATATGGTCATATCAAAACTCAATTCAGTGTTTTGAAAATAAGTAATGAATATAAGTAAAAAAAATTCCACTGCAATCCAAATATAAGAAACAATAAAATGCTACAGGTCCTAAGAATGCAAAGATAAACTTCGATAGGTTCATGATTTAGATTTAGCAACTTTTGTTTCAACACTAAGAGCACTCTTTCAATACTTGAAAATTGCTGGGAGGAAGACATTAAATGGTGAATAGTAAAATGATCTAACATTACACTTGGATTAACTTTTATCTTTTTTTTCTATTGTAAAATAACTTTTGCTTCTGTTTCTAAGTTGAACATTAAGTAAGAAATGCAAATCAATAGAGGTTAAACAGTCAATTCATACAATTAATAATGCACCCAGTGAAATAAATCATTTTCCTGGGCTTGTCATCCTGTAGAACTGCAGAAGTCAGTATATAGGATTCTAATATTAAAGTGTTTTCAAAGATCTCAGATTTTAAAAGAGTCTGATATATAATCAATAAATATATTTCTCAAAATAAATTAATCAGAATTCTCAATCTATAAATAGCTTACAACCGTTAGTTATACAACGAATGCAGAATTTTGCTTTTGTATTATTACCACTTTGTGATGGTTGCTACTAATCATGAATCAAAATTAAAATATTCCTTTTTTGCATTTATTTGCATTTGCTAAGCATTCTTTCTTTAATTTTATGTAAATGTGAGGTCTGCTGCATATCTTTAGGAGATTTGTTAGCACAAAGATTAGCTTAAAAATCATCTGTAGCTTTGCTTCTGATAAAAATAAGTGCATATTGTTATGTCATGTACAAGACTACAAGAACCATAACTTTATGGTTATGGTTCTGAGTTCAAAAAAGATACATTTTGAAATTAACCAGGTGTGTATTGTTATTTAAAATATGACAATAAGCGATATAAAGGCTCTAGAAACAATTATTAATACTTGCTTTTCCTAATAACATGTCCAAAGTGGTCAATATGGATATCATGCTTTATTTTGCCCTTTTTTTTTTAACTTCAACCAAAAGCTATGCCTAGATTCACCAGTCAAACACATCCACTCTTGCTTACTTCATCAGATTTGTGCCATTGTTTATGAGGAAGTGTTTTGAATATTCCTAAGATGATTTCTAATTACTGCTATTTTATCAAGAATAGAAATCCTACTATAATTATACTTATATCTTGATGTATATAATCTTAAAGATTTTAATGGTACATATCACTTTTTTTTTTTTCATATTTCTCATCTGTAGATTCTTGTTTGGTTTTGTTGCAGCATTTTGATGCCACAAGGTAGAAGGCAAAATAATAAATATGTAGAAAAAATCTTATTTTCAAAATTGTTTTGTAATGGTAGCATCTTCATTCATTCACTCATTCAACAAATATTTATTGAGTAAATAAATTTATTTATTTATAAATAAATACCAAAACCCTATGCTCTGCAGTGGGGAAGCAGTTGTAAACAGGAAATATATTTTTATACATTAGGAGAAATGTCAAATTGTAAAAAAAAACAAATAAATATTAATAAATCCATGAGAAGAATGTGATAAATGCTATGAAGGAAATAAACATAATTTCATGTGGCAGAGGCAGTGTGGTATATTGAGTCAGAGCAGAGTCTGTATTCTGACTGACTAGGCTTAAATTCTGACTCCCCCACTCATTAGTTAGCCTGAGTTTAATTCTTTATAATATTGGGTTATAATTATAGTACCTACTTCACAAATATTATTTCACAAAGTTTTGTGAAAATTAAATCTAAACCCATGAATTTTTCATTCCACCTATGACAGAGTTACTGGCATTGGACCTGTCTTTCTACTGTAAACAACTGAAACTGGACAAAATATATGAGGCCACTGTTTTCAGGAATTGACAATGGTCACAGCAGGATCATGATCCTTGAGAGAAGGGAAATACAAATGGCGTGCCCCACAGTTTTCTCAATTTTTGCTGGGGTTATTTTCCTACCTTAATTCAGGGAGATGGATATCAAGTTAAAACACAGTTTCACTGACCTGAGGAGGCAGAGATTAGAATACTATGCTGAAAAAGAAACTGTAATTTATAAGGTAAGTGGCCACAACAGAGGTAGCTGTTTGAGGAGATGGAGGCAGAAATCTGCATGAGGATTTATTATAGGTTCTTGGCTAATGTGAGAAGTGAAACTCCATGTAGCAGAGATGCCCCGCTGCAGGACTAAGAGCTAAATGAAAATATGAGAGGACCTGCAGTAATGGGACATGTTGGAGTGATAGTGTGAAAAGATCTCACTGAGTACCTCAGGCATTCAGTTGAGACCTCAGAAAGACCATACCTTAAGAGTAAGACCCTTGACCTCTAGAAAGGGCGACACCTTAGGATTAAGCCAAAAGAGATCTGCCCTAACAAACACTAAAGCCAAGCATGACAGGAACAATAGTATACACTATTTAACTGCTTGATAGGGAAAACAAACAAGCAACAACAACAACAACAAAAATCAACAAGTTTACAGGGATGATGTCATAATCCCCTATTCCTTACAGTTTCAACTAAAATATCTGGTATAAAATTAAAAATTAATACACATTCAGAGAAGTAGGTAAGTAAGACTCATACTTAAGAAAATAAACAGGTCATAGAAACAGATTCCAAGGTGACCCATATGTTGCAATTGGTAGGGAAAGATTTTCAAGAAATATGAAAAATAGGTCCAAAGCCCCTGAGATAAAGATTGTAATAATAACTGAAGACATGAGAATCTTAACAGAAAAATAGAAACAAAGAAAAGAACCAAATGGAAATTTTAGTATGGATTAATAAAATATCTGAAATTTTTTTGAAATGTACTGATTGACCTTAGCATTAATTTGGAGACTGCTAAAGATTGAAGATGAATTTACAGAAATTACCCAGTATGAAGAATGGAGAGAAGAGAGATTTTAAAAAATTAACCATTGCTTCAGTGACCTGTTCTCAGGGACAGTAGCAGGAAATCAAGCATACATGTAATTGAAGTCTCAAAGAGAAAGAGAAGAGAGAATAAGACATCAAAATAATTACTGAAAATTTCCCAAATTTTATTAAAAAACAGGGATATCCAGTTAGCCCCAACTAGGTTAAAAACAAAAAGAACTACATCTAGGAACTTCATAATCAAACTTTGAAAACCCAACATGGAGAGAAATATTAAAGGCAGCCAAAAGAAAACAATACATTGCATACAAGGGAACAATGATATAAGTAACAGGTAACTTTTAACCAGAAATAATGGAGGCTGGGATGCCTGGGTAGATCAGTTGATTAAGTATCTGCCTTCAGCTCAGGTCATAATCCCAGTCCTGGAATCAAGCCCCTGTTGGTCTCCCTGCTCAGTGGAGAGCCTACTTCTCCTTTCCCCTCTGGCCCTCCCCCTGCTTGTGCTCTCTCTCGCTCTCAAATAAATAAATAAAATCTTTAAAAAAAGAAAAATAATGGAGGCCAAAATACAGTGGGATAACTTTAAACTGATGAAAGATAAATTATAAAAGTTTACATAGTTTGATGTGAAATATTTGACTACAATACCACAAGTCCTGTGGGAGAGAGCACAAATTGAATTTTACTACTAATATTTTTACATGAGATAGTACAATACTAACTCTAAATAGTCTGTGTTAAATTAAGTATGCATATTATAATCCCTGGGTAAACCTTAAAAGATAGAAAAATATAGCTAGAAAGCCAATAGTGAACTTAAAAATTATATACTAAATATATATACTTAACTAAAAATACGTCAGAAAAGTGAAAGAGAGTAACAAAAAAATGAATGAAACACTGGAAGATAATTGCAAGATGTTAGAGTTGAACCAACCTATAGCTACATTAAATGTACATTGACTAAACATTCCAATTAAAAGGCAGATATTGCCAATCTGGATTAAATACCAACATTCAACTATATACTCTTTACAAAAAGATATAGATAGAGAATAAAAGGAAGAAAAATGATATACTATATGCTCAGGTATGTTAATATCAGACAAGGCAGAACATAAGGAGTATTATCAGAGATAAAAAATAAAAATAAAATTCTGAAAATGTGAAATCTGATGGGGTTTGTTCCCTAACCACAATGGAATATGGTTAACAGAATTAATTAGAAATGATTAATGGTCAGATGTCTAGAAAATCTCTCCAAGTACTTGGAAATTAAACATTTAAATGACCCATGGGTCAAAATATAAGAAAATAAAATAACCAAAAAACGCAAAAAACAAAAAACACCAAAGGCATGGATTTGAATCTCTGCTTTATCACTTATTAGCTTTGACTTCCACGAGAAATTTAATTTCTGTTTCCATCAGTTTTCTCATCTTTATATCCAAGTAAACTCTTAAAGTCCTGCCTAAACACAAAATATATCAGATTTGTATTTTATTTCAATTCTATCACCAATAACAAATGCAGATTATTTTCCATGGTATTTATTAATACCAATAAATTCTACATATGCATAGATGAGACTGTTATTTTTAAGATAATTTTTTTGAACCCATCAGAAACTCAATAAACAATTTCAAAACTTCTATGAAAATACAACTTTTAAGGTGTCATATCCACAACTTTGAGGATAATTAAAATGTTCAGTGGTGATATAAGCTTAAAGCATTACAGATATCTGGAGACAGAGGAAGATGCTGGAGTGAGAGGACGCTAGGCTTGTCTCTTCACATGAACACAACTAGATTACTATCATATCGTCCTAAATACCCCAGAAATTGACCTGAAGACTGACCGAACAAACTCTACAACTAAAGAAAGAAAAGAGGTCACATCAAAGAAGGTAGGAAGTGCAGAAACATTGTATAAGGGAGAAACAAATCATGGGTGCTGTGGAGCGGGGAGTCATGATCACAGAGAAGGACAGGAGAGAGAGGAGCACACAGGGGAACACACTAGAATGTTTCCCCAAACCCATTGGTTTAGAAAATGAAAGGGACTGAATTTCATGAGCTCTTACAGCCAGTGGGGATTAAAGCCTAGAATTTAAAGGTCAGCAGGTTTGACTGGGATAGACCCGGAAGGCAGTGCCCTGCTCTTGGAGAAAAGGCAGGCAAACAACCCAATGGCAGACAGCATGGAAATGAGCAATCTGTAGAATGCCTGGAGCATAGAGAAGGAATGAGGGGAGGGGTAGATTTTCCCCTCTTCTTCCAGCGAGTCTCTGAGAGGCAGAAATTCACAGAAACACCTCTCTTGGGAACAAAGAGACTGGCTATCACTATTTTCTTTCCCCACCCTAGCATAAACAAAGCTGACATTCATTAACTAACTTGCTTACACCAATCTCTCCCCACGGCCCTCCCCCTGCCCCACTCTGGCCATTCTGCCATTCTCATTCAAGCTTCCCTCAATCCCAATGAAGCAGGACCCTCCCCAAGAAGACCAACACAAACCATCCACATCACACGACCAGAGTGATGAACTCCCTCAAGACCTCAGTTCTGGTGGAGTTAGTGTCAAGTCCATTTCAGAAGCAAACCAGAGCACACCTAGTTGAAATTCACCACATTCAGGCAATGGACAAACACTGTCCACAACAGGCAAGGAGAGCCTTTGCAGATGACTATCCTAAGGATAAAGCAGCCAAAACACAACAACAGAGCACATGCAGCACACACTGGAGACACTACCTGAAGCACCAGGCCCTGGGCACTGCATAATGCTCTTCATCATATGGCTATTATTTTCAAAAGCAGGACACATAGCTGGCTTTTCTAACACAGAGAAGAATGCAGAAACTTAGACGAAGTTCCAAAATGGAGGAATTCATCCCAAATGAAAGAACAAGGCCATAGCCAGAGATCTAAGCAAAAGAGATATAAGTAGCATGCCTGATTGAGAATTTAAAGCAATAATCATAAAGATACTCACTAGGCTTTAGAAAAAAATAGAAGACATCAGTGAGACCCTTATCACAGAGATTAAAAAAAAAGTTAAAAAAGAATCAGATATGAAGAATGCAATAAATGAGATTGGAAACAGGCTTGATGCAAAGTACAGAAGGCTGGAAGAAGCAGAGTAATTAATTAGTGACTTAGAAGACACAATAATGGAAAATAATGAAGCTGAACAAAAGAGAAAAAGAAGAATTATGCAACACTAGAATAGATTTAGGGAACTAAGTGATTCCATCAAACATAATAACATTTGTATTATAGAAATCCCAGAAGAAAAGAGAAAAGAGAGAAGAAAATTTATTTCATGAAATAATAGCAGAAAACTTCCTTAATCTGGGGAAGGAAACAAACATCCAGGTCCAGGAGGCACAGAGAACTCCCACCAAAATCAACAAAAGCAGGCCAACACCAATACATATTGTAATTAAATTTGCAAAATATAGTGATAAATATCTTAAAAGCATGAAGACAAAAAAAGTCCTTAACTTACAAGGGAACACCCATAAATCTAGCCGGATATTTCTCAACAGAAATTTGACAAGCCAGAAGAGAGTGCCATGATATAGTCAAAGTAATGAATGGGAAAAATCTGCAGCTAAGAAAACTCTATGCAGCAAAGCTATCATTCAGAATAGAGGAGATAAAGAGTTTCCTCGACAAGCAAAAACTAAAGAAGTTCATGACCACAAAACGAGCCCTGAAAGAAATAATGAAGGAGATTCTTTGAGTACAAGGGAGAGACCAAAAATGACAAAGACAAGAAAGGATCAGAGATACCTCTAGAAACAATGACAAAACAAGTAATGAGATGGCTTTAAATAGATATCTATCAATAATTACTTTGAATGTAAATAAACTAAATGCTCTGATCAAAAGACATTGGTGTCAGAATGGATTAAAAAAAACAAGACTCATCTACATGCTGCCTACAAGAGACTCTGTAAGATCTAAAGACACCTGTAGATTGAAAGTGAGGGGATGGAGAATTATTTATCACACAAATGGATGTCAAAAGAAAGCCAGAGTAGTAATATTTATGTTAAACAAACTAGACTTTAAAACAAAGAATGTAACAGATCAACATGAGTACTATATCATAATAAAGGAGATAATTCTACAGGAAGCTATAACAATTATAAATATTTATTCATCCAACATAGAAGCACTCAAATATATGAAGCAATTCAGAAAGAGAGAGAGAAAGAAAGAAAGAAAGAAAGAAAGAAAGAAGAAAAAAAGAAAGAAAGAAACTGATATAATAATACAATAGCAGAAGACTTTAACCCCCCACTTACTTACATTAATGGACAGATCAACTAAACATAAAATAAACAAGGAAATTGGCTTTGAAGGACACATTGGGCCAGATTGACATAATAGATATGTTTAGAACATTCCATCCTAAAACAGCAGAATACACATTCTTTTCAAGTGCACATGGGATATTCTCAAGGACAGGTCACATATAGGTGACAAATCAGGCCTCAACAATTACAAAAAGATTGAAATCATACCATGCATCTTTTCTGACCACAATACTAGGAAACTAGAAGTCAACCACAAGAAAAAATTTTGAAAGACCACAAAAACACAGAAGTTAAATAACATGCTACTAAACAATGAATGGGTCAACCAGGAAATCAAAGAGAAATAAAAAAAAAAAATACATGGAAACAAATAAAAATGAAAGCACAACAGTCCAAACAAAACCTTTGGGAAGCAGCATAAGTGCTCCTAAGGGGGAAGTGTATAGCAATACAGGCCTACCTTAAGAAGCAAGAAGACTCTCAAATAAACAACCTAACTCTACACCTAAAGAACAACAAAGGAAGTCTAGGGCCAACAGAAGAAAGGAAATTGTAAAGATTAGAGCAGAAATAAATAAACAAAAACAATAGAATGGAAATTGTAGAAAACAAAATAAAAAAACAAAAACAAAAAATATATGAATATATTTTTCACATAGCAAATGTTTTTATTTTGTTATATGAAAATAAATGAATAACAAAACAATAAATGAATACCATGTTACTATTATAAAATATGACAAAATGACTATATTACCTATATGATTTCAAATGTGGTATTTATATAAAGAATCCTTGAATCCTTATTTCAATCGAGCAGTTTTACAACAAAGAATAAGTCAAATTGTACAAAACTGGAGTGTATTAATTTGATGACTGACATATACACCTTTATTTCTTTGCCTTCTATTAGTAGAGGAGATCCTAGCAATTGTCATGATGCTTTTCTTGGTAATTTGATATAAGTAAGTTGTAACGTACATGGTAATTATTTAATTTTTTGTGGCTTTTACTTGAAAAAATAATTGGAGGTTTTCCATTTAATGTTTTGAAGAACATTACTGTAAACTACATTTAAATATTTTTTGATTCAAAACTTAGAATTGTACCTGATATTTATAGCTAGCTAAACCCTTTTTGCAAGTTTTAATATTGAGAAAAGTGCTTGGTTTAAGTTGCAAGGATACAGTTTAGAAGAATATGTAAATAGATTAGTTCAGAAACAAAATGATATCAATAAAAATTTTAAATGTTAAAAAAACAAAAAAAAACCAAAAATCAATAGGACAGAAATTGTAGAAAACAAAGTCAACGTACAAGAATCATTTACATCTTTACACACTAACAATGAATTATCTGAAAAAGACATTAAGAAAATAATCCTATTTATAATAGCATCAAATACAATAAAATGCTACTTAGGAATAAATTTAATCAAGAAGATGAATGACCTGTACACTAAAAACTATAAGATATTAATGAAAGATAAAAGACACAAATAAATGAAAAGATATCTTGTATTGATGGATTGGAAGAATTAATATTGTTGAAATATTCATACAGCCCATAGCAATCTATAGGTTTAGTGCAATCACTATGAAAATTCCAATGGTATTTTTCACAGAAGTGGAAAAGCAGTCCTAAAATTCGTATGGAACCACAGAAAAAGCTAACTAGCCAGTTAAATCTTGAGAAAGAACAAAGCTGGAGACATTACATTTCCTTATTTCAAACTATATTACAAAGCTAACAAAGAAATCACACTAGAATATTGGCATATAAACAGACACATAGATCAATAGAACAAACAGCCCAGAAATGAACCCACACATATGAAAAATGAATCTATGACAAGGATGCTAAGAATATACAATGGGGAAAGGATAGTTCTTCAATAAATGATGCTGAGAAAACTGGATATCCACATGCAAAAGAATAAAATTAGACCCTTATACCATTTATAAAAACCAACTCAAACTTAAGGGACCATAAGGTAGACCCTTATACCATTTATAAAAACAATACTCAAACTGTATTAAAGACTTAAAAGTAGGATCTGAAAGCATAAAGTCCTAAAAGAAAATGTAGTGAAAAAGTTTCTTGACATTGGTCTTGGCATTGATTTTTTGGATGTGACACTAAAAGTACAAGCAACAAAAGCACAAGTAAACAAGTGGAACTATGTCAAAATAAAAGGTTTCACCCAACAAAGGAAACAATGAACAAAAAGAAAAGGCAACCTATGGAATGGTAGAAAATATTTTCAAACTATATATTTGATAAAGGGTTAATATACAAAATATGTAAGGGACTCTTACAACTCAAAAGCAAAACAAAAACAGAAACAAAACAAAACAAAACCAGATTAAAATACTGGCGAAAGACCCAGAGACCCAGATAGTTGTTCTTCCAAAGAAGACATACAAATGGCCAAGAGATTCATGAATAGGCCTCAACATTACTAATTATCAGGGAAATGTATATCAAAACAATGAAATATCACCTCATACTTATTTAGGATGGCTATTATCAAAAACACAAGAGATAACAAGGGTTACCAAGAACATGGGCAAAAGAGAATGCTTGTGCACTGTTGATGGGAGTATAAATTGGTATAGCCATTTTTGAAAACAATATAGAGTCCTCAAAAATTAAAGAACTACCGTATGATCCAGCAACCCCACTATTGACTATATATCCAAAGATAAAGTCAGTATCTTGAAAGGTTATCTGCATTTCCATGTTCATTACAACATTTTACTTGATAGTCAAGATATGGGAACAATCTGAATGTCGATAGATGAGTGGATGAAGAAAATATGATGTGTATACACACACATACACGTACAGTGGAATATAATTCAGCCGTAAAATGTAGGAAATCTTGTTATTTGTGACAACATGAATAAACCTGGAGAACATTATGCTAAGTGAAATAGGCCACACACAGAAAGACAAATACCGTATGATCTCACTTATAGGTGAAATCTAAAAAAGTCTAACTCCATATAACCAGAGAGTACAATGGTGATTGCAAGGGCCTAGGAGGTAGGGGAAATGAGATGTTGGTCAAAGAGTACAAACTTTCAGTTATAAGATGAATAAGTTCTGGGAGTCTAACATAGAGCATGATGACCATAGTTAGAAACACTGTATTGTATACTTGGATTTTGCTATGAGAGTAAATCATGTGTTTTCACCACCCCACAAAAGTAACCATGTGAGGTAATAATGTGTTAGTTAACTTGATTGCAGTAATTTCACAATATGAGCATTATCAAATCATCACATTTTATACCTTAAATACATACAATTTTTGTCAAGTAATCCTTAATAAAACAAGGGAAAAATTAAAATAAAAATTGATAAACAAAAAGTAAATAAAATTTGGCCATTAAATTCAGTAGTTCAATAGCTTTAGGTAAGACAGTAATCCTCACAATCTTAGACGAACTTAAACAAATGGGAGCAATGCTGGTGCCAGTTTCTTGATATGAAACAAATCTGTAGGCTACCAAATACCAATGTTGATACTCTTGTAAGGAGATAATAACAGGAACACAAAAGAAGAAAGTTTGATCTACCTGAATATATATAACCCTGGGTACCTTACAGTTTCTTGTTTTGAGAAAACATATGGTAACTCTTTTGAAGACATTACCATTCATTTCAGAAAGACATTATGGTATCCATTCTCATTTTTCTCAACTCTCAGAGAGGCTTGAGCTAAAAAATTTGTTTCTTCCTAGTTCTATCCTTCAATAATTCCTTGATTACTGGTTAGTCCTTCCAACTGAATGAAATTAGCACAATCTGTATGTGTGTCTGTGATCACGTATGCGTGTATGTTTATATGAGTTTATGAGTGTGAAGAAAACAAAGGGAAATCATGACTTAAGGATACCTTGTTGGCCTTTTCCAAGTTAGGCACTTTGGCTCTTCAAGAAGTTAGGCATGGAGACAAACTGTGAGAGACTTAAGGCTCTGAGAAACAAACTGAGGGTTTTAGAGGGGAGGGGGGTTGGGGGATGGGTGAGCCTGGTGGTGGATATTAAAGAGGACACATATTACATAGAGCACTGGGTGTGGTGCATAAACAATGAATCTTGGAATACTGAAAAAAATAAAATAAAATTTTTAAAAATTAAAATAAAATTAAAATAAATAAATAAATAAATAAAAATACTGTATGGATCATTAGTACCTTTATGTCTCTTGCTATTTTATCCCCACAAAAATATATCTACCTATAAAAAAAAAGATACTTCCACTGATGATTATATGAATCATAATTCTAAAAGAATATAAAACATTCCAATTTGTGTGGAAAAAGTGTTCACTATCCCATACTGCAGGGAACAACCACAATACCTTTCTACAGTGCAAAATTGACCACATAAGAAATAGTTCTCAAGCAGGAATGAAAACAAGTATTTATTGAATATCTACCATGTAGCAGGTGTGATTAGGTACTTCATACGCTCTCTCAGTTAATTCTTCCAAAAACTTCCTAAGTTTTCCTTACTACCATTTTATAGACAAAGGAACTACCTCTCAGCAAACTTACGACAATATGGTAATTTTTCTTTCTCCTAAAAATTCTGGTTGTCGTTTCAATTCAACTTGAAAGTAATGAAAATCATAGTCTCTTTAAAATCTAGAGGGATTCCCATACAGATTGAAGTGGCAGTCGGATGTAGTGGTCATTGTCCCTGAAATCATAAAATATAGGTTCACCTACCACTTGTCTGACTGGTTTGAAAAAGCCTTCTTTCCACATATGTGATTTTTGGATAATAACATTTAGCAAGTCTACTGTATAATATTGATGCAACACAGCTTTTAAATCACAAGACTCTGACATACATTATCATCACTTTTTTCTCTTCTTTTTACCTGAAGCCCTGCCTCTTCATTGTGATTATCACAATGAATTAATAAAATTGTCTTAGAAGATAAACACATAAACCTATTTGTGTTAAAAAAATTAAGTGAGAAAAAAAGATAATGAAGTTTAAAGCTAATAAATTCCAGAAAATAATTAAATATTGCCATATATTTTATCCAAGGAATATAAATGTGTAAGTTTCTAAGAGTCATTATTTGCTAATCTTAATAAGAACACAAGAAACACACCTGATGGCTCAGACATCTTATTTGAAGCTTCTTTTCTGAAGGAGAAGCAGGAAGAGAAATGAAACAGGAAGAGAAGAGCACGAAATGGGGAGAGAAAAGGAAAAAGAAGGAGGAAAAGGAAAAGAAGAGAAGGAAGAAAGAGAAGGAGAAGGAGAGGGAGCAGGACTAGAAGAGAAGGAAAGGGAAAGGGGAGAAAGAGGAAGAAGAGAGGGAGGCAAAGGAAGGAAAAAAAAGAAGGGGTAAGGGCAGGGGAAAGAGGAGGTAGCAATGACTATGTCTGATCAGAGAGGAAAATTTAAGACAAAGCAAAGGCAGAACACAACAGATTGACCTTCTATTGAGTTTTCAATAATAGGTTCTCTTTTAAAATTTAATTATTTTATTTTATTTTTATTGTGTTATGTTAGTCACCATATAGTAATAGGTTCTGAAGCTGGATCAGATTTCTTGAGTTGCTTGTCCAAGTTTCAAAAGCTATATTAAAAGGATTTTATTCTATTTACATTAAATATATTCACAACCCTTTATGCTTATTTTTTTATTATAAACAGAGCTTGCAATAGATTAATTACAATAACCCTGCCTTCAGCATTCCTGTATTACCTCCATTACACTTTACCATTCCTCCCACGGATCTTCATGCAGACAGGTCGTTTACCCTTATATTCAAGTTGACTACATTTTAGTTTATAATCATCTTGCTTGATGTTTAATGTCTCCATCCTAGCTTCCACTTCTTCTGTTCTAATAATTTAGCCTTCTTAACTCTGGAGTCAGTATCCATTTGGCTTTTATCTTTCCTTTCTATTTACTCATTGAAATAGAAATGGTTCGTCAATGAGGAAGCAGTATATTAATATAATGGAGCAGTATTCTAATGCAACAATACATCTGTCTGTCAGGACCTCTCTTTAGAATGTGAATCTAACCAGTTATTGCTGGTTGTTACCCTACTTTTGACTTCCACATGGTTCTTGGGGAACAGACCGAGGTGCTAATGCACAATTTTCATGCTGAGTACTGTCTCAAGAAACATTGTTCATTTTGGTCCTTGAAACTAGCAAAAAGGCTACACTCCTTCCGGTTAGGTTTATTCTTATGTTATTTTTAAGATGATTCCTTTATATTTGTTTCCCATTTTCTAATACACCAGCCATTTTCTAAAATCCAGTCTGAAGGAATAAATAAGTCATTTAGCCTTTCTGCAACTTCTTTCTCTAAATTCTCACTGAGATATTAAAAGCAGCCATGTACTTAGAATTTTAAAATGTTCTAAAACATGTAATTGATGTGGACTGGAGTAAATATGATTAATGAAAACAGAAAAGATATGTTTGTTTCTACTTCCTGCAAGGTCAATTGATTTTTTCAATAATTCTAGATTTTCAAGGATTAATTCTGTAATTATAAATAAAGTAGAAGAGCTGTACCTTTTCTTGGTAGTGAAATAAACCTCAACAATCAAAGGCCTGGATTTGAATCCTTCCAACATCACTAACTTGACTGGACTCACAAAGCACTTAATTTCTCTTTGTCTCAGTTTCTCTGCATTCTTCAGTATCGTGAACCAGGAGTAATGACTATATCTTCTTCAGTACTTGTGAAGGGAGTCAAATGACATTCTAGGTATATAAGTGTGTTACAAATGGAAAATTTTTGTGCAAATCTTAGCCTTAAAATCACCATTATGTTTTATTTCAAACATATCAGATCATTAGCCTAAAATTTTTCAAGTACAGAATTCACAAACTTCTTTTCATGAGTACCGTTGCTCTCTTTAACACAGTGAGAGACCAGTCCATCAAATGCTCATCAACAAATGAAAACCATTTTGATGGTCCCCATTGGGACATAATTATTTTTAGTCTCCTAGTTTGTTGCCTCTACACACAAAAATTTCCAGATAAGTAGTTAGAAAATGAAGTAAGTCAAGGGGTGTCTGAGTAGCTTAGTCAGTTAAGCATCTGACTCTTGGTATCAGCTCAGGTCATGATCACAGTGTCCTGTGTCCTGTTGTGGGGGATAAAGCCCCCACAACAGGCTCTGCACAGGGAGTCTGCTTGAGGATTTCTCTCCCTATCCCTTTGCCTCTCCCCCATTTCTGAAATAAAAAAATAAATCGAAAGAAAGAAAGAAAGAAAGAAAGAAAGAAAGAAAGAAAGAAAGAAAGAAAGAAAGAAAGAAAGAAAGAAAGAAAGAAAAGTAAATTAAATAAGTTAAGACCAGAACTAAAATTGAGGAAGTCTAAGGAAACAGAAAGAACTGATGAATACTAGATGTCCAAAAAAATGTTAAAAATAACCAACTTCAAGGAAAACTGGAGGAAACCCACATTCCCAAATTTAATAAACACCAATTTAAGAAATTAAAGCTTTTTCTCCTGAATCTGTCTTACCTAGGCAAAACTGTAAAATTGATATTTGTGTCTTATTCTTGAAGCAACTGTCCTTGGTATTTTCCCTGGTATTTCAGTCCTTTAGGGCTGAATTGTCCTAAAGATCTTTCCTGGGATATTTGGCCTGGAGAAGTTACCATATAGGCTATTACATATAAGGCCACAAGTAGCAGGAGACAAACTTGAGGCAGACCAGGTTTTTTTGGAGCAAGTAAAAAACATGGCCTAGATGCCAACCCATTTTCATTTTATAGCTCTTTCCAGCCTGTGTTTGATATTTTAAATTTTCTCTTTGCTTCTTTTCCAGGTAGAAATCTCTTGTTGAGTGTGCCTGACTAGCTCTGACTCTATTACCTTAGAAGAGCTGACTACCTTATAAATATATGTACTAGTCTAGTATCCTTTTTACTTTTCACTATTCAGGAACATGTATTTCATGGATGTGGACATTTTATATCACTGACAACATTGTGTTAGCTTCAAATAGCATTTTGCAAATCCTGGAGTTATACTATTACTGCTATATCTACCTAAACCCTCCCTTGTTTACTCAACTGTTGCTATGGCAAATATTCCTTCTGTTTATCCTCTCTCGGCCCTTGTGACCTTTCTTTATTCTTCATAGAAGTCTGAAGAGCAACCATATGTTAAGTTATAACACCTTTAGTTTGAGAATAAATGTCTGCTTGATGGCGCTGTCTATAACTTTGCTCACAGGTTATAGCTGTCACATATAATTCTTAAGAATCTTCCTCATTGGAGGAAATGCAGACCACATGTCTTTCCTAGGTTATGTGAGGCAAAATAATTTTCTAATTGGATATAAATGTTCATATGATATTATCAAGTATTAAGCTTTTGTTAGGAAATATAACTTTTACACAAGACAGTTAACTTACACAAGACAGGTAATTTCACACAAATAGTATTGGCTAATTTTGTGGTGTTTTACCAAAGATTAGTAGATAAAAGAAATCTAATATATAAATTCACTATATAATTAATTTTAATCTTTTCTTTTTTTTAGACTTTTGTTTCCTGTAAGACTTTCTTGTAGAACCTGTCCAACAGATACAGTTTCTGAGAAAGTGATTTTTGGTTTTTGTGGAAAGAAATTAATGTGAGAATAACATTGAAACATCAAATGTATGTACCCCAAAAAAGAAGACAGGCATTTTGGTTTTAAAAAACAGGGTAAAAGGGTGGTGTGATTTAGCACAAATTATTGAAAAAGTATGTCCCATGCGCCTCTTCTTCGTTCTTGTAGGTAAAGCCTTCATACAAATTTTGACTATTTGTTTATATGGTGGTCCTCAAACTGGCCTTATGAACCATTCTATTTTTAAACATTACTGAGGATCCCAAAGAGCTTTTGATTTATTTGGGTTATATCTATCTATATTAAAAATTAAAATATAAAAATTTAAAAATTTTTAGTTATTCATTTAAAAATAATAAACCCATTACATGTTAACATAAAATATATTTTATTAAAAATAGCTATATTTTTAAAAATAAGTAGAGAATAGTCTTGTTTTTACATGTTGCAAAACTATTTAATGTATGGCATCATAAAATGAAACTGAGTTCTCATACCTGATTCTGTATTCAGTTTGTTGCCATGTGTTTGCACTGTTTGAAGAAAATCCAATCTGACACAGATGCATAATTAGAAAAGGAATGAGAATGTTAACAGACTTTTCAGATAATCCTGAATATTCTTCTTTGATACTACCCCAAGACTTGACAAGTGAAAGTTTTTTAAAAATTAATTATGATGTGGATTCTGGAACCATTATCAAGCAACTTGAACTCTGTTACATTGAAAGCCATTGGTTTTTCTTACACTTTGGATTGTTATGATTTAGTAATATCATACATTGATTATTTGGAAAATATTGCATTATTTACAAATTTCTATTATGCAATATTAAATTTTTAAATTGCACGTGTTAGTATCAACAATCTCGTCAAGCTCATAGTGACAGATACGTTTTCCAAAATTCTGATTTTTGCTTGAAAGCTCAAACTTCTATCACTGGCAATAAATGCTGTCAGCTGTTTCTTTAAGTGACAGGCACACTTACTTCATTTTCAAAAAAAGTCTGCCAAACTCCAAGTCTGATTCCATTTGTTAGTTATTCTTCCATGTAAAACATGGTGTTCCATGGTAACAAGAGCTAAATGAGCTCACAAATGCATACAATGGCACAAGTACTTTTCATCAGGACAGTCAGCATACTTTGTTATGCAAGAGAGAAGTACTTTATGCATGTATCCTGTCTCATCATGCCAACTATTAAAAAGACATGCACTCAAGGGTTGAGATTTATCATTTTTGAGGGGGACAAGTACATACAACGGTGAAGAACACACTCAATGAATACTAGGAAGTTTTATATCAATGACTTGATTCCTAAAGTTTTGCCCACTATGGCTTTTGAAACATTAATACAAATGTCAACATAGTGATAAAGGAAAATAATATCTAAATATTATTATGAAAATAGTAATAATATTGTCAGGACCCCCAAAGGGCCAAAGAATCCTTGGGAATTTACAGGCCACACTTTGAGAATCACTGTATTAGTTCATAGCGTCCTTAGTATCCTCCCAGCTTCTGTATCTCCTATCTGTCTTCAGAATAGCTGCAGTGATTGTCTTCCTAAAACATGTTTCTATCATGTGCTTGTTTAGTAATCTGTGAAGCATTGTTAATTTCTTCCATAAAATTAAAAATCCTTTAACTAATGTCAGATCCTTAATGGGCTTCTGCCTTTCTCTATGGTCAATTTATTACTTCAGTCAAGCAAATTTACATGGCAGTTTTTAATATTCTCTATCACCAAGTCATTTGGAGGGATATTCTTCCAATTTGGATTTTCTACATTTTTTCTCTAAATATGACCATTTTAACATGCAGTTCAAAACTCATTTCTTCCTGACTTCTTTCTAAGTTTTACATTTTCCTGTCATTGCAGACCCTTTGCCCAAGGCTTTTGTTTTTCCACCTTTTTTGGTGTACATCCCCCAATTAACTGTTTCAAGTTCCTCATTAATTGCTGGTTATATATCTGTGTAATTTTTCACAGTTGGGCTAGAACTTTCATTTGGGGGCTAGTCGCTTGCTATCTAACATAACTTTTTAAACAAAAGGAGCATAATACATGCTGTTGTCATTATATTCACAGAAAAGGCAGCACTTTTAAAAATATCTAGAAAATTTATTCTTTCCAAAGTAATGTACTATGACACTTTACTTGGTACAAGACACAACAAGTTGCAACTCTACACTTGGAGTCAAAGAGAATAGGATATAAAAAGCAGAGATTTGTCAATAAAGAAGTAATAAACACATTAGAAAATCCCTTTGTATTTCAAAGAGAAACTACTAACATTCTTACTTATAGTGTTAGTAATTAGTAGACTTCCCTAATTGGAATCACTTTCATTAATGGTAATTTGGCCTATAATTAAACATTGAATCCAACATTGGGAGCTTTTCCCACAATCAAAGTCCATATCCAATTCAAATTTGGGCTTTAATCTAGGAATTTAGCCAGAATGGACAATCTATACATAAATACAGTACCCACTGTGGTATGACCCCACAGATATTCTTAATTCAACAAAGTGAAATCATGTACAATTGTCAAAATTCCAGTTGTTTCGTAAAGTGTTGCATTAATATTTCTCCTTTGATGTGGTAGCTACAAGGGGCTTTATAGTAGGTAAAATATTATCTGGATGTCATTTATTAGTCTTCAGACCAAAAAAATCATGATGTTAGTATGAGCAATATTAATACTTGATAAAATGCAAATGGCTTTGATTCTGCTATCAAAAAAATCTCTCTTAACTCTGAGATTCTAAAAGAAATACACATCCTATTTCATTATCCAGTGAAACTATAGAAGCCACTATAATTTATTTAAGTTCATTTTAAGGATACTTGTATAATTGCCAGTTGAAGGCAGCATTAAAAAAACAATAAAATGCAGGCAGACATTTATTTCCATACAATAGGGCTACTCAAAATCTTAGTTTAAGTATGTATTTACCATTCTGGCTCTTTTCTTTAGAACCTGTTCAATGTCTGGAACATGGTTTATACTCAATAATTGTTGCTGAATGAATCATAAGTAACTTCTGGTAGGTTAGAACAGAGGAGAATTTATTAATTGTACTTTTCAAAGTAATCATTCTAAAATGCATCCCACCCAAGCAACACAGAGAATAGAAAAATATATGTGATATTTGTCACACTGTTCTTAAACCACCAACACCACTGCCCCACCCGCCGCCCCCTCAATATTACATAGACAGATGAATAGAGCCTTACATCTACATCTTTGTCTCTGCATCTTGATGACTTTTCTACAAGAGAGTTGATAGCCAGTATTTGGTTCATAGACCTTAAGGAAAAGATAATAGGGCCAATACTGTATTATTTTTTAAGAGAAAATGTCAAGAACAAAAAATGAAAATGTCAAAAGATAGGTTGATATACTGTATTACTCAAAGATGGTTTTGTTGGGAGAGCTGACCAAGTGATTTACTAACAGCTTTTACTGGACAGTCTTTGGATTACAATGTAGATGAAAAATAAATGGGAAACCATTTCATGCTTACTCTATCCAGGCATTTGACAGATGGAGAAAAAAATAGGAAGACACAATTAGAGTCTACAAAAATGTGGAGTTTTTTTTCAAGTTTTAAAATTATGAAAATTAATGCTGTATTGAAAATTTTTTTGAAGGGCCTACTTACCTATCTTTATCTTTATATCCTTTATATAAACTGCCTTTCATTACCGATCACATCTGCATACAGGTAGGGGTGATGAAATTGTGTAAATCTGATGTCCAACTGGGATATAAGTGCAAAAGTCAGTAGGCCCTTGGTATATTCAGTTCATAATAGATGTAAATCTCTTTGGTGAATCTTAGATAAGATTAGGTTCTCTTGTGGCTCCTGAGGAAAAGTTTGTTCAGTCACTCAGTAATATTTTAATCCATGAATGTTCATTGAGTATCCATTATGTGTCAGGACTTTTCTAACTGTGTACATATAAAGATAAATAATATTGGTAAGCATTACTTCCCATTATGGAGAGGTCTCCAATGGATACAGATTTTAAACATAAAAGAAATGTAGAGAAAAATAAATGTTCTCCCTTGCTCAAAAAGGCATACTATTGCACATTTGTAAAGACCTACTAGGGTGTCATACTTATTTTTGATGATTATTTGATGCATGTTAACCAGTGATACTTATATTGATGAAGAATATGGAAGGCTAAAAGCTTTAGGAGGCTTCCTTTTAAAGGTTCCTATTTCTTGGTATTAGTCACCCATTAAATTTATTATTTGCATCTCTTACTCTTCATTCTACTTTTCTTTTTTTTTTTTAAAGACTTTATTTATTTATTTGAAAGAGAAGGAGAGAAAAAAAAAAAAAAAAGAAAGAAAGAGAAGGAGAGCACAAGCAGGGAACAGGCAGAGGGAGAGGGAGAAGCAAGCTCCCCGCTAAGCAGGGAGCCCGATTCAGGGGTCAATCCCAGAACCCCAGGATCACAACCTGAGCCAAAGGCAGACACTTAACACACTGAGCCACCCAGGTGCTCCCATTCTACTTTTCTAAATGAGGAAATCTCATACTGAAATTCTAAAGTAAAATGTACTTAAACATAGAGCCTTATCATTATTTAATGTATGTTTATTATTAATTCTGTAAAGAAGACAGACAATATAATATTTTCCTTCCAACTATATATTTTTCAAGACTGTGACAAGATAGCAAAATTTTCAAGTATTTATCCCACTGACTTTTGGTTACATCAAGAAATAAAGTGTTGCTTATTTGAGTAATTTAATATTTTCCACATGTAATTAATGGTAATTTGAGCCGCAAAACATCAGGAATGATGTTTGAGTTAGCCCTGTTTGTCTTCTCTAAACTTGTTTTCTGTTGTGCATGTACATGCTGGGATTTCAAGGAATGATTTCCTGCTGTTTTCCTAGAGTTAGATTTTACTTTCATGCTTTTTCAGAAACATACTTTGCTACTATTTTGGCAGAGCTATATGCTTTTCTACTATAACTTTCTTACTTCAAAAACCAATGCCTTTAATTCTGATTTTATGCTCTAATCTTCATAAAGTAGTTCATTTCTCCCACATACTGTTAAACTGGGTCATTTTATTGTCCTAACTTGCTTGTCAATGTGAAATATTTAAAATGAGTGTATGGACTTCTTAATTCTTCTCAATAACTTATGGACTGTTATACTTTATTTTAGCATTTAATTCTTTTTTTTTAATTTTTAAATTTTTTTTATTTTTTGTAAAATGCTTTTTTTCCATTTTTTAATTCAAATTCAATTAGCCAATGTATCGTGCATCATTAGTTTTCAGTGTAATCTTTTGTAGAGAACCAAGTGACCAAATAAGACCTAATCACTAAGATTTCACTGAATCCTTACGTAGTTACAACACAACTGCATACATGCTCTTTATAGTCCCATTTTTCCACCGACTCTCAAATTTAGGTTACTAGATTGAGATTTGGTATTAAGATAGAAGCCATGTTGAAAGAAGCTCTAAGAAACACCTATATAAATCCCCTACTGATTTGTCTGTAAATCTGTTAATGAGGACACAGATTGTTACATTATAGGGTATCTTTGAATAACGTGATCTTTCTGATTAAACTATAAAATATTTGAATTGAGCAAATGGCTTATTTAAAACAAACTATACACCCTCTTTCCATTACCCACCAGCAAACTAAGAAAAAAAAACAAGATGTAGTCCATCGCAATCAAACTCGTAAGATTTTATGAAATACTTTGTGTACTGACTTCATCCAGGCTTCCCTTTAACATCCTTATTTTTTTCTTTTTTTTTTGTTCCGCTTTTCTTTCTTTTTTTTTTTTTTAATTTTTATTAACATATAATGTATTATTTGCCCCAGGGTACATGTCTGTGAATCGTCAGGCTTACACATTTCACAGCACTTACCATAGCACATACCCTCCCCAATGT
>CM053603.1:105659321-105679845 GCA_028646535.1 Procyon lotor | reverse complement strand
TTTTCTGCTCCTAGAATTGCTGTTCTTATTCTCTTCTCTCTGCTGTTGTGTTTGCCGGCTTTTAGAGTGGTTTTCAGCCTCTTTCTGGATCCCAGTGCTCTCCGTGCCTCCTACACCTCCGCCATCTTGTCTTGGTCCCCTCCTCATTCTTTTCTTACCTTTTATGGCCTTCATACTTTCAATGAGAATTAATTGGTTATTCTGTAGATTGTTTCCCAAATTGAATTTGTATGACATTTTTTCATGATTAGACTGAAATTATGTGTTTTAGGCAAGAATACTATAAAAGTAATGTGATGTTCTCATTGCATACTATGGAGGGAGTATGTAATGTAGATATTTTGTTACTGGTAGTATTAACCTTGACCACTTGATTATGGTAGTATTTGCTCATTTATTTCACCATAAAGTGAGTAGATTTCCCTCTCCAACTGATAAATATTTGAAGGAGATAATTATTTTTTATTGAATTATATAATGGACATACAATTTTATATTAGTTTCAAGTGTATAGCATAGTGATTTGATATTTTTATACATTATGAAAGAATCATCATAAGTCTAGTTACCATCTGTCACCATACAAAGTTATTATGATATTATTGACTATATTCTCTATGCTGTATATCACATTCCTGTGACTTATTTATTTTATAACTGGAGGTTTGTACCTCTAAATTCCCTTTACCTATTTCACTCACTCCTCTACCCCCTATACTTCTACCCAACACCACAGTTTGTTCTCTGTGTCTATCGTTTGTTTTGTTTTTTATATTTCACATATAAGTTAAGTCATATAGTACTTGTCTTTCTCTGTCTGATTTACTTCACTTAGCACAATACCGTTTGGGTCCACCCATGTTGTCTTAAATGGCTTGATTTCATTCTTTTTTATGACTGAGTAGTATTTCATTGTGTGTGTGTGTGTGTGTGTGTGTGTGTGTGTGTGTGTGTGTGTCTGTGTATACAGGCAAATACACACACCATATCGTCTTTATCCATTCTTCTATTAATGGGCACTTAGGATGCTTCCATATCTTGGCTATTGTAAATAATGCTGCAATGAACATAGGGGTACATGTATATTTTAAAATTAGTGTTTTTGTTGTCTTCAGATAAATAGAAGTGGAATTGCTGAAATTGAAGTCCATTAGTAGATCTTTCTTACAACAATTATTACTGTGGCGTTTGCTAACATTGATTTTCTTTAATTTATTCTACATTATTAATTGGTATTCCTCTGTAAGCAAGAATTTTCATTTATCTCCCATATATTTATTCAATTATTTTTATATTAGAATAAACTCATATATGAATATTCATTTTATTCAATGGATTATAATTTGATACTATCAATATTTATCTTGTTACTCAAATTGTGTTTTTTTAAAGATTTATTTACTTATGAAAGAAAGAGGGAGAGAGTGCACTCTCACACACACACACACACACACACACACACACACACATGCGAGTGGGTCTGGGTGAAGGGTCAGAGGGAGAGGGAGACAAGCAGATTCCCCGCAGGGAAGGGAGCCTAATTCAGGGCTCAATTCTAGATCATGATCTGAGCTGAAATCAAGAGTTAGACACTTAACCAACTGAGCCACCCAGGTGCCCTGATTATTCAGATTTTTTTTTAGCTTTAGCCATTTGGGGTGCCATCTGCTTGGCTTCTTGTGTCAAACAGACATTAAAAAAATATGTAGATAGTGTTACATAAGTAAAGTGGGGTTAGTAAGCAAATAAAAAGTTTTTTTCTGAGGATATATGTTAATATTTACTGGTCTAGTAACTTTTAATGGGACGTGTATGGGAAAAAGTAGACAAATCTTAAGGGTTTTAAGCAGAATGAAGACTGAATAGACAACCTGCTTAAAGTTTTTCTAACAAATAACATCTTCAGTAAAAGAACTAGGAGAAACTCTTACAAAGCAAAATAGTGGAATAGCATGTCAGTCTTGGCCTTGGAACCTGAAAAAGAAAGAAAGTCTTCTTTGGGAATTCCTAACTAGAACTTACACTATTCTGGTTTGGAATTCAAATCCATACTGTCTACAATTTATGAGGAAGAGCAAAAGGCTTAGAATAGACAAGATATTCCTGAAAAAGAATCAGCTGGTAAAGTTTCCTTTGCTAGATAACACGAATATCAAGACTAATTATAAACCATCCTATATGAACGATAGTGTGTTTTTGGCAATGTAACAGACAAACAGATGTATGAATAGAATAGAGACCAGAAATTGACATATTCATATATAAAAAACTGATATAAACAGAGCTAACATGGAAGATCAATAGTAAAAGGATTTAATAAGATGATATCAAGATAATTGGTTATCCATCGAGGGAAAAACATAATAAGAGAATCCTACCTTCCCCCATAAATAGAAAACAACTGTCATTGGGTCAAAAATTTAAAGGCAAAGGAAAAACTCAAAAACTTTCAAAGACAGGTTAGAAGGTTATCTCGATGAACTTGGGATAGGAGAGAATTTTTTAAAAACTTATGGAATGCAAATCATAAAAGAATTTGACTACAGTCGACTATAGTCAAAATAAGTCTTTAGATTTATTTTTCATCAAAAGATTCCCAAAAGAGTATGATTATATAAGCCATAAATTGGAAGGAATTACTTGCAACATATATTGCTAAAACTTATTAATACCCAGAGTATATAAAGAATCTGATGATTCAACAATAAAAAGACCAACAATCCAATAAGAAATGAACAAAAGATATATACACAAATAAGCATTTCACAGAACAGAAAACATGATTGCCCAATATATACGTTAAAAATGCACAAGTGTACCAGTAATAAAAAATGAAAATGTAAATCACAATGAGGCAATACCATTTCAAGCTCAACCAAGTGGCCAATAAAAAGTGTGACAATACCAAGTGCATCCTTTGTGCAGAAGTCAGGGTCTTGGTGATAAAATTATGCTGGAATTCCAGATTTGCTACTTGTCAATGGTCTTTGACAAGTCATTCGAACTCTAACTTAAGTTCCCTCACCTAAAAAAATGTGGAATATAATTTCTTTGCAGAGTTGTGAGGAGCAAAGCTAATGCACTACAAGCATCTGACATAGAGTTTGGCCAAGAGCAAGGGATCATAGATGACGGCTGCCAAAATTAAGATAAATTGGGGTGGTAGCTCTGGAATATAATGTTTTTACCAAAGTTGCACTTGACATAATTATTTTAGAGTGAATATTTTAGGGTTTTAAACATCATTCTTCAAAGCTTGTAACAGCAATGACAGAAGCAGCAGCAACAAAAACAACAATAATAGCAGAAGGAACAATAATTAATTGAGGGCTTACTATGTGCCAGGCACTGAGTTTCATGTTTCATATTCATTATTCCATGCAATCCTTATGCTTACTTTGTAAAGTAGTATTATTATCTCCATTTTATGGTTGAGGAAATTGAAACTGAAAGAGGTTACCTAATTAACTTGCCCAAAGTCATACATAACTAGTCATTTATAGTCCTGGAGTGGAACACAGGTCTCTCTGACTTGGCTGTAATTCTCCAATGCAGACAGTTCCTCTTCAGCAGACAGATACAGAACTTTTGACTTATAAGCAATTTTCACAATCAGTGGCATCAAGATTAATTTATGTACATAATAGTGTAATGAACCAATGCCAGTATTTAAAAAAAAAAAAAGTGGGTTTTGTGTGTGAAGAATTTCAGAGTTTCTGGCAGTGAGCTGTTAGGATTTCCAGCCTAATCTTTTGTCAGGGTGTTACTATTTTTGACAGAAATGAGGAAAAGAAAAACGGAGAATTTGGAGTCAAAACCAGATGACCTGAACAGTTCTATTTATGTCATTTGAACTTCCACCTGCTCATGCTGGGGAACTCCACAATCTAACTCACTTTAAGAATAATGGAATATCTCTCAGAATGAAATAGGATGTTAAAACTCATGATATATTCATATGCAAAAATTTTTTAAAAATCAGTTTTGCCCCTTTTAACTCCTTAACCCCACTAAAATCATGCCTTTCAACCCCTATGTTAACATGAAGCTTCCCCCAAACACAGGCATGACTCTCAGAGTGAGACAGGATCTATTAGTATTGTGGTGTAATCTGTCTCCAGTCCTGCAAGACCTCAGCTAAATGATTGCTCAACAAGTTCTGGTGTCAATGTTGAGAAACTCATTGTCTCTTTAAGAAGCTTCATCTATCTTCAAAGAGCTCTCATTAACAATAACAAAAACAATGATAATCCTTATTTTTTATTGAGAGTTTATGATGTGCCAAGTGCTGCGCCAAGTGTACTACATAAATTGTCTCATTCATCCTCATAATAACCTCTGGGACATAGATGCTAATATTATCTCCAATTTACAGATTAAGATATGGAAGTTTTGATCCATTTATCATAATTTTAGCATCAGCAGACTAAACTCTAAATCATTTGGCAACACTTAGACATTAGAAAATAGCACAGAACACACAGAGTTAAACTTCAGCTCCTTTGAATTAAATTTTTTTATGTTTAATTGGTTTTCTCTAATTCCACCATTGTAGAAAATATGGAATCAGGTAGGCATCTGATTGAAAGGAAGAAGGATAAGAAGAGAACATCGTTATTTTTTTATTTCTTCACACTTAAAACTTGGTATCCTAGGACCTTTCTGCATTCTGTCTTATGTAGTCTTTATTGTTCCACCACTTCTTTTTTTTTTTTTTTTTTTAAGATGCAAGGTTGGATTTATAGGACAGAAAAAACTCTTTCTCTGTATTCTTCCACAAGTTTTCTAGGTCATTATTTGCAGAAAGTGCACATAGTCTAAGGATGGTACATTTCTAAATTATTTTAGAAATGTCTATAGGTAATGCAAATGCATACCATATCATTTAAAACAGAAAAGGGACAAAAATAATTATCATGAAGTACATTAGCAAGATGGAGAAATTCACAAAGTCAATCAATGTTTGTTTTTCTCTAATGAATTTTTGGATGTCCTTTGTGATAGGCATGTGTTAAATTTCTTTTCTATATGTCTGTAAAATTATTTATTCTTGCAATAATTTACTTATAATTTGGATCATGTCCAAAACATACAAGTTTTCTTAAGTAACTTAATTTGTTCAATTACTTTTAAGTCATCAGTTATCATTGCAACCTTATGATTAGTACTTTTGTTGTAATATTAGACATTTATGAGTCTGTAATTTTAAATCCTTAAGACATAAAAGATGGTTAGAAACTTGAAGTTTTAGAATATTTCAACCTTCACTTTTTTTCCGTGAAGTCACAAACGCTGCACCTTACATACATAGAAACTAGTGAGTTGTAGTCTTATAGTCAGATATTTAACCTAAGTGATGTGAAATGACTAAATTTGCCTATATTCGTGTCTATTTTAGAAATCCTACATGAAGAAGCAACATTTTGTAGTGCTTAGGGGTCACACAGCTTTGTCATACCTAGGAAAAGAGAAAATCACTTAATGGTGGAATGATCATGTCTATCTTCCAACATACAACTGTATGTCACATAGGACTGATTAATGCTAGCCTACACTAGAGCTGTTCTCGTAAAGGCAAACTGTCTCCAAAAAAGAAAGAGAAAGCCCTTCAGGCAGGTGGATAGTTTAAGAATAATTAGCCTACAGTCTTCATTTATACTATCTGAAGGCATAAATGAGAACTTAACTTTAACCAAAAAACTGTAATGTATTTTTAGTATCTTGCATGGAGTTTGAATGGATTTTATACTTTCAATTGAATCAGAGCTAAGTTAAAATAAATTCCCAACACTACTATCATCTTTTCAGAATCAGTTGTCTTGAGTCTACCTGTCAGTATATTCTCCTCCCTTGTAAGATACACAATAATCTCATGTAAAATCACAGAGTTCTATGACACTAAAACAGCTGACACAATTCCTTGCTGCTTTCTGTTGTAGTACTACTCCTGAGTGATAGCCTATCAATAGCAATATCACTGTTTTATGTGACTAGATTTCTGAACAAACACATTTATTTTTGGATCACTTTCTCTTTTGGAAAGTTGTGATTTATATATACATTATTTCTAATTTCCAGTGGAATCAGCTTTTAATAACAAAATAACAACAAAATCAAACTCCTAAATCTTTTGCTGGGTCTCCAGAATCCCTCCTATTCCCATCTCTACTAACCTCTACTATCTATCTGCCTTCTCAGTGAGTATAGCCATGAATTAATTCATCTTAAAGTATTGTGTTTTGATTTGGTTTAACAGAAACATACTGATTGTATGTTACCTTAAGAAGGGAAAAGATAAGAAAATATTAGCCTACATAGTTGATTATCTAATCTATTTATCATATTATATAGAACATGGTATTAAATAATACTACTATAAATAAAAGGTAAGGTGGACAAGGTTTGTTGCAACAAATCAGTGAATTACATTTTCATGAATGGGACTACCTCAGCTTTCCTAAGATGAAACTGTGTTTGAAAAACTTGAAATAATTGGCACTTAAAAGTTAAGAAATTTCTTCTTGCCGAGTTCTGAAAAACACTGTTTCTTGAAGACTCAGAAATCTACAACACTGTACCTACAGTTGCATACAGCAACATTAACTGGACTTGAATATGGCCACTCCCTTTAGAAGGGCTATGGTAAGGTGACCAGATGGCCAGTGTAGTCACAACAGTCCTGCTTTATGCATATTTTCCTGGTTATTTTTAAATAGTGCCTATTTTCACTAAGAAGTTTGAAAGATAAATTATATTGTCATTGTAGTTAGTGTTCTCTAGTTCTTTGTAATTCATACAACAACTCTTTTACCTTATAAATTGGCCTCCTTCATACACCATCAGCCTGAGATTTGTGAACATTTAAATGCATTATTACTGCTCTAGTGGCCCTCATCTAGTTCATATATGTAGAAATACACAACCAACTCCAACTTAATGATAGATAGAAGCCTTTGTTGTACTCTCCCCTCTAGTATTACCTTCTGTTTGCTTCCACTTACACAGTGTGATCTTAGCTAAAGTAATTGCTATGTAATGTCAGCTATTTTTTGCCTTATAGATCTTTACTATAGGAGTCATGATACTATCACCGTAACTTAACTATGTGCACATTTTCCTATTTATCTTTTAACCAGGGTTGTACTAACAGTTTCATGTAGTATCTTCTCATTGCTGCTGCTAAATGGTTCTTAACCACAAACTCAAAACTGGCTAATTTAATTTGCAAACCCTGAACTGGTGCTTGGTATGTGTCAAACTCTGTGGAAGTCATTGAGCCTACAGAAATAAAAGACATGTCATTCGTATTATCAAGAGTTATTCTCTTCATAAATTTGTCTTTATTTTTGTTTGTTTCATATCTCTGCATATTTTTTCTTATCTTACCATCTTTCTTATGAAGTTAGTGACAAATGATTGTGTGTGTGTGTGTGTGTGTGTGTGTGAGTGCTACAAGAGAAGGCAGATTCAAGCAAAGATGTTCTACTTCAATACGTATACTTTTATGTGCATAGAAAAGAAGAGATGTTAAAGAGCTAGGCTACTTGCTATTTCAGGTAAGACCTCACAGGTTGGCTCTTTCTTGGGGAGCTACAGCAATTTCAATTTAGATTTATGGGCTGAAAATGTACTTTCATCAATTTTTTTTTTTTTTTTACTTTCATCAATTTAACCAGTGCCAGTTTTATGCTCAAGGATGACCAGCATCTCTGCAGAGCCTAAACCAAAATAAAATATCCTTATTTTTATTCCATTTTCTACCATCTATATATTCTTGTTCTCTATTCTGGTAGATAGGATGTTACTTAAAGAATATTGACCCATAAAATAAAAAGATCTGCTCATTGTTGTTAAACTGACTGATACCTTCCATTCAAATACAGGTCATAGCATTTTCTCTAGTCTCTCTGGTTGAGAATTGTGGCTTTTATGAGGCTGTCCTGGGAATCTTTTCTGACCTATTTATTAGGTATTCCTTCCTGGGTAGAACTGGTTAGGCTCAGAAAACCTTAGATGGCCCAATTTCTAGTTCCTGGTTATAAATACTCTAATATGAATCAGAAAGAGATGATTCATTTCACTGCAAATCATGGTTTTAAGATTCCTAAGTCATTTAGTAATGGCATTCTTTTGTATTTGGTAAGTGCTTTTCAATTTCAGAAACATGACTACTTGGCATTGTAGAGGAAATAACTTTAAGGTGTTGGCTTTTCCAGTGAGTTTAAATACAATATCCTTATAAGAGCTCTGAACCAAACTACCCAAATCTCCAAGAAAGTAATTGATAAACATGAATGTTCTGTATATTTATTTGCATTTATTATTTATATTACAAGTCTAATAGCTAAGGAATACTATGATAGTCATGTTCATTCTTTCCCTTGGGAAAACCATAATGACAAATATTGTATATTGAGGACTATAATTGCCAAGGAAAAGGTGAAAAACTCTTATATCTGAAATTAATTTTATCTGCTTCTCTGTTGGAAAGTCCATGCCAGCATAACCAACAATTATCAGGAACTTCCTCAAGGAATATTGTCAGGTCATCAGTTCAGTCATTATATGATATTGAACAGATACACTTATTTCACTGCAGGGATATACACATCAAGGACAATCGATATTCAGTGCCAACATTACATGGCAAATACTGACAAATTCCTAATTTTCAGGTTCTTATTGTTCGTTTTAGGGTCCAGAGAGAATTTTTGACGCAACTTTAACTCAAACAGTCACGCTTAATACAATTAAGTTATAGTCAATGAAATGCTGGCAACCTGGCTCTTCTTGAACCAAAAAAAGGCTGGCTTTGTAGCATTTGCCAGTTTCCATAGTGTAAATTCTCCCAGCATTGCTAAGTTCGCCTGTATTTTAACAACTGGCTCTCCCTAAATTTCAGAATATTAACAATTGGCTTTCCAGAGTCTATACAAGCTGATCCCAGCACACTACCATCAATTTTTTTAACATCTTTTTTTATTGTGTTATGTTAGTCACCTTATGGTACATCACCAGTTTTTGATGGAGTGTTCCATGATTCATTGTTTGCCTATAACACCCAGTGCTCCATGCAATCCGTGCTCTCCTTAATACGCATCACCAGACTCACTCATCCCTGCACCCCCCTCCCTTCTATAACCCTCAGTTTGTTTCCCAGAGTCCGTGTCTCTCATGGTTTGTTTTTTACTAGTTGCAATCTAGTTTTGAAGTTGCATCTAGTCTTCTTCCAAGGAATTTTTGATTAGATTCAGAGAACACATTAATAAACCACCTTTTAGAAAACACTATTTTACAGATGGTGGTATCGGTTTACATTGGACCTATTAGCTTCATTTGTAGCCAAAACTTTTTTTTAAAAAATATGGGAATGAAGGAAGCTTACCATCATCTCTTAAATTCCCTCTCATCCACATAGGAAAAGTATGCGGGCAGAAAGAAAGTCACAGACAACTCAGTGGAGAAAATAAAATGTAGAAAAAAGTCATAAGTGAGTACATAAGATGGAATACATTAAAGAAAATATAAGAAAAATAGATTATAAAAATGATATTGATATATAAAGACCATTATAATTTTTAAAATGCACATTAACACACAGGTAAATAGATGTGGCATAATGGTTGTTTGACTACAAAGTGAGTATAGTTGGGATTAATTCTGCCTTCCATATCCATCAATTAATTCAGTTTTGGTAACTCTCAGGACCATCAATATAAATGGAATTCATGTCGATTTCATGGTATTAATTTTATGGAACTATTTTATTATCCATTTAAATTCCTTAAACTTCACTTTCCAAGAAAGCATTATATTGCAAAGGTTGCAACCTAGGCTTCTCATCCCTATTACTGCAGATATTTCCCCAGGAAGAGTGCTTGGAGTTAGGTGAAGAAACCACTCACATTTTCTTGCTAAATTCCTGGAATATTAAAGTGGACAAGTAAGAAATAGCAGCTATTCATTGGGAGATGAGGAAAATTCATTGGGAGATTCATCAAAGGGAAGGGAAGTCCAATATGATAAGCGTGACTCAGGAAGAAAAAAAGCCTTTGTAGTCATAGGTGAGAAGGAATTTTGAGTGTAACATTGAGGCTGTTGCACAATTCTTGTAATTTTTTTTTTCTGTAAGTGTAGATTCTGGGGAATGAAAATATTAAAAGCTGCTTTGTTAGGTTTTTCTAAAACATACTGGGGTCTAGGAGGCAATATATTAGGAAAGCTCTAACAACCCTTGATCTTATAACTGATGCCATCTCCTCTAGAAAGAGCTCCTGAGGTCTTTTTCATGTGGTTGGATTTCATTTCCAGAACTCAAGAAAGAGAGTCACAGAATTATGTCATTACAACGAAAACCAGGAATCTACTTGGGAGCAAGAGGTCAAGTTCATTTCTAATTTTCCCTGGAAGTTTTCCCATCATTATCAGTGACCTCATGGCTGGAAAGTTTGAATTTTACTAAGAGCTATGAACAGAGAATGGCTCTAATTAAAGAAAAAGATAGTCAATAATTGTTGGTTTGACGTTTATAAGACAATAATTCTGGTAAAATCACACTCCATGAGAGAAACGGAAAGTTCTGTTATGTTATTACCAGAAGCTGAGAATAAAATTAATTTAACTTGAAATAAATCTTCACGAAAGTTACAACAAACATACCGGGCAGCTTCTGAATATCTCTCCAGACATCTAAACACTGTTGCCTGGCGAAGATGATTTCTGAAATAAGCTGGGTTTAAAACAATGCTCCTGTAAGAAGATAAAAGAAATGCAAATGTTATTAGGTTTTTAAAAGTCAATTACCAGGGGCGCCTGGGTGGATCAGTTGTTAAGTGCCTGCCTTCGGCTCAGGTCATGATCCCAGGGTCCTGGGATCGAGCCCCGCATCAGGCTCCCTGCTCGACAGGAGGCCTGCTTCTCCCGCTACCATTCCCTCTGCTTGTGTTCCCTTTCTCGCTGTCAAATAAATAAAATCTTTAAAAAAAAAAAAAGGCAATTACCAGAAGTGTATAGGAATGAAATAACATGTATTCAATTTTATGTACTATATATTTTAAAAGATAGTAATGAATGAAACCCTTTTCTTCCTGTAATTGTCAGTTAAGACAAATAAACAAGCATTACTGAAAAACTAATTAAGTTTGTATGATAAAAGAATTTGATTTACAGCACTGAATATCTTTTATAGATATGACAGTGACAAAAAATTGAATCCAACTTATATTACATATAAGACATGATATTTTATTTGCTTATGTTAATAAATCAGACAAAAAGCAGAGATTAATTTTGGTACGTGTACTCATAATGACGAATGAAGTTATTAGCTATTGAACTTCAGTTAAAAGAAAGGAACTGGAATTTGGGTGACATGGTCATTTGCACTCAATAATTAGGTCCTTAGTGGAATGAAAGGAACCTGTACCACTGGTTGAGGACTCTGGTCTTGACCTTGCCACTTTCGGTTAGGCCTTACTCACTTTGGATTTCATTTCTTTTTTTTTTTTTTTTTTTTTTGACAGCGAGAAACACAGCGAGAGAGGGGACACAAGCAGAGGGAATGGTAGCGGGAGAAGCAGGCCTCCTGCCGAGCAGGGAGCCCGATGCGGGGCTCGATCCCAGGACCCTGGGATCATGACCTGAGCCGAAGGCAGCCGCTTAACGACTGAGCCACCCAGGTGCCCCTGGATTTCATTTCTTTATTGAAATTACAAGGCTTGGCTTGAGAATAAAATGATATATCTATCCTTATTTGTTGATTCTTCCATCATCTACGTTTTGGAGTCTCAGTTCACACCCAGATGAAAAGATGGTCATTCCTTAGCTATCTTCTGGCCTAGAGATAGACTGGTAGGTATTTCCCTTCTTTCATTCATGGAGAGCTAGGCACTGTTCAAGGCATTTGATATAATGAGGTGAACTAGACAGATGCAGTCCGTGGCTCATCACCAAATGGTGAGATTATTAAGGAAAGTTTGAAATGTAGCTTCTACTAATAGAGTGTATTGTGTTAATGATGTGGGATAGAGAATGTTATAGAACCAACACAGTATTATGAAGCAAACTTTTTGTGAGCTTGTTTTAACAAGTTCATGTGAATCACTTGGAATTAGTTCATTATTGAAGTAAGTCGTTTTTAATCTTTTTTGAGAAGTTCACAGAGCTTTTTGAGAAACAGATGTAAGCTATGTACTTCTGCCCAGAAAAATGCACCCAAACATAATTGCCTAAATTTAGGGAATTCATGTGATCCCTGAAGCCTAGTCATGGCCAGATTATAAAACATGCCAACAAAAATAATTCCATTCCCCGAGCCACTATTTATAGAAAGAATAAAGTAGAAAAGGAACATCTATCTGGACCATGCAGAATCATAGAATTATGTGGTGATGAGATGGATCGATTGAACAACTTAGCACACTTTAAGAACAACTCTACAGAAACCAAAGAAGTTGTGGGAATTTTCTAAAATCATACACAACAAATTAGCTGAACAAAGGTTTCAAGTTTATTGTGTTTCCTATCTCTAGCCACAGTACTTCATATTACACCTATGGCTTTTCCCATGATGACTTCTGCATTAAAGGGGCCTAAGTTAGTGACATTTTATGTTATCCTATGACTAGTAATTTGTATAAATGAATACATCAAACCCCCAGAACATACATTATTTCCTTTGGTGATTTCTGATTAAAATGTTGGAAATTTAAAAAAAACTATTACATGAGTTCCATATCAGTACTGAACTACTAATATTCTATATTAATTTAGAAAAAGAGTATGTTTATGTATCTTATCCTTGTAAAAGTAATTTTGTAAAAGTAGATCAGAGGGAATAAGAGCAGAGCTCTATCAAGGGCCTAAGTCTTCTGATTGACAAGAATTTTCTTTCACATTATAGTTAATTCTTCCCTTTATCTTTGTAATCATTCATTCACTTGTGCAATCTTACTAAGTGCTTACAAATGTGATGGGACAAAATCCTTACTGAATGGATGTTTCTAGCCTTTGACATCTCTTTGCCCATGATGTAGTATTCTGGCATTGCTGAGCTGTTCTCCAACAATCTTGCTTTGTCAGACAAATTCTTTTTTTTTTCCAGACAAGTTCTATTGATAAAAATGGAAGGACTAGAGAGAAGGATGGGGTGTGGTGGAAAAGAGGAGTAGTGAGGGAAAGGTTTAGTAGAAGAGGGAGAAGGCAAAGGAAGAGGCATTAAGATAGTTTGGGATTTAGGTGAAGGAGAAAATTTTCAGGATAGTGAGGGTTGATGAGATAAACATGGGAACTGTTTCCATGTGACTTTTAAAAAGGATAGATTTTTAAAAAATTGCTTGTAGTTACATTTCTGGTGTTGAAGAAATGCAAGTAGAGAACATGAGCTTAGAAATCACTATTGCTAGACCGGAAGAGTTTCTTTTAATCATAAACTCTACATGGTACCATGTGAATCACAGTTTTATCTGAGGGATCCAAAGAAAATCTGGACCCAGTCTACCCTGAGAGGTGGAGGTATAATTATAAAAGAATGTTTAGAAATTTAAGTTGAGCTATTATATTTGGCAACTTACTATTTTTGGCTCTAATAACTATTGCAGCATTTACTGTGTACTTATGATATGCCTTATTAGATATTTGGCAAAGAAATGCTAGTGGTGATTATGAAGCCTAGTTTTTACACTTTTAGTAATTTATTTGATGCTTTCTAAAATGACATACCCTTTTAAAGATGTATTTTATGCATACAACTTGTAAAGGAAATGTTGATTTAGATTTAAAAGTTCTTAATCATTTATCATTTGATGTCATTTGGAGAGCTGTAGGAGGTAGTCTAGGACCAAAATGGACAATCTGATGGGGGCTATAGTGAAAAAAGAAACAAACAAACAAAAGCCCCAGCAACCCTACAATTATAATCAGAGAGAGAAGAACTCCGTGCTGATGGGGCTGATTTTATCACAGAGGAAATAACTCTGATTTAGCTATGTTGATAAGGCTTTCGGTAAAAAACAAGATCATGTTAAAGAGAATAACTAAATTATAGAACTCATTGAATTTTTGTCAGAAGAATAGAGATAGTGTTAGTAACAGGCTATGACTGCTCATTCAATTGACTAGCACTAATCAAACAGAATGAGATCATGTAAAATAATAAATATTACAATAGATAAATTCACTTGTCAAATAATTTATTTTTCTCTCAGTGATTGATATGCCACCTCCATTATATGTCAGTTTATATGCACAGTTGGATCCATGGCTGGACTTTGTATCCCACACTTTTAATCCATCTGTTTTTATGCAGAACAAATTGTTTTAATTATTGTCACTTTAAAATACATCTTAATTTCTGGAAGAGAAGAACTGTCTAATACTCTTTGTGAAAAAAATTTGTTAACTGGCATGTTTATTTATTCTTCCTGATGAACTTTATAACCCTCATCTTTTAAAGTTATAAAGAGCAGTATTTGGTGGGTTTTCATTGTGTTAAGTAAAAAAGCATTAGATTAATTTTAGCTAGAATAGACATTTTTATACCCTTGTCTTCTCATCCAGGGATGTGACATTTCTTTTCTTCATTCAATATTTTTGGTCTCCCAGTAATTTTTAAACCTTCTTACTTTTTTAGAAACAGAGGTTTCACTAATTTCTTACTAATTCTTAAGTTTTAAAGTTTTACATGAGAATTATATATGTGTGAATGTGTATGTATGTATGCATATATATATACCATATATATACCATATATATATACACCATATATATATACACATATACATATGTATATGTGTATATATATATATATATATATATCTTACTACTCAAAACATGATCAGCAGCACCTGAGAGCTCATTAGAAATGTAAAATCTTGATTTTACAAAATCAAAATATCTGCTCAATCTGCATTTTAACAAAACACCCAGGTGAATTGTATGCATCTTTTTTTTTTTTTTTTTTTTTTGACAGAGAGACCACAAGTAGGCAGAAAGGCAGGCATAGAGAGGGGGAAGCAGGCTCCCTGTTGCGCAGAGAGCCCCTGGTGGGGCTGGATTCCAGGACCCTGAGATCATAACATAAGCCACAGGCAGAGGCTTTAACCCAATGAGCCACATAGGCACCCGAATTGTGTGCATCTTAAAATTTGAAAGCATATATTCATAGTAAGAATGGGATTTTTCCCATTATTTCCTAACTTCTTACTATTAGCATTCACATATGCATTTTAAAAATAATTATTTTGGAATCCTTTTGACCTAATATTGTAAAAAATTTACTTTGTTCACGTCATCAGCAAATAATGATGGTTGGTACTGCTTTTCAATATTTACATGTTTTTTCTTCTCTTACTGCATAAGCTACAATATTTTTTAAAGGAATTTAAGTAAGTGAGGTAATCTAGGGATGATTTAATATTTCACTGATAATTGTGATTATGGATTGATATGAGAAAAATTATTTTTTTCCAAGAGTTATTATTACAAATAAATGTTTATTGCTTTCAAATATCTTTTGGATCTATCAACGTGATCTGGTGGACTTTGTCCTTTGACTTTTTGTAGGGATGATTTGAATTAATTATTGATTCAAAAGAACATTGAAATTAATAAATAAACAATATTAAAGTCAAGGATTAAGAAAGTGAATAACAGAACAACTATATCCAGGACAAAAAGTAAACGAACATAAAAGTAAAGTGGTATTATTATTATTATTATACAGTGATTTTTATAAAATATTGAGTTGCCAGAAGTTTTGAATTTTTTTTATCTTTTAACCAAACCAAACGGCTTCGTTTTAGCCATTCCTTTCCCTATTCTTTCTGTCTTTTAACTTATTCGGTTCTACTTCATTTCTATCTCTGTATTTTATAGTTTTGTCCTCTCTGGATTTATTATTTCTCTCCTTACTCTTCACTTAATCTATATATGTTTTCTTTCTGTATAATGAAAGTATTCACAGCTATGATTATCTTTTACAGATTTTTTGCTGATTTTGACTATGTCCTTAAGAATGATAGAGTATATTTTATTCTCATAATTTTCGCCCTAGTCTCTAATTATATATTTGTATTCCTCTTTGAAAAATTATTTAGGATAGCATTGTTCAATTTCTAAGGAGTAGTTTTTCTTATTATAACTCTTATTGTTAATTTCTCATTTTATTACAAAGTAAACAGAATATGTTGTACATTTCTACTTCTCATATACATTACGAGTAATAGATATTGAAGTTAGCAAACATTTTAATGGCATGTGGAAGAAATAATACATACCTCATTTATAATGTATTGTTAGTTAGAAACTGCTGTAAGGGAACTTATAAGATTTTTAATGATCTAAATAAAACTGTGAAATAGGTACCTGTTTCATTTAGTTTCATTGGGAGAACTTTTTAGACCTAAATTTTAATGGTAATGATTATTATTTCAAAATTCAGTTTGTTTAAAAAAAAAACAAAACAAAAAAAACAAAATTCAGTTTGTTTTTAAAGGCAATATTGATTTCATGTTCCTTGTTTTCCTCTTCTCTAATTTTTAGAAAATTAACTTACTTTAATATACTTTTCTCAGTTTTATGAAGCATAAATTACATACAGTAGCATTCACCTTTTTAAAGTATATAGTTTGATACATTTTGACAAGTTCGTAACCACACCACAATAAAGATAGATAGCATATTTCCAACTACACCAAAAAGTCACAATGGAGGTAGGAGTTTCCTATCTATTTCCCCAGAAATATATATGTTTTGCTTCTATTTCTCCACCAGAAACCATGGATTTTTGCCTGGACTTTGGGAATGAGAATGTTAGCTATCACTCCTTCAGGGGCTTAAAGTTTTGGCTTTTATGAGATTAAGGATCAGAAAAGCAATTTCTTGTTTACACAAAGATGCCTAAATCCAGTTCCCTTTACCTTGCTTGATCAGTAGCAAGGCAAATTAGCATTGATTAATCCTGAATGCCACTCCTTTTACTTTTCTAGTAAAGTGTTGAAATATTCTTTTAGAAATGGTAGATCTAGAGATTTCCAAAAATGTGGATTATTTTAATTTCACCAAATAAGATATTCTTGTGGATAAAATGATGACATTTATGCTGGATAATGGCATCGTTCAGTGTATTATAACAAGCTAGACAACCAATCAATAATATTGAAGTATGGTCTGTGTTATTATGAAAGAAGGAATTTAATGCCTTGTCCTTAGCCTTTTTTGTGGACAATATTTCCATTAGTGACTAAGATTAAGTGATTGTAAGGATGTCTATAAAATTTTCAGATGGCATAAATTTTACCTAACAAGGAACTAACATCACTGATGACAGAAGCAAAATTCAAAATGATCTGGACTGGTTAAAAATAAAAATCTTATGTTATAGATTTAAAAAGTCAGTTTACAAATACAATCATAGTTTGAGAGTGACCACATGGAAAAACTCTGAATATTTTAACTAATCATAAGCTAAATGTGACACTATGACAGAAATACAAAAACTGTCCATAAAACTTATGTTAAATCAATCAAATGCATTCTGTCCAAATAATAAAAGCTATTTTCACTAAATTGTGCCTTAACCACATAGTCTATTGAATTCATCTATAGTTCTGAGCATCTGTGAGAATTATCACCATATTGTAGTCTGTCTAGAGTGTCTATGGGGTCTGGAGAACTTAGTGCATGGAGATATGGAATGAAAATGATATGTCTGGAGAGTTAAATAAGATTAGTGGAGGCTGAGTAAGTATTTTCAAATACAAAGACCTGCCATGTGGAAAATAGAATAATTATTCTATGCAATATCAGGTAAAGCCAGGCAAAACCCAGTATTATGAAGTTTTTAATAGTTCAGTTCACATAAGGAGGGACCAATGATGCAATAGTTTTTGAGAAGAGTTTTCCTTTTACTGGAATCATTTAAGTGATATTTAGAATGCCATCTGTCAAGATGTACAGAAGAAAGTCTTGACTGAGTAGGAGATTAGGCTAAATGACTTCCAAGTATATTCACAAAAATCCTTATAATATATTGCCAAGCACCATGAAGAGTCTGAGTTTTCCCCCATTTGCAAGCTTACAAGTTAGCCTAACATGGTTTCATGGATGCTCATAGAATATATGAGCCTCCAATGCCAGAAGCAAAGGCCAGTTTCTTACAACAATAGCAGTAGCCAGTCTCTCAGTCTCATGTTGTACTTATTTCTTGAGCCACAATTCCCAGATGGCAATGCAAAGAGAACCAGGTGATATTTTCACATGCAATAGATTGCGTTTTAAGAGAGGAATCTTGAGCTTAGAGAATGTAAATCTTTTATTATGGGCTATAAGCATGCCTGTCCTTAACTCTAGAAGAAGACACTATTGCCATCCTCTAAGGCTGTGAGCAGATTTGCCTTTTCTTCCAAGGCTGTTTATCACTCAGTCATCTTTGAAAAGATAGTCCAGAGCAAAGCTTACTCAGTGCCTTGTTTACAAGACATGCCAAAATGTGGGAGGCCCATGGAAAATTGTCTTCCTACACAGATAACTTTTATTCAGATATTCAGGCACTATTTGTTTATATTCCTGCTATTAACAAATAAAAAAGGGATCATAACAAGGTACAAATAGTTAAAACGTCCTAGGAAAATGACAGGATAACTAATATTGAAAAATGAGTGACTACATTGTCATTTATTTATATTCTGTTCTAGGAAGAGTTTAAAATAGCTTATAGAATACATATGAGGTTAAATCAAAGTAAAAATAATTCATAGAGAACAAAAGGAAAAAAGATAAATTGGGCTATATCAAAATCAAAAACTTCTGTGCATCAAAGGACACTATCAACAGAATGAAAAGACAACACACAGAATAGGAGAAAATATTTGCAAATCATACACCTTATAAAGGGTTAATTTCCAGAATATGTAAGTTCCTACAACTCAACGATGAAAAAAACAAAGAATCCAAGTTAAAGATAAGCAAAAGACTTGAACAGACATTTCTCCAAAGAAGATATACACATGGACAAAAAGCATATGAAAAGATGCCCAACGTCACTAATCATTAAGGAAATGCAAATCGAACCCACAATGACATACAACCTCACACTCATTAGAATGGCTACTGTCAAAAATGAGAAAATAGGGGCACCTGGATGACTCAGTCAGTTCAGTGTCTGCCTTCGGCTCAGGTCATGATCCCAGGGTCCTGGGATCAAGTCCCAAATCGGGCTCCCTGCTCAGTGGGGAGCCTGCTTCTCCCTCTATCTCTGCCCTTCCCCTTGCTTGTGCTCTCTCTCTGTCAAATAAATAAAATCTAAAAAAAACATTAAAAACAAACACACAGACCAGAAAATAGTTAAGTATTGAGGAGGATGTAGAAAATTAGAATACTTGTACATTGTTGGAATATGAAATGGTGCAGTTACTATGGAAAACAGTATGGTAGTTCTCCAAGAAATTAAAAATAGAATTATAATATGATGCAGCAATTCCACTTCTGTGTATATACCCCAAAGAATTGAAAGCAGGATTTCAAAGATGTACCCCACATTCACAGGAATATTATTTACAATAGCCAAAATGTGGAAGAAACCCATGTCCATCGACAGGTAAGTGGATATACACAATGTAGTATATACATCCAATGGAATACTATTCAGCCTTAAAAAAAAAAAAAGTGAATTCTTACACATGCTATGACATGGGTGAACCTTCAGGATATTATGTTAAGTTAAATAAGCCAACCACAAAAAGACAAGTATTTATATGAGGTACCTAGGGTAGATAAATTCATGGAGAGAGAAAGTAGAATGATGGTTGCCAGGGGCTGAAGTGAGAGGCAAATACAAAGTTGTTGTTTAATAGAATAGAAGTTTAGTTTTGCAAGATGAAAACAGTTCTGGAGATAGACTGTATAGCAATGTGAATGTACGTACCATACACTTAAAGAGTGTTTAAGATGGTAAATTTTATGTTACATGTGCTTATGCACAACTAAAAATAAAACAAAAACAAAACTGAAAGTGGAAAGCAATATTAAAAATAAGGATATTAGGAGTCTCAAGGCAAGATGGCGGAGGTGTAGGAGGCACGGAGAGCACTGGGTCCCAGAAGTCCAGCTAAAGAGGCAGAAAACCACTCTAAAAGCCAGCAAACACAACAGGAAAAGAGAATAAGAACAGCAATTCTAGGAGCTGAAAATCGACCACTTTTAGGAGGTAGGATGCGTGGAAAAAGTGAATTTAAAGCGACAGAAGAGATACCCTGGGGGGAGGGGCTGGCTCCCAGCAGCCGCAGAGTCGCGGAGCACAAAATCCAGAACTTCTAGTCCGCTCCACTGAGGGACATCGCTCAGGAGGCTAACGGGGGGTTCAGCCCTCGTGGGAACAGTGTGGTTTCAGGACCCATGGGGTCACCGAGGGACCAGGGGAGCCCGAGTGCGGCAGAGCTCCCAGGTATTGGGGTGGAGAAGCCGGCGGCAGAGAAGGAGCCGTTCAACGCCGCATAGGCCTACCTTGGACTATAGGAACTGAGACATA
>CM053603.1:105643435-105658821 GCA_028646535.1 Procyon lotor | reverse complement strand
CTGCTCCTAGAATTGCTGTTCTTATTCTCTTCTCTCTGCTGTTGTGTTTGCCGGCTTTTAGAGTGGTTTTCAGCCTCTTTCTGGATCCCAGTGCTCTCCGTGCCTCCTACCCCTCCGCCATCTTGTCTTGGTCCTCTACTTTAGGTCTTTATCAGATGTTATTTTCTCAGTGAGGACGACCCTGGCCACATTCCAATACTATCCATACCAAAGCCTAAAATATTTACTCTCTGGGTCTTTCCTGGAATACAAGCTTCCTGAGGGCTGAGAGTTCTGCCTCTTTTATTCACTGCTTTATCCCCACTGCCTAGAACAGTGTTGGTGTGGTAGTCACACCATAAATATTTGTTGAACAAATGACCACATGTTCTCTAGTTTTTTAAAGTCAAAAAAATTAAATTCTTGTTATAAAAACTGGAGGGCTATAGAGTTACGTAGCTTACTAGGATTCTACCGGAAAGAATCTGGCCCTGGATTACCTCCCTGCTCATATTTAACAATGGTTTTGTTCTGGACGTGGTGTGGGAATGGAGTGTCAAGGTGAGCTTGCCCAATGTAGAATCCAACATTCAGCTCACATGAGAGTTTAATAAATGCTAATGGATCCTGGTGTATTTTTATGTAAATTAAAGAGGAACGGTACCAGGAAGCATATTAGTCTATGGTGTTGTAGCTAAAATCAATTTCTAACATGATGCCTTCAGTCATGTGTCAACAACTGTGGTTTCCCTGCAAGCCTACTACACTCTTCTTTTGATATAATATTTGAGTTCGTTTTAGAAAAGTATTTCTGAAGTCATATTTAATTTACTTAATAACATCTGTTAAATGTAAAAGGGTCAAAATCTGGCTTTTAAATATATATGTATCTAAAATAAAAGATTCTGGGGTCATAACTCAGCTAACTGTGAATCAAATCCCATTCCTACAGAGCAGCAAATACATAATGCAAGAATTTGACGTGTTATTATTAATAAGATAGGTACCAGTTTTGCTTTCCAAATTAATACCATACAAGGATCACAATGTTTAAGCATTTTCATGCCAGGTGATTTTACAGATTGAATATTTCTAAAGAGACTGTGTAGTCCAAAGGTTATGAGAGTATACTATTGGCAGTTCTCAAGACCTATCTTCATATTCACAATCTGTAACATTTCTACTCAGTGTGGCCACTTGGTGGTGTAAAACAATAAGATATGGGTAAACAAAAGAAAATCACAGCACACAATCAGCTGTGTGTTCTCATAGGGCTGACCGGCTGGGACCTTGAAAAGTCATTCGTTCATTGCCTTGCCTTTAGGCAGGATCACACTTAAACCTCTCAAATGAGACTGATGAGAATCTACTCTGTTTTAAAGACCTCCATGGAAGAACACTGCTCTGTTTTTTTCACTGATTCCTTAGCTTCACAGCCATAAATAGTCTTCTGCAGTTTTAGTCTGCTGGTTTCCGTTCTTTCTCCAGGGTTAATGCAACCTAACTAGACCTTATCCTCTGAATAGCAGTTCTACATATCCTCACAAATACTTATTAATCTCTCTTCCCAGGTTAATTAATTAACCCCAGTTGCTTTAATCTTTCTCCATGGGTCCTCCTTGTTTGACATTAGTCAGTTTCATGGTCATCTTTTCAACTGAAGTTCCTCCTTTTCTTTCTCCTACACTCAGAAATTGACCTCTCTCGAGAGTCTTAAGGATAATCTTATGGTGTTTTTCTGCAGCTATTTCATTTATGCCTAAGAAGTATAGATACTTCTTAGAACTGCGTCTATCACATAATTGTAACTAAAAAATCTTTCCCTGTTATCAACATACTTAGGAGGTTGTTTCCTGTCTCCTGTACTGAAAAAAGCTAAAGAACATCTGTATAGGCATGTTGTTAATTTAGATTCATTAATATTGATTAAAGTGTATATTCCTTTTGAATACAAATATACACTAATATTGAAGAGATTATATTCCCATCAGGAGGAGAACCAAACCATCAAATCCACTCAAGCAAATACACACACACACACACACACACACACACACACACACACGAAGCTTCTTTGTGCAGGCTCACATATTTTCCACACAGCAGTCAGCCACAGTGATCTTTAAAGACTATGTAAATATAAAATACCTCAAATAGGATCCAAGCTCCTTCTGTGGTCTACTACTCCTGTGATAGGCTGCCCTTGTTTTTCTCTTCAACGCATGTTCTCTCACCCTCTAGTCAAGTATGATTTATTCCATTGCTCAAAGAAAATATGAATTTTCCTGCCTGCTTTGGGGCATTTGCATATTTGGTGCCTCTTACTTGGAATCTATTCCTTCCATTTTTTACCTGGCTGCTGCTTCTCGAGATTTGGACCTTTTGGCTTTAGCTTAAACACTGGTGACCTCTTCAGTGAGGCGTTCCCTGACCACTCTGTGTAAATAAGTTCTGCCTTACCATCCCTCAACCAGAACCTTCTTTTTCCTGCATTAAGTCTCATATCTTGTAATTACTGGTTCTTTTACCTATTACCTTCTTTTCCTAGGCCTGTACTGCACCAGCCGCATGTGGCTTTTTGTATTTTAAAAAAATTTAAATTTAAAATCCAATTCTCAGGTACGTAGGCACATTTCAGGTGCTCAATAGCCACACATGGCTAGTGGCTACACTGTTGACTGGCACAGAACATCTCCATCAACACTGGGAGTTTAGTGGCAACACTGCCTGGACTGTAAGCCACAGTGCCTGCCGGTACAGTACCTCCTACAATAACTGGGAAATAGCAGGTGCTTGTGATTTTATATGTCAACGTAAGTGAGCCACAGGGTGCCCAGATGTTTTGTTGAGCACCCTGTCTGTGGGTGTGTTTCTGGGTCAAATGTTACATGAGATTAACATTTGAATATGTACACTGAGTAAGGCAGATTGTCCTGGCCGATGTGGATGTGGCTTATCTAATCCACTGAAGGCCAGAATAGAACAAAAAGGTCGAGTAAGGGAGAATTCACTTTCTGATTGTTGTTGATTTGGGACATCAGTCTTCTCTTACCTTTGGACTCAAAACTCAGATTGGAACTTACACCATCAGCTCCCTAGGTTCTCCAGCCTTTAGCCTCGGACTGGAACCACACTTCTGGCTATCCTGAATCTCCAGCTTGCCAAATGGCAGATTTTAGGATTTCTCAGGCTCCATAATTACATAAAACAATTCCATATATTTTTACCTCCTATTGGTTCTGTTTCTCTGGAGAACCTTGACTAATACAGTGCTCAATAACTTTTTTTTTTTTTAAATACAGTGCTCAATAACTTATATCTGCTTCTGCTTGCATTTTGTTCCGGTTATCCTTTCCCCCACTCCACTACCCCTAGTCATTTGGTTTTCATCAGGATGCTCAGCCTTTTAGTGTTCTGAGTTCATGTATTTCAGTGGTTGATGAGCATTGAAGGAGTTACACTTTGGTCTCCCCACCTCCGTAACCAGTCTGCCTCTGTGCCTAATTGCCTAGTTCTAATAGCTGAGAGTTGCTTCCTGACACCAAATCTCTGCCTTTCGCAGACCAAATCTAGTTAATGTGTTTCTGCCTTGACTGTAACACTAGATTTTTATTATCCTGGGGTTCTAGCCATGCTTGATCCTGCAAGATTGCCCATCATTGGCTGGTAGTTTTTTGAAGTTCCCTGCCTGCCTTTAGTGTGGATTTTCAAATATTGCCTATCTCTAGATTCTCAGTTGATAACAACAAAACACAATAAGAATAGTATTACTACTACTATTTGTAACAACAACCAATATTTATAGAGTGCTTACCATACATATAGTAAGTGCTTTTACATCTCATTTAATGCTTGAAACCAAGCTATGAAATGAGGAAAGTGAGGTTTCCTAAATTGAGGAGGCTAATTTCTAAAAAGTTGACAGCAGAATCAGGATTCAACCAGATATATTTGTCATCAAATGTTGGTCTCTTAACTGTGGTTCTGTACTTCCTCCATGCTGCCATTCTTTATTGTGCATCTTTTACAAGACTCTATTATCTTTTGTTGGACTTCCCTGATGCTAATTTCTTGCCAACCTGTTGACTATTGGTACACTGTCTAAAATTGTATTCCTGTGGTTAAGTGTGTGTGTGGGGCATGGTTATTATTGCCTATCAGTGCCTGGTCCTCCTCCCCTAATGCCATCCCATGCTTGTCTCACTAGCAGTCATGTCTTTGTGTTAGTTCTGGCTTATTTATCTGATACAGTCAACTTTCCTTTCCTGGCCATGTCAAGAGATGTGTGGTTACTTTTGTAGAAAATATATGTCTGGTTGAAGAGATCTAGATGGATGGAACTCATCTCAGATTATATATGAAGGTTTGACATTGATTTTGATTTTTTTACCCAAATAAGGTTATCAATACCGTCAGCAAATGTTTATTATATTTATTACAATAGGCAAGGTTGGGAGTCATGGTCACATGGAAATGTATGAAGACGTGATACTGACCTTTATGAGATGCAAACTAACTATTGCTATAACAATATTTGAAAAGCGTAATCAAAATATAAGGCAGTTTTACAGCCATAAAGAACTACGCAAATGTTAAGTATGTAAGGTTCACTAACAAGTACAGAGCAGAAAAGGGGGAAATGATTACTCTTGGGCTGTAATGGACTGATTCAACCCTGAGGGCTGAAGAATGGCCTGCACTATTTTAAAGTGATGATGAAGAAAAAGGAGGTTTTGTTTTTGTTTTTTTATTTGTTTGTTTTTGTTTTCCAGAGACATATCACATGCAAGGGCTTTGAAAGTAGAAAGTATAATATAGGATGTGGGGAGAAACAGAGGATCTGTGTAAAAGAAGAAAGACCAGAAAATTATGTTTCGGACAGATTATGAGATGAATTTGAATTTTTGCCTCATAGACATTGGGAACAACTGAAGAATTTTTAGCAGGAAGAAAAGCATGGGAACTTCTAGTTCGAAAACCTCAGTCATTGCTGGTTTTCTATTCTATCATGGGGGTGCGGCATCTTATCCAGCCAAGATCTCTCAGAGTTGTGTTTAGCAGGGTCAGTGACAGCCTGTGGTCATATTGAGAGCACTCCTCAGGTTCCTTCTTTTATATGGGTTTAAAAGTAATGTCCTTTGATATCTGGACCTACTTACTTTCCAGGATGAAGAAGATGGTCTGGAGAGCCAGGGTCCTGATTAGGGCCATATGGATATAGAAAGGGGTCTGAGTACATGTTTTTGTTAGATTCATATTTGCATACTTCCTGAATTCTTTCATTCCACAAAGATGGAGATTCTAAGATGAGTATACTATTTCCTATCATTAGGGTCTAATGGAGATGCAAACATACACGGATAACTATATTACAATGAGTAAAGTAGAATAATTGATATAGACACTAATACAGTTGAGAGGGTGTTAGGGAGGCAGACCTCAAGGAGATGAAAACCTGGATGAGCCTAAAATGCTGAGCAGAAGTTAGCCAAACAAAGGGAGAATGAGACTGGAAGGGCATCCTAGGCATAGCGTACAACTTGAACACAGGTTCAGAAGTTAGAAGTAGGAGGATAAGTGGGAAACCCCTGACAGGATCAGCTTTCTGAGTTTAGAGCAGGCAAAGAAGGCATGGAGAAGGCACAAAGGGGCTTGGATTTTATCCTGTGGATTTTAAATACAGAACGGAAAGTTCTATGGTTTAGAGAGAGAATCTTGGCAACTCTGTAAAGGCTGCATTTGAGAAGTGAGAAGACAGGAAGTGAGAGGTCACTGAAAAGTTCTGAGAGACAATGAATGACCCTTAACTAGGCAGCGAGAGCTGGCAAATGGGAAATTGAAACATTGGCACCATTCCTTAGGGAAAAGTCAGATGGCAAAGGCGAATGAGAAGGAATTTGAATACTTAAATATGGTGATATTCCAGGCCCTGTGGTGATCTGGTGTCAAACACCAGGGGCTGTTCCCATAGAGGCATAGCATATTAATCATGTGAGAAAGAAAAACCTAAAGATGAATTCTTTCCTTTTCTAGATGAATGGAAAGTATCTGATTCTCAAGAAAATCATAAATAGTGATAATATAATAATGGGCTTGGCCTGAAGCTCTCAGTATAACTCTTGGGTAGAGACTGACTGGTATCACAAACCGGCATCAACTTAAGTAAGGTTCAGCCCTGACTGCCTGTAAAAGGCTAATGGAGCCCTATAAACCTGAGAAGTTTTCTTGGTGCTCATTCTTAAAGGTTTCCTTCTGAAGCATTCATCTAGAGAAGGTCCCTGCCAGGGAGCTGTCTGCCCTCTCGCCATGGTCACTCCCCCATGATCAAGAATTGAACCCCCGTCCTTGGAACAGTTCTTCACCAGAAGAGGGCGCCCTCACCTTTTGGTATTTGGGAAAATTCAGAAGGTGTTTCTCTAATCTTGAATAGGATTACAAAGTTTTATCCAACTTTTTGCAGGATGAAAGGAAGAGGTAAAATTAGGAAAAATCAAGGCATGTCATCCTGAAAAGGGGCAAAAGCTAGAGGAGAGCCTGGCTATACGAAACCAGGCAATCCTGAATCTAATTTTGCTTTCAGTAGTTCACACCAGTAGTTTTTGAAGCCAATAAAAAATGTAAAACAGTTGGAAAGAAGAGTATACAGAGCAGAAAATAAACCCATTCACAGCAGAGGAACAGCTTTCAGTGAAAGTAGCCAGAACTAATTCTTGTTAGTCACAAGAAGTAAGGAAAAAGTACAGTCTTAGTGCTTGCTGTTCTCTCTCTCCATCTCTGCTTGGGTAGGAAAGAGTCTCAGAATATATAGAGGTTATACAGTCTGATAGAACATCCTGATTATTTAGCAGATTGTGTAACTGAACTGCAACCAAAAACTCTGCCACCTATTTCTTGAGAACCAGAGACCTACAGGTAAAGACAGAGAAAGTGAGAAAAAGAGTAGCAGGCATGGGCAGATTTCAGTATGGTAGGGTGGTTTTTTGGAACTTGAAGTTAATTTTCCAATTGAAACAAAGTATAAATACTCTCTGGTGAGGTTTTCAAGGCAGCCTACAGACACTCATTTAAACCAGTTTACTGAAATGATATATATTTAACAGTTATGCAATGTTTTACTAATAAGATAAAACAGCAATATTTTACTAATAAAATAAGACCTAATAAAAGAGTAAAGTAGCTTAATATACCTGAATTTAAAAAGTTTTTTATTTTTAAAGATTTTATTTATTCATTTGAGAGAGAAAGCATAAGCAGGAGGAGCAGTAGAGGGAGAAGGAGAAACAGATTCCCTGCTGAGCAGGGAGCCCAATGTGGGACTCGATCCCAGGACCCTGAGATCATGACCTGAGCCAAAGGCAGTTGCTTAACTGATGAGCCACCCAGGTGCCCCAATACATCTGAATTTTTAACTGAAAAGAAATAGGTACCATTTTCAGTGTTTCTCAATAGTGGTCACTCTTAGCAATTCTAGGTGGTTCAATTTTGTGTTGTGTGGGTCTGTCCTGGGCTCCGCCCGAGGGTCAGCATCTCCACGCACCCCATTCTACATGTCAATACTGCTTGCCAGTTACTTTGACAACCCAACCCCCTCCCACCACCCACTTCCCATGACATGGAGAGGGTCTGAAAACCACTCAAGAGAGGTTTATTGAGATTCTGAAAGGGAATCATAGATACTTAGGTTGATGGGACAGATTTTAAAGGTTTTTGTTTTGTTCTATTTTATATTGAGTTTTATTTACTTCATAATATTTCTTAGCTGAGACCATATTCTCAAGAACATTTTCCATATCGGTCTTGAGCAGGATAACAGAAAAGACAAGCCAGAAAAAGACTGCTGGAAGTTCCTATTCAGTTAAAAATTCAGGTATTAAGTCATTTTACTCTTTTGTTTGCGTTTATTTTATTAGTAAAACATTATAGAATTGTTAAATGTACATCAATTTAGTTAACTGTAGTTTACATGAGTGTCTGCGGGCTGCCTTGAAAACCTTACCACAGCATCTGTATACTTTGGTTCTAATGAAAAATGGATTCCAATGTTGGAAGAGTATGTATTATCTTAGAAAAGTTTCCTGAGGTGTAATAATCTAAGCACCAAGTAGGGAGAAAGAAAAGAAAAGGTGGGGGAGCATAGTTTGCATGATCTTATGTAAAGGCTGAACCCAGGCTTCTTTCTCTTTTGTAACTTGCTTGACCTTTTCATGTCCCTTAATGTCAACAATCTATGGTCCATCTCTAGAATGGAGATTATTTTAATAATACCTATATTCTAGAGTGTGCGTGTGTGTGTGTGTGTGCACATAATAATATATGTAAAACAATTTTAAATCTATGAAATAATTACAAATTTCAGGCCGATACCCTTATTATTAACATATTTTTGCCAATCTGAGGGTGAATGTCGGGGGTGGTGAGGGCCAGAAGTTGAGTTAGATGTTCCTAACTCAGACAAGCTTGGTTCCTGCACTGCAAGGATAGGGGTGGTGTGAGAGGAGGTCAGAATAAGTTGGGTGTAAGCAGGAAGAGAGGCTCAGTATACCTGGGGAATGTCAAATTGTCACATGGGGTACTTGGCACTTAAATGGATCTTTAAAACAATTTATATGTAACCTTCTCAATTTAATTCAATTTAATTTAATCCAAATAGGAAAACCACCACGTCAAAACAACATCACCATCACCACCACTAAGAACAAAACCTTTTTGTGAAAATCTCATGAAGATACAATAGAGTGTGGTCTCCAAATGTTAACAGCTAACTGGTGAGGGCCGGCTCACTCTTCCAAGATAGCAGAGGGCTATAAAAATAACATGTAAGCATTTGCTGATTTTGTGAATGATATATATTCAGGGTGGACATTTGGCAAAATTATGTGTTCAGATTTGCTTTTCACACTTTTCTAGACCCCTTTAAATAGTCCGTGCCTCTGTGGAGGCATCTCTTCTCTTATTTTCCAGTGTAGTCTGTCCGTGTTCTGGCTACTAAAAAGATCCTCAACGGTAAAACCCACCTTCACCTGGCCTCAGCTCACCATTACAGGATTCAACTTTTCCCTTTGTCAGTATTCCTTAATTCAAGCATATTCATTCTGCTTCTCATCTGGAGATAAATAGGCAATTTGTAAGGCATTAGAAAAATCCTCGGCCCCAAAAATGTTTCCTCAATGACTTGTAGTTTCATGAAATGACACTTTGTCTCTTCTGTAGGTCGAAGGATTAAGTGGCATTGTATGTTTATGTTTGCTCTGAAGGTGAAGGCATTATCATTCATTTATAACTCGTGAGAAGTCATTTTCATCAGATTAATAGAAAGGCAATACAGCACAGGGATTAAGAATGTAGACATGGGAGCTAGATTGCCTTTCTTTGAATCCCAGTCTGTCATTTGCTATCTCTATGACTTTGGACAAGTTACTTAACCTCTCTGTGCCTCAGTTTCCTTATATTACCATGCAGATAATAACAGTTGACAATCTGACAAGATTGTCAGGGGATTAAATATTCTATTACATGTAATGTACACAGAACAATAGAGCACATGAGTGCTTGGGAAGCACTCACAAGTGTTAGCTTGCAAATTATTATTCTGCCCAGGCATTAACACCGATATTTAGGAAAATGAAATACACAATGCTTCACTGAGAAGCTTGTATCCAAACAGGCTTGTTTAGACTGCTTCAAAAGTATATTGATTTTCTAGGTTGTTATTAAAGTTTTTTTCTTTAACTTAAAAGACTTGTAAAAGCTTGTAACTAATACAGGTAGTGTAGTTTTGTGAGCCTACAGTGAGAATGCCACTCTCTTGGTGCAGCTTTCTTGAACCCTTATTATACTTAAATATTCTTGTCTTTCACCCTGTCATACATTTTGCTTATAAGCCTTTCCTTAGAGCCCTTTAACTGTCCCTTGTAGATTACCAATTACTAATTGGTTTTCTTTAAGAGCATCTCTGATATAGTACAATTTTGTGGAGGGCAGGGATCGTGTCTCATTCATCATTATGAATTCACCAGAAACTTGCACAGTGTAAGCACTTATTGCATGATTATCAAATGAATGAAGGGTGGTAAGCACTGCAATGTCCACATTCTTGACTCCACACTCGTAGGTTTTCTCAAAACATCCTTAGTCTATTCCTGTTGTTCTACGATCATTCCTGGGTCCCCTTTCATCACCAAAATTGTCATGGTTTAGAAGGAAAATGGTATGGTTTCCTATTGTTTTCTCACCAAAGATGTTTTAGAGTACGCATGCATGTTGCACGGTCATCCTCCTTGGTTCAATATACATGGTTAATACTCTGTAAAGAGAATTGTTTATCTTATCTCTAGTAGGATTATAAGCTTTTGAAGAGCAAGAATCTCATTTTTTTGCGTCTCCGATTTCTTCTTTCTGGCAAGAGCTGATTATGTAGTAGGCTGCCATATATTCCTATTAAATTCTACTTAACTTTTTCTCAAACTTAAGGTTCTATGGAAAAAATGCTTATATATGTGCATTTTCCCCCCATAAGGTATGTATTTTCTTAGAGATACATGTATTTATCTTTACTTTGCTAGATAACTTTCTTATAGAATTTATCAATAGATGTATTCCACAGGAACCCAAGTTTTTATGCTAAAACTCATTTCCAAATGTTTATTTTGTAGTTTTAAACTTATAGATTGGAATCAGAAAACCTGGCTAATAGATAATATAGATATGTTTTCATTCCTTCACAGGTTATCCAACATATACAAACAACTAAACAAACATAAAGTAAAAGTTCTATACATTGTTTCTTAGATGGAAAGAGAATATGAGCTGGGTTGAAGAAAAAAATGAGGGATTCCAGATATGAACAGTGTAAGTAAAACTGTAAGGTTAGAAATTAAGGTGGTATGCATATTAAAAGCAATTAACTATTTATTAATTTATTGAGCACTTACTATCTGCCAGTTATAAGAAATATTTACATTCTTGAATTTTGGGACAGAATACATGGAAGACGTTAGAAGCCAGATTCTAGATTCTAGCACTACAATTGTTGAGTTTACAAGGTAATAATGCTTTTGCCCTTAGGAGAACTTTTGTGTTCCTGAATTGGTTCATGGTATTGATTTCAGGAAACTTATACATTTCTTTTGGGATGGAGTGCAATATCCATCTGTTTATTTAGATGTTTGCTTGAAGGGGGTTTAATGTAGGCAGAGATGATGCTTTTTTTTTTCCCTCCATAAACCACAGTTTGCATGGTGTTTGTCTTATTTTTTTTAATTGTGTTTTTAATTTTGCAAATGTGCCCAGAGGCATTAAGTAATGGTAGCATATTTATAAATTAAAATATAAATAAATAATTTTGGAAAGCAATAACAGCTGGCAACTACTTTTTTCAAGTGAGTTGTTTGTAAGGAAAGAAACAGTTCTGCGAGCATCATGAAACAGACCACAACAGCTTGCAGAATAGGTTGTGCAGAAAGAGCCTCTTAACAAAATTCTAAATATTTTGAAAAACGTTAAGAGAGTAAGTATCCCTTGAAGGAAGGTGTGGAGCTCGAGGGTATGTCTAGGGTTGATAGTGGGAGTGAGGTCTAGGGGGGCTAGATACATTATGAGGATAAACATTCATGGTGAGTATAAGGGAAACTCTGCTTCTTATTAAATTTATATACTCCACTTAATTCTGGGTATGAAAGAGTTAATAGTAGCCCTGTTCTTGTACTTCTGAGGGGCTACTACTGCCCTGGGGCTGATCAAAAGGGAAGCAAAGGAAGTCCCCAGGGCCAGTACTAATGGGATCCATTTCAGATCTAAGTGCTGGGGCTTCCATCCCTGTAGAGACAATGCAGTCATTTCTGCCTCAGAGGCAGGATATTAAAAATCTACTGCCACGGCCAAGATTTTACAGAATTTATTTGAGGGAAGTAAAATCTTTCAGGGAGATCAATTGGTAGAGACTCCATATTTCAAAGATACTCTTTGGGAAATTAACATCTAGTATACAACAAACCTAGGAAAAGAATCTTATGGGATCCCTAAAAGAGTTGTGGACTACACCAACAAAGAGATAATTTCCTTTGCCCTTGGGTTTGGGGACTGTTCCCAGTTTCTTGGTGAGGAACCCCAAGACCGAAGATTGATACAAAATCCAGTAACATTAAGGTCATATCAGGCATGTACTTAATCTAGTTGGATTCCAGAATATTGATGAAAAAACAAAAGGAAAGATGAAAATTTAAATAGTACCCAGTGCTAGGCTGCCATTGTATTCAATAAACTTAAGCCCACAGGCAATGAATAGATCCAGTCAAATCAGTAATAATCATTGCTAGTTTTAAACCTATTTTTAAAATGTGAGAAAGATGTTAAGGATTTCCCTGATCAATGGCAAAGAAACCAAACATCTGCTAGGCAAGTGGGTGGTCCAAGCCTTATAGGAAGAACTTTGGTAATTAACTGAGGGCTAATGAAGAGTTAGATGAAATGCCCAAGTCATCTATGGAAGATGGAATGATGACAATGAAAAGCCAACAGAAAAGAAGCTTCATTAATTTGCCAAATTATTCTAAGTAAAGAAATTCTTGAGTGACAGTTTCTGAATGTAATATTTTATGTAATTATATACTGAATATTACAATAAGCATTAAATGTTTTTTTGTGAACATATTTGTACATAGGTTGTATATACAAAACCATGTATGTGTCTTACAGGCTAACATTAAAAACTAAACTTTTCATATCATACCATTCCATTCTTTCCTTTTCTGGAGTGCCTCTGAGTCAGATCCCAGAAATCCCAAGTTAGTTGGGGGAGAGGTAAAATCTTGTGTTATGAAGGTGGGGATATAAGCCAGTATATGGAGTTTTTTCCATTATTATAATTTGATTTGTGTTCACGGGTTGATAAGGCTTAGAAAAGTTCAAATCATGTAAAATGTAGAGTAAAAATCATGAAGTTTTCATTAAAGAATCTGGATCAAATTATTTCTAATAACTCCTTTTGTTGACTTATGTAAAGTTCTGGAATAAGGAGCTACTCTTTTACTCTGTATTTCTTTTTTTTTCTTTTTTTTTTTTTTTTAAAGATTTTATTTATTTGACAGCGAGAAACACAGCGAGAGAGGGGGAACACAAGCAGAGGGAATGGTAGCGGGAGAAGCAGGCTTCCTGCAGAGCAGAGAGCCCGATGCGGGACTTGATCCCAGACCCCTGGGATCTGACCTGGGCTGAAGGCAGCCGCTTAATGACTGAGCCACCCAGGCGCCCCTATGTATTTCTTTTAATAGACACCTGGTTTAAGGGGATTTTACCTACATTACTATTAGATTCAAGATTTTGACACCTAGATTACATTAATTTAGGTAAGGAGTCCCCCTTTTGAAGAATTTATTCTTTATAATGCTGATTTAAAATATCATGGTAGTATAGTATGATTTTAAAAAGCAATAAATACTATCTTTCATTTCAGAGCACTCTATCTGTGGTATATTATGTGCTTTCATATGCATTCTAATTTCAGTTCCACAAATATTTATACTGTGACTAATGTAATTGAGTCCTGAAGATAGGTAGTGAAGGTGAATAAAGTGAATTAATCAGTTCTCCATCTTCAAGAAACCCCTGGTCTTAAAAAAAAAACAAAAAAAAAAAACCCCTGGTCTTTTAAGATAAATTTACATTTAAGAGAATAATTATGACAGGGAATATGCACTCATAGCTATAAAGACAGGGCACAGAAATGATACAGAAAAAAAATTAATCGTATTGAGAGAAAACAGAATTAGGGAAAACTTCCCAGAGGAGGTAGACCCCAAGAAGGGCTTCAGAAATAACCAAAGAGGGAAAAGCTATTCTGAGAAGAGGATATGCAAATGTGTATAAGCATGAAATATCATGCTGTGTTTGGGTAATATTTGAGTATTAAAGTGTGTGTGTGTGTGTGTGTGTGTGTGTGTGTGTGTGTGTGTGTGAAAGGAGACCAGAGAGACAAAGAGACAAACAGGGTCTTAATTACAAGAGACCTTTTAATTTTTTTGCCAGGATTTATTTTGTAGATTATGGAAAGTCATTTAAAGTAATTAGTCTGGAGAGAGATGTGTTCAAATTTGCTCTGTAAACAGAGCAGACTAAACACATTGCTTTTTAACCTGCTTTTTAAAATAAACAATATGGTGAGGATAACTTCCACATTAGTAAATTTGCATCTGTAGCAGTAATTAAAATGGTAACATTGTATTCCATGGGTAATTCCACTATTTAATTAATCAATCCATTGTGTTAGACAATTAAGATATTGGAGAATTAAGTTTTTGAAAGCAATAGGGTTCAGTTTAGAACATATGTTTTGATTGAGATGCTTATAATATAGTCAAGTGGGAATATCCAGAAGGTGCTTGAATATATAAATGTGGAGGTTGGGAACAAGATCTGAGAATTTTGGGAGTCATTAGTAGATTGATTAGCTAAAGCCAGCAGAGAGGATTTTATGGCCAAGGAAAAGTAAATGCACAATTTAAAAAAGATGTAAAAGGTACAGGCCCTTTGGAAACATCTTTAAGCAGTAGGTTGGAGAGTAAGATAAGAAAGAAAAGTTAGGAGGAAAAAATCCAGAGAGTATGATGTCAGGGAGCTAGGAGAAAGAAGAGACTTGATTCTCATAATATCTTTTGGAGAGAGGAGACTGGGTCCTACCATTATTCCCATTCCATGGAGGCCAAAGGTCTTCCCAAAGCTAACATAATTGTAATGTGTAGAACTAAACCGCCGATCTTGATTGTCTAGCCCAAATTTTAATGGAGTCAGCACCAGATTTTATGACTCAGGTAATTAAAGGAGAGTATAAAAGTATATCAAAATAAGTTCCAGAAGCTAAAATTAAGATGGAATCTGTAGGAGATATAATATGTAGAAAAAGAACATGTTCTTAAATTATAGCAGGCAAAGGATATCCCAAAATAGGCTGGGAGAGAAAGATGATAAAAATGTCTTTAAAATGTTAAGTCTCAAATTTAAGAATATGGTGGATGAGATGATCAGAGAAATACTACCTAGTACAGCTGATACTTTTAAACAAGATGGAATGAAAACAAACATAAAAAACAAGTTTCTAAAAAATTTGTTTTGAAATAACTTGAAATCTACAGAAAAGTCACAAAAATTATACAGAGTTAATGTATATCATTCCACCTAGCTTCTTCTAATCTTGACAACTTATAAAACCATAGAATAGTGAATAAACAAGGAAATTAATATTAGTACATTTCTACTAACTAAACTACAGATTTCTCTAAAGTTCAACAGTTTTTTCCTTATTGCCACATTTCTGTTCTAGGATCCAATCAAAGATCTCACAATACATTTAGTTGTTGTGTGTCAGTAGTGTCTTCTAATCTTTGACATTTCCTCATTCTTTTCTTTTTTTTTTT
>CM053603.1:105573385-105642935 GCA_028646535.1 Procyon lotor | reverse complement strand
AAAAAAAAAAAAAAAAAAAAAAAAAAAAAAGACCTAAAGTAGATGAACAAGGATCCTGGTCAGGGGGTGTCTAAAGAAAGAACACCCTGGAATAGGAACTATCAAATGCAAAATCCCAGAGGCAATAGTGTTCTTTTGAGCAACAGAAGAGGAGACAGCTTGTCTGGGGCAAAGTAAATCGGAAATGAGGTCAATGACCAGATGACAGGGGGCTCAAATGTCATTTCAAAAGCTGGTTTTTACTCTGAATGCGATAAGAAGGCTTTGCAGTTTTAAACACAGTCGTGACGTGCTCAGGAGCATTAATTTTAATTTTTTTGGCCTCTGAAACTGGGTGGATGGAGGAGACTATTAGACATTGGGGGAGGGAAAGGAAGAAGGGTTAGAGTCTCAGGTATAGAAATATTAGGTTTGGAATACCTGTCGGGTATCCAAGTAGAGATGTGAAGAAGACAATTTCTGCAAGTCTTGAGATCCAAAAAGAGGTTTAAGTTCAGGATATAAATGTAAGGTTTGTCAACTCACAAACCATATTTAAAACCGTGAAACTGGTGAGATCAGCAAGGGATTGCATATAGTAAGAAAAAGAAGGGGTCCAAGTATTGTGCCCTTGTGGAAATCCAGAGAGATGAGAAGACACCAGAAAAGGAGACTAAAAAGAGCAACCAGAAAGATAGAGGGAAACCGGAAAGAGCAGAGTTGTGGAACCCAAGTGGGAAAGTACATACCCGAAGAGGGATAAGCAATTGCATCACTTGCACCTGAGAGTGCATGCAAAATGAAGACAGAATCGGAACCGTTGTTTTAGCAGCATGGAAACCATTAGTAGCATTGACAAGAGCAGTTTCAGTGAAGCAGCAGAATGAGAGCTTTGCTGGAGTGAGTTAGGAGAGAGCAGGAAGAGAGAAATTAGATATAGGGAGTACACACGGCTTTTTCAAGGAGTTTCTGTGGGTTTGTTGTTTATTGTTTGTGTAGAAGAAAAGAATTAAGATGATAACTGGAAGGGAAGCAGATAGAGAGGCTTTGGGGATGTTTTGTTTTAAGATGGCAGAAACAACAGCATTTCTGTGTGCTGGTAAAAAAGCTCCAGGAGAAGAGAAAAAAAGGAAAAAAGAAAAAGAAAAGAAATGAGAGAGAGAGAGACTGGATTACTGGAGCAGTTCCATGGGTAGGATGAGATCTGATGCAGAAGTGTGGGCGGGTGGGTGGATCAGGGTCACACTCGGCTATGTAAATGCTTAACCTGGTGCTTAGCACTAGTAAAGGCTCAAAAGGGACAGAGATGAAGCCACTCACTATCACGTAAAAGAGGTTGGCTAACATGATTCTCCAGGTCCAGTGTAGCTACAGTATTCGGTAGATTAATGAAAGTAAGTTGAATAGAATAATGACAATGAAACAAAGACATTTAGAGCAACATTGAATACCACCAACCAGCCTCCAGGAGACTGGTCTAAAGGTAAACAGAGATACGTAAAGGAAAGTAGGAAGAATGATGGCTATTATATTCGATTCTTCAGGTGAGTCTGCCAGAACCAGGATCCCACAAGGTACTTGACTCCTTGTAGATGTTCTCAGTTGATTAAGTAATTATCCTTGCCCTTTATAAATTCAGCATGATGAGAAACCCCTGTCTCTTGCCTCACAAATACTGCATGGTATAATGTTATTTCCATGCTCTTTTCATTTCTTCCACTGAATTTTATACTAATTTATAAAGGCTAAGCTGTAGGGCAGAGCTATGATAGGGAACCAGACAAAGGAGGGTGGGTGGTAGAAACATAACTGCCACTTCCACTGGGAAGAAAAGGGGGTTGAAACAACTACAATATAAACTGTGTTCTAACATTAAGAGAATTAAGTTATACTTAGGAACACCGTATTAGCAAAAACGTAGCTTTCTGAAACCACACTTGTTATTTAATACTAGTATCTTTTTACTATTATAGTAATTGTGCTTCCCTGAGGTCAAGTAATAAATTTCAGTGAATCTTAATTTTTCACTTATTTCAATATAAATTTGGGGATCTGTTCCTTTAGAAAAAGACATGAGCCCCCAGGTATAATAAAATCATATTTAAGAATGTAGCAATTTGACAACACATCATTACAGTGAGAGCAACTTTTGGAAAATATTAATAAAAATACTCTAACATCTAATTTTACAATGATGAACTCAAAACCAAATCACCGAAAGCAATAAAAATACAGGAAAGCTCTAGAAACCCACTGCCATGATCTCTCTTTTTTCCTCACAATCGTTGCAATCTAAGATTGACAATCACTAACATGATAGAAACTATTAATTTAGCTTTTACTTAACTCAAGCCTCTGTGCCTACCATCCAGGATCATCCTTTACAGTTTTTGCATGTTTCAAAATTGTAGTTTCCTTCTTGAACTCTGCACATTAATCTTAGTACACTGTATACATTGTCCCTAAAGAGGAAACAGTAGACTGAAATATTTAAGGGAGGCTGTGGCCGGAACATATATAAGCTGGTGCCTAACTCTTGACTGACAGTTTTATCAATGTTTGCCACCTGTTGCTCAACCTCCTAATTTATATGTAGTTAGGTGAACTATACCAAATCCAGCATACCATGTATTTTTGTAAATAAAGTCTTATGGAACACAACCCCACTCATGTGTTTACTTATTGTCCATAAGTTCTTCCACAAGGCAAAATTACCACATGGCCCACAAAGCCTAAAATAGTTACTATCTGACTCTTTAGAGGAAAATCTTACCCACCCCTCATTTAACTAATGGCTGGTCTCCTCATTAAACATGTTTGTTGAGCCATGTCTACATATCCAAATGGTAACAGAAGGAGGAATCAGAGTGCAAAATCAAGTCATCACCTAAGAGAACCCAACTTCTATAAATATGTGTGTGCTGTCTTGAGTGAAATTTTTTACATTTTTCATTGGTTTCCTAAATTCAGAATTTATTAAATGGATTTCTATTAGGTGACAGGTACCTAAGTACACTTCCTTTTTAGGTAGTCATGAGAGGAAAATTTTTCCAAGTGTTTCTATCAAATGCAAATTTTGAAATTCACTTTTGCCCCCTCTCGTCTTTAATTTTTATAACTTTTTCTACTTCTTACATATTCACACAACATCAGAACTTCCTAGATCACTTTATCAGTAAACTAGGGCTTTGAAAAATATAAAAGGATTCTTAAAAGATTAGTTATTTCCAAATTTTTGTCATTTATTTTGAAATGTCAGTGGACAGTTTCTTTCCAATACCACATGTGTAAAAAAATATATTGAGCTGAATAACCCTCCAAATGGTGGTATTTTTTTTCCATTGTTATTTCAAAGTTCTAATTTTTGTCTGTCCTGAGCAAGAAACTAAACATTTTAATTCTTCCAACAGAGTACCATAGTAAGTTTATAGCTTCTGTGCCTTAGACAACCTATATTTAGGGAAGGAAAATTTCTAATTCAATTTACAATGATGTTAAGAAACAACACATATCTGCAGGCAAAGATAAGAAAAACATTCAGGGGTACAATGTGATAGCTCTACTTAAATAAATAAACTTTTGGTACTAGTGATTAGGTACACAGGATTATTATATGTTTAATTGGCTAACGTGACAATTTGGAATTACTTCTAGTCACATTTAATTGGATTTGGAATCTCTGGAGAAAAGAAATAGAGAGGCCTAGCAGAAACCGTCATAAAAGTAAACTGTTTTTCCAAAGAGTGCTAAGCAATGAATTAATATCAATTGCACAATAGTTTTTAGTATCCTCTCAGCTTAATAAGACTAATTCAGTGGTTGTACACACTAGATACTAAAACCAATTCAATTAAACACAGAAGTTGGGGGAGGGGAGTGTTTGTTGAATTGGAATTTTTTTTATTTTTACTTTTAAGGAGGCCAGTTTAATCAGTGGTGAATAATCTTTAATCCAGGTAAAGTCTGAGATGTGCTTAAATAGCAATACAATAAAAAAATAGCAATACAATAGTTAGCTATATATGCTATGCTAGGTTTGAAGGCATTTTAGAGTCCATAAAATATGTGTTGCTCTATAAATGCTCTGAAGCTTAATAAGGGGCAACCAAAACAATGCATTCCTTCATAGTCCTTAAGTATTCATATACTGTACAAGCAGAAAAAAACATCTAGAAGACAAATGGCTGGTTGCTTCTCTTGGAGTTTTAGTTTCGATTAAAAGAAAAACAATGGAAAACAAAAACAACCTTACTTTCTGCAGTCTAAAATGTGCCTGTGCTTTGCTTAGTATTAATCTAGTCAAATTTATATATTACAAGACCTTCTTCCTCAGTATTTATATATACTACCTGTTATGGTTTTCCTTCTGCCCTATAAATTTGTGTTTTGTCTTGTTTTGTTTTGTTTTTAATTTTCCTTGTTCTTAGGAGTGCCATGATTGCTGACTACATGTTCTGGCTCTGTGGAGGAAGTGAACAGGGTATAAGCAAGCTCATCAAACTGTATTGGCAGGTAAAAAATGATGTCCCAACTAGGGAGGATGAGCCCATCTCATTTTTAGAACCAAAATGAAGGATTGGTGCTTAAAAGACTGCTGAAAAAGGTAGCTCTGGCCATATCAATCACAAGGACACTACTCAGTAGTAATGTATTTATAATGAAGTAGATTTTCTGTGACTAATTTTGAGGGCAAAATTCAAGGTTGTTAACCCTTGGCCCATACTTCAGTTTTACAACCCAATATGAATTTTAGACATCCCAGGAACTATTTTCCCAAGCATGCTGCTATAATGACATGATCCTTTAAAATATGAACGTTGTATTTTCACAAATTCTTTTTGATCTATGACCTGTAAAAGCATATGCTAGAAGTAATACCAATTACATAGTAAAGGAAAAATGCAAAGATCAGTTGTATTTGTTGGGTAATATTTAGTGTTTAGAACACCTAATAACAAACTGCAGATCTTTTTTCTCGTTTCTTATTCAAAATGGCAGCAAGAAGTCATATCAAAGGTCAATTAGATCTCAAGAAGAGAGTTATACTTTCTTAGATTTATAAAGAGATTTTAGAATTTACTGGTTCACAATACACAACTCTTCATTTCCTATCTGCTCTCAGCAAATTGTCAATAACCTCTACTGAAATAGATCCAAAATAAAATGCTCATTTAACTCCAAGACATCCGATTTGCTAATTTTTAAACTGTTTTTTTCATGGAAAGTAGATTTTTACTCCCATAGAACTTCAGTCCAGTGGTTTCCCAGCAGGGCAACATGGACCAAAAGGAAACCCATTTCCAAATGAAATTTTTTTCAAATATTTGAAAATCAACTACAAAAGCCAAAATCCTCCTCCATATCTTCCCCTCTCCAGACTGTGTGGTGCCTTTTATTCCTCGTATTTCAAGATGATTTCATTTAATTTAATATGAACCTTTCAAACCAACTAGAATAAGATCTTCTAAAACACAAATATGAAAATGAGAAATAATCATTAATAGTCTTTTGATGCTTCCTGACTTTTCCCATATTTTCACTACTATGTCTTGGCCCCCAGTCTTCTGTCTCTATATTATGTGTTATTTTTATTAGACAGTAAAGTATTAGGTTTATAATATAAAATGCTCAATAATTTGTATGGTTCCATCTAAACATTTGGAGCTCAGTTTACCTACTATAAAAAATAAAGGTTTATATTAGTCCTACTATATTTGAGACCTGTGATTATTAGGGAAAAAAATGACCTTCTAGTGACCAAAGTTTTAATTTAAAAAAAATTTATTAATTTGCTGAGAAGTTTACAACTTTCCTAAGGAATCGGGAACATGCAAAATAGTGGCAGTTACTTATAGTCTTGTAATTAACTAGTTGTAAAGAATTGCTAGATGTAGAAATATAAGCAAATAATAAGAGAAATAGATACAATAAAGGAAGAAGACTTTTTATTAAAGGATTTCAGAAGTTTCTGGAAAGAAGTGGGAAAAGATTTGAGTCTCAAGGATTAGATACAACATTCAGCAAGCTTGGCATATAATAAGTCTCAGATGAATGTTTGATTTAATTTATTCATTCACTAAGCAAATAAACATTGAGACTTACTGTGTTTTCTACATCAAACTAGGAAAAAATAGATCCACTGTTGGTGCAACTGGTTAAGATTTACTGTAAATATTTTTTTTTCCTGTTTCCTTTAGCTTTCAAAGACACTAATATCCCCATTTTCATTTACCTCAAAGTAGGAAAATAATCTCCACTTACCAATACATGCATGTTTGCTATGGAAAAAGGAGGAAAACAAATACTATTATTTAATTATTCTGTATTAATAAAAATTAAGAAAAACGTATTTCCCTTCGTATTCTCTTTTTCTCCTTATTTTTTTAATTACTTTTTTAATCCCCATCACCTGTTTAACCCACGCCTCCACCCACCTCCCTTCTGGTAACCATCAGTTTATTCTCTATAGCTGAGTATGGTTTGCTTCTTGGTTTGCCTCTCTCTTTCTCTCTTTTTTGTTCTCCTTTGCTTGTTTATTTTGTCTCTTGAATTCCACATATAAGTAAAATCATATAGTATTTGTCTTTCTCTGAATGACTTACTTTGTTTATCATTATATTCTCTAGTTCCATCCATGTCATTGCAAATGGCAAGATTTTATTCTTTTTATGGCTAAATAATGTTCCACTGTATATAAGTACCACCTCTTCTTTATCCATTAAACACTCTATTCCATTGTGTATATGTACCACCTCTTCTTTATCCATTAGTCACTCAATGGACACTTAGGCTGCTTCCATAATTTCACTATTGTAGATAATGTTGCTATAAACATCGGGGTGCATGGGTCCTTTAAATCAGTATTTTTGTATTCTTTGGGTAGTAAATAACTAGAGTGTGATTACTGGATCATAGCCTTATTTTATTTTTAATTTTTTGAGGAACCTCCATACTGTTTTCTGCAGTGGCTGCACCAGTTTGCGTTCCCACCAACAGTGCAAAAGTGTTCCCCTTTTTCCACATTCTTGCCAACACCTTTTGCTCCTTGGGTTGTTGATTTTAGCCATTCTGACAGGTGTGAGGTGATAGCTGGCTGTAGTTTTGATTTGCATTTTCCTGATGATAAGTGATGTTGAGCATCTTTTCGTATGTCTATTGGCCATCTCTACATCTTCTTTAGAAAAATGTTTATTCATGTCTTCTGCCCATTTTGAATTGGATTATTCATTTTTGGAGTGTTGAGTTATTCTTTTCCTCTTTTAATTTGGAGAAACTTGGCATATTGGAAAAAAGCCCTTGTTTGGAAGTTGAATCTGATTCAGTCCAAGTTCTAAGACCAAATAGTTATCTAACCTAAGGCAAATTAGTTTTTAGAGGAACTTCAACTAGAAAATAAGAAATGACTAGCAGAAAGTGAGATTTATTCTTAAAGTTCATCTTAGCACTGAAATCTAATATTTTAAGCACATCTAAAAATGATGTCACACATATTAAGATAAAAAGAAGTAACATAATTAGAAATTTCATCCTGCAGATAAATTCTATAAACTAAACCCCTCAATATTGGCACACCACACCCTCCTCACCAGTTATATACTTCCTTATGTGAGTCTGCCTCTCCCTGATCTTTTTTTTTTTTTAAAGACTTTATTTATTTGACAGAGAGAAACACAGCGAGAGAGGGAACACAAGCAGAGGGAATGGTAGCGGATGGTAGCGGGAGAAGCAGGCCTCCTGCAGAGCAGGGAGCCCGATGCGGGGCTCGATCCCAGGTCCCTGGGATCTGACCTGGGCCGAAGGCAGGCGCTTAACCACTGAGCCACCCAGGCGCCCCTGCCTCTCCCTGATCTTAATTTAAATGTATATGTCTTCCTCCTTAAGTTTTATTCTGTCCTAAATCAAAAGAGGCTTTTGGACATTTCCAGAGAGTGTGCAGTGCATGTCATCTTTAAAGACAGTGATACTCCACACCCAATCTACCATGGCAATTGAATTTAAGAATGTTGAATTTATGAATGCTCCCAAACATCACAGACTAGAAACTGTATCTGCATACACATTTATAGACATCCATTAAGGCTTAGACAGGAGACTCTTTTCACGACCTTTGTAAGTGATAAAGTTACTGGATATCTTCCTTTCAACCACATAAAATACCTATCACTCTGGTCAGTTATTCTTCTTAGAGGTCTTAAACGAGAAATGGAAAATTGGAGGATGTAAAACTTAGAGAGCCAGTCTACATCTACTCTCACAAGTCGTTGGCTTACAAATTCTTGGATACAAAAGAACAGACCTTTACTTTGGTGAGCTCAAGAACACTTTTCAATTGTATTAGGAACAGTTTCCATATCATCAATCCAGCAAGAAAAAAAGGCCCAACACTCTGCACTGCATGACAACTCACACTGGAATATATCACTCCGAATACAAGTGTTTGCACATGTTATTCTATAATAGCATCACCTCTTCAGAGCTACAGAGGGTTGGAAACAAGTTGTCACAACTGTACTTGCATGCATGCTTCTGCAACCCAATACCCAGTCTCCTATTATCAGCCACTCTCCTTTTCTCAAATACCTTGAAACCCTGTCACAATTCTGAGCTAGTTAACAAAATGGAAAATTCCTAGTCATGCTGAGAATTAGCTATTTTGGAGCAGTGACCACTATGTATTTATACATTGCTCCTAAAGTAGTAATATTGTCTCAAGAAGATTTTAGCAGTAAATTGTAGTCCACCTCCTAAGCCCCCTGCCCCTTTAGATCCAGGGCTAGATTTAAGAGCATCAGGAAACAAACATGACTTCCATTCTAGTTTCCCTTTCCTGGTTTCCCACCTTCACTTTCAGCCATGCTGATACTCACATGGATTGTCTGGTGTGTGGCTTTCTCTCCTGCAGTGTGAGTAACAGGGCCAACTCCAGTCTGCACTGCTTAGCAAAATGGAGTGATAAAAGAGGGTAACAGCTAATTTTGCTGCAGAAGTCCCACAAAACAAGTGCAGAGGAGCTCCACTAAACAGGGGCAAGCTGCCTGATCAGCTCACTCTTCACCTTAATTGTTCTTTTTTAAATTTCTTTCTTTCTTTTTTGAGTCACAAACCCCTCAGAATCTGATTCCACTTATGAGTATCCACCTAGAAACAGTACTCATAAACATATACACCAAAAAATGTGCTTACTTATCTCATTGCATTGGAACTCCTAGACATAGAATATGGAGAAATGCAGTTTTATCACTCTTAAGAAAAGGTTATGCAACTTTGCTGGAATAAGAAATTCAAATATATTGACATCACATCAATGTCAATGTTTCATTTTAATAACAATAAGAGATACAACCCTGATTCACAAAGTCTCTAATAGTAAATGGAATCAGAGCTCCTGTAGCTCACAAGATCTCATATGGACAGACAGGCATCTACAATAACCAAAATTCATATTACATCACTTCCTTTGTCCTCAGGTCAATGAGATTATCTTTGTTAAGTCTGTATCATCAAAGTTATCTATATCAGCAATTTGTTTCAATTTTAAAGCCATCTGAACAAAAAGTGACCTTCATAAGAGATAAAGCCATTTGCCAAGTGTCTGTTGATTTTTGTCCCTAAAAACTCTCGAGACTTTGTCAGTCTCACTTCCAGTAATAGAAAATTTATATAGTTATTTGACTCCAGCCACCTCATTTAGAGTAGCAGCTTAACCAAAAAGAAAGAAAGAAAGAAAGAAAGAAAGAAAGAAAGAAAGAAAGAAAGAAAGAAAGAAAGAAAGAAAGAAAGAAAGAAAGAAAGAAAAAAGAAAGAGGGAAAAAAGCTCATAGTTTTTCAGCAGCATCTCTAATAGTAAATTCAGCATTTTAATCAAAAGACTTGCTTCACTTATGTGACTAAGATATCAGCCATTATAAAGCTAGTCCTGGAATGAACTTCTCACTATCAATCTGTTCTAAGAAGGAGTTTTCTTTTCTCCTAAAAAATTTTCAAGAATTAATCAAACTAAATCACTTCTAAATTTCTTCTCTGAATTGCCAACAAACTTCTCTATTAAGAAGGAGCCTCATGGTGTGTTCTTGTATCTTGACAAAGATCTACTGAAAAGCACTGATTTGAGCTCTTGGCTCTGAGGAAGTTGAAGACTTTCACAGCAATTGAAAGACCTCTTTGGGGGTTGTTGGAGGGGCTGTTGACACCAATACGGGCCCCTGTAGAAAGCCTGACATGTGGAGTATCTTTCCTTAGTGAAGCAGCAAAGGCTGAGGCAGTGCCAACTTCACAGATCCTCCATCTGTGCAGAGAATACCAAGACTTCCCATCCAATTCAACTTGTACTTGGCATTGAATGTTCACCATCTTAAAGATATCAATGGCCTAAATGATTTCCAAAGAGGGCTCACCAACAAAAAATTTTTCTTTGGTGAAATTAGTCTACTCTCAAAGAACAAAATCAGGAACTGGCTGCGCTGAGATGCAAAAAATTTTCCCCAGCCATATGCTTGAGGAAGATAATGAACAGTCTGTGGGCTCTGAAGCCCTCCCTTCTATGGTGTTCAGGGGTTCAACAGACCACAAGTTAAGTCCCTTGTGTACTCCTTCTCTTTTCAACAGCCCTTTTTCTTCTTGGTATTGGGCCTAACAGAAGACATTTATTGCTTCCAAAACTCAAAGCAAAAAATAACACCCAGAATGTTCGTGTCATATAGTTCCTCCTTAAACTACACTATAGTCATTCAAACTTGAAACCTTTCCAATCCAGTGTGTGCAGACTACTCTTAAATTAGTGGGTACTTTTCTTCTTTACTTTCAAATTGTATTTGTCATTCATACTCATTCAGGAAATATTTATTGATCACTTATCCTTGACTCTATGGCACTATGTTATGTGTAGAAATATGTTATGTGTAAAAATACAACAGTGAACAAAATAGACATTGTCCTGTCTTCAAGAAACTTATTCTAGCACAAAATATTTATTAACAAGAAAAACACCTGGCACTTAAATTAGATACGACTTCTTAATCTGTTTTTCTTCAACAGTACTATCAAAGTGCATTGCAAATAGTGATTCAATACATATTTGTTAAATTCAATTAACCAAACTAAATACTATTTTACATGAAACTCAAACCAATAATGTCAAGAATATTTTGGAATAGTTTTTTATATGTTATTTAAAAATTCTGTGCTTATACAAATTCATCAAGTATTTCTGTGTGGGTGTGGGTGTGTTTAAGTTCACAAATGTGTACAACTTTGTGATTTAGTTGAGTTTGGAATTTATCAGAGTATTTGGAGAAGGTTGCCCTTTTGTCTCATTGGTTTCTGTGCTCATGGATGTCTCCATGCAAATCCTAACGTCTTATTTATTAGCTGCTTCTTTCAGATATAGCGATCAAGACAGCAGCAAGCTAATGGATTTCTCTGCACTAACCAGAGAATGATACAGGATAACTTAACACTGACTGTTACGGTCCCTTATACCAATAAAAAAAACTAACTTTTTCACTCCAGTTCTTTGTTTTTCTTCCTGATATTGCAAAATTCTACCAATTTTAGTCATTTACATGATACAGATTTATGATATCTCAACCTCAGAGTAGGAATTAAATCTTCAACATGAAATTACAGGCAAAGTAAGGTCAAAGAACCAGAATTTTTTTTATTATCTTTAACGAAACACCTACATACTCTGGAGAAGAAAAATGTGTTCTCTCCAAAGATTCGCTTCCATGTGAAAAATGTTTCCACAGAAAGGAACAAAATAAAAATGCCATATGAGCATTTCTCCTAATGGCCTTTGTTTATAGTCTATTTATTTATTTACTTGGCCCCATCAGGCATACAGTTTATGAAATATTTGGACAAGAAGTGTCTAAAAGTAACCCAAACTTTATTGCAATTAGTTTAGATATGATTTAAGAAGCACCAAACTCACTCACCTAAAAATATTTTTCCTATCAACTGTCATGTGTCACACTTAAATTCCCACCACTTGGCAATGACTATCTTGTCAACCCCACATCATATGCCGAAGAAATTTTATCTGTAAGTGTTTAACTCATTAATGGGTGACTCAACACAATTGGGAAAATTATTTTGAGACTTCTTAGTACTTTTGGAAACATGAAAGCAGAATCCTGAAGGAAGAGGATTGAAGGAAAGGTAAGCCCTGGTAAGGAAAGGTGACAGAATGTTCTGAACATAGGGAATGTAGGCTGAGCAGAAGGACTCTAGGAAGGCAAAGGATATATGTACTCAACTCAAAAAGGAAAGAAATCAAAAGAAACAGATACCATAGAGCAGTAGAAAGAAGTCAGGCCTAAGATTCACAAGCTGTACCTTCTAGTTCCAACGCTAGAATTCAGTTTTGGATAAGTCACTTCATTTCTGTACTAGTTAGCCATTGCTACAATACTGCTGTGTAACAAATCACTCTTGAACTCAGTGGCTTATCATAATAGTAAGAGCGTGGCTTATCAGTCGTGATTTGGCTGATGTAGGCTGGTCTTGGATGGACTTGGCGAGGCTTAGCTCCAAGCTGCAGAGAAGCCCAAAAATGATCCACATGTCTCTGATCCTCCTTTGACCAATGGCTACCTGATGTCTGTTCATCTTATGGCAAAGTGTAGAATTCTAAGAGAGAAAGCAAAATTATATAAGCACATTTCAAGCCTCTGTTCATACCACGCTTGTTAACTCCCATTAGCCAAAGCAAGCCATGTATGGTCAAGGCCCAGGGCAAGGGGTAAAATTCTTCTGTTCACTGCAAAACCATGACAAAGGCATGGATATGATATTGTTATAGAGAGGGGGGAAATTGAGACCAACCATACAATCTGCTGGTTTACTGCAACTGCTCTGGACTTTAGTTTCTGCTGCTGTATGATGACAAAGTCAGCTTGGGTCAGTGGTTCTCAAACACTTGTCTAGTGACCAGCTGCATCAAAATCACTTGGGAAAATATTGAAAATATTAGATTCCCAGAATTGGGTGAGGTTTTAAAAATTGTCTTTGTCTGCTGCCCCACAATTAGGTTATTCTGATGCACAACCCTGAGCTAGATGTTCTTTAAGGACATTTCTAATTTTCTAAGTTCATGACCAACTTAACTGACTATAGAGTTTATCTAGCACTTTGCTAAGTGCAAAGGTAGAGTGTGAGAGTACCAGCACAGAAAGAAACCCGAAACCCCAGATTCTCCCTCAGTCCCTCTATGTAGAAGCCTCTAGTAAGTGAAGCAGCCTGTACTTCCTCTTTTTAAAGATTAACTGCTCACCTCTTCTCACCATGATATAACTCAGATTTTCCTGCCCACCTCCTATGCCCAAAGCAAATTCTTTAGCTGCCTTGGGATTCTTTCCTACATTCAGTTTTACTTCTAGACAATAATGGGCTTTGGAGTTGTTTTTAGTCACTTGCCTACAAAGAGATTTGTCCATTAAGCTAGGCAATATTAAGATTCTCACTTTATGAATTCTCATATTTTTCAGTTAGAAGATAGGCACAAGAGTAAGTGTCCAAGTTGAGATGAGAGGTAAAAGAGAGCTTCCTTTCCTGGGTCTTGGAAAAAGATAAATGTAGGAATGAATTTCTCATCTAATTATTCATTCCTGTTTATATATTCTTTAATGATATGTTTCCATGGTTACCAGCGTTGTTAAATGCTGCCTGTGTTTCACTTTGCTTTGATGCTATTTGAGGTAGTATGCCAGTAGGAGAGGTTCACTTTTAAATGAAAGATGTAATTGAGGCATGTGTTTGATCTAAGGTTGAGTGTTCCTGTGAAGAAGATAGTGACCGTGACATTATTTTCTGTTTGTATAGTTTAGTGTAGTTCTTCCACTGATGTTCTGGGAGTGTCCCCGGCATTAGGAAGGAAGAAAGGAAGGAAAGGAGGGGGAGAAGAAGAAAGAGAGGGAGAGATGGAGGAAAGAATCTGAGCCATACACATATTGAATTCATGTGTGCATTTCAGTACTGTTATATATATTTAGTGATATTGATTTGACCAGACTATCAAGTAGGTGAGGTTGCTTTTTGCATGCCCCATCCTTCTCTTCTCTCCACGCTGTCCCTGTTCCTCATCCAACCTATACAAGCCAAGATCCACAGCCTTCTTTCAAAAATGTGTCATATATTCAGTTACCTCACCTCAGCGTCAATCTGCATCAGAGTGCCACCTTATCAGAGGCTGTCTGCTTTTGAAGTCCTAATTGCCACTGAGAACTACATGACTTTATCCCCTGCTAAAACAATGCCAGGCATCCAGAACATGTAAGAATTTGGGGGCAGTGCCTCAGAATGGGCCATGCTGGGGGACATATGTCACTTGTATATCAGCCCCCTATCTGCTAGTTGATAATTCAAGCTCATTAGAAAATAATAGCATCACATCAAAGAAGAAAAGTAATCCTCAGCCACTCCTAAGAAATATTTACTTAGTACTTATCTTCAGAAATATGTATATGTAATTTTTTAAATGGTGTCTGTTGTAGAAATATCAGTAGATTATGGGGGAAACTCACACCATTTAAATAGAGTCAGCTTTTCCTTTTCTCTTTTCCCCCTTAAAAGGTTTTCGGGTTTTTGAGAGTTCCTAGCGGAGAAAGAAGTAACCTCTAAATTTCTTTTCATTTTCTCTCATTTGAGAATGATATGGGTTTCATAGATTTAAGGCAGTTTGGGCCTTCTTTTACTTGAACAAATTTAGGGATAGCTATTTGGTTCCCAAGAGTCCTGCGCTATTTTGCTAGGTTGTCATGAGGTTATTTTGTTTACTTAGAGACTTTGCCTTCCAGTTTAAATTTGAAAACACGTTGATTCTTTGTTTGGTTTGCATCTAAGAGTCAAAAATTGTTATGATCCAAGCCAAACTTAGGGATTTTTATAGTTATCTTTTGTATTTCCTATAGATTTTTATGGGTTATTGATTTACAAGCTTGCAGAGAAATTGAGGTCACTTTTTTTAGCAGTTGGAGATGCAGAATAACCATTCCATGAAATCATGAAATTGTTTAAGCTGTGTGCACCCAAGTATAATATAATCTGTAAAGCTCAAAGCTTTTAATGTTTTTATTTATATTCATCCATCTTTTTGATGGTATTGCACACCAATTAAAAATGAGTTCTCCTCTTTTCTTGAATTCACATGATGTTATTTTCCTCACTAATTTTTGAAGACTGTGTACTCTACCTGTACTATAGTTTCTAGTTGAATCCTTTGCTTTTCCATTTGTTTTTCATATTTTCTAATCTCCCTTCTTCTAGATAATGTGACCCCAGCATTTTAAATGTCTGTCTTCAACAAGTGGCATGATTTACTTTTTTTTTTTTTTTTAGGATCCTAAAGTAATGTTAAACTGACCTATTTCTATTCGAGACAGTAAAAGTGCTATTTTATATAATGCAGTCTAAACCAGGAGTCAACAGCTTATGAGGGACAACAACAACCCCCAGAAAACCTTGGGAGGGCTATTTCAGGCCCAAATCTAAAGAGATGTAAAACACCATAATTAGCATGGCAAGTCTTCATTTTCTTTCTTCTTCATCTTTGGGGTTGGCCTGCTTTAGCATTCATGTATAAGACACAAATCAGAGATAAAACTGGAGACTGGATACATACATAACTTGGAAGTATTGTAGCAGGTCTCTTAAAGATAGCACTTCATTTCATTTCATCTAATATCACTTGAAATTATAGTTTGCTGTTGTCATATAGTGTGTGCATGTGTGTGTGTATATATATAATAAATATTTGTATATATATTTGACAGGTCCAACACACTTTTCACAGATGCAATTATGCCCCTTCTGAGACCCCTTGATGATGAAAAGTTGCATATAGAAAGATAATAGCATCCCCATAATAATATAAAGCCCCATAATAGCATCCTCCCACAATCTCTTACCGCCTAAAAAATAAAAGTCCTCCATGAGGGAGTGACAGCCTGAAAGAGATTAATTACAGACAAATGAGAGAAATAAAGAAAAAGAAGAGGTGTCTGGTTGCTGGGGCAAAGCTGAAACTTGATGGAGAAAAGAAATTCCGGGGCTGTAGGAGTATACCAAAGACAAACTTTAAGTTATAGACTATAGCACTATAAAGACATTTTTTGACACAGCACACAGTCCTTTTTACTGGATCCCCAGATAAACCATCATCCCTCCTTGGGTCTACATACCACCAGGGCAAGGGAGCTACTAGCTTCCAAGATGAATAGTTCCCCCATTGGAAGGCTCTATTAGAACATTTTTCCTATTGCTAAGGATTCCACTTCTGCCCTCTGAAGCTTTATGGAAGCTATAAACCTCATTTGTGAGTCTGCACACCATAAATGGATCAGAGCAAGAGGCTCTGACTGAGATAGAAGTGTCTTGAATCCCAGCTCTGTCACAAAGTAACCATATGAACTACTGCATATTTGTATCATATAAAGACTGAGTTTTCCTAATCTTTAAAATGGGATAATGCTTGTTTTCCAGTGTTGCCTTAACAAGTAATGAGAATAATGTATCTACAGCACTTAGCTGATACCCAGAAACCCTCACTTAATTGATAAATTAGTGTTACAGATTTATCAGTGACTTAAATGACGTCTACAATAATAGGTTGCTCTCTGATGACAAAAGGTCCCTGCAATTTACGTCTTGTCTCCAAATTAAACATACTTGGATTCTTTCAACTCTTCCAAAATACAGTTTTTCAGGGGCATCCTAGACTTTTCCACTCAAAGGCATCTTGCATAGTAGCCAAGGAGATAAAATAAATGCTTGGTGGAAAAAACAGTACACGTCTAGGAACCAGGTCACCAGATTTCTTGTCCCAACTCTGCCATTAATCAGCTTTGAGCACCAGCAAGCCCAATCTAAAACCACCAGTCAAGAAATACAACCAGAAAACAAAATACAGTTAGGGAAAGGAGTATCTACCTTCATATAATTAAACTAAATATAGAGAAGAAATGCACAATGACAAAAAAGGGTCCCAAACTGTGTTGACATTTACCACTGAACACAGAAGCTAAAGCCCATTAGTAATACCCATTTGTGCTTATGAAATAATTACAGGTAAAGTAGCTATTTATTCCTGTGATACCTTTTGGTGATTCATTTTAAGTCATCAAGAATAAAAGCTCTGTGGCATCCTAAAGAGTCTGGAGGCTGCTGAAGCCCACACTTGTAACTCTGAGTTTCTATCAGCTGGTATTTCTCTAATGTGCAAGCGGAAAATTATTCAAGGTCTTTAGAACAAGAATGTACTTTAAATTCTATTTATAAATTGTATGGGCTTTGCCATTAAGTAAGCTAGACCAACCCAAGCACATTATTTAAGCTGCTTTATCAAGAAGACTTTCATTTAATTTTTATAAATGTTTCTCTTTGAGACAGGCATGCTTATTGACAGCATTCCTTAAATCCAATGAGGGATTGGTGGGCAATACAGTCTTATTGTGGCCAGTGGGTATGAAGGAGGAATATTCTGTTTTGTATTAGAATTATGATTGTAAAGAAGATCTTGGCCTGGTGTGGTCTATTTGTATCTCTGTTAGAGTTAGAGTCAAGTTCTTATTGTCTTTGAAGACAGGAATAAGATAGCCATGGAAAAAGAAAAAAGAAAGTAAAACTCGATCTTATACTTCCAGGAATTTACGATCTAACTAGAAGGATGAAAAACCACTGAGTGAAAGAGAAAGCATTGGTTTAGGAGAGACTCGCACTCTTGTCCTGATTCCTTCTCTCATTTTGTGTGACCTAAGTCACCAGAACTTAGCAAGCCTAAGTTTCCTTGGTTATAAAAATGGGTGATTTTAAAATAATATCTTAGATTCCTTTCATCTCTTTAGTTCTAAGCTAAAGGGACATAGAAATAAAATTTTGCTACCAAACATGAGTAAAAATTAATACAGATTAAATTCTAGGCATTAAATACTGAAATTATTCAACTTCTGGAAGCATCATATATCATCAAAACCGTAACTCTAATCCTAACCATACTGGACAGTAGACAGCAGTGTACACACACTCCCACCCCAGACACACACAATTTATATATGGATACATATACGTGTGTGTGTGTGTGTGTGTGTGCTAAAATTCTATAGCACTCACATACACTGCAAAACTAAAGTAAAATTTAAGCCTTAGAACTTAAAATGACATTTATTGTGGCTATTTTTAAACAAAATGGATTGCAAAGTAGAAAATTCATAACAGCTATATAAAAATTTGCTCACCTTGGTACAAGTAGCCTGTTCATACAATCTTTGGTCATTTCCACATACTGCAAATAAAAATTTAAATATCTTGATTTAAATTGTACAAAGACATAACTTTCACATCACTGGACTGATAAATGTAATGGCAAACCTGCCAGATATTCTCTGATATTAAAAAAATACAGAACTCACAATGAATATTGTTTAATAAAAGAATTCCCGTCTGCCTTCGGCCCAGGTCAGATCCCAGGGTCCTGGGATCGAGCCCCGCATCGGGCTCTCTGCTCTGCAGGAAGCCTGCTTCTCCCGCTACCAGTCCCTCTGCTTGTGTTCCCTCTCTCGCTGTGTTTCTCTCTGTCAAATAAATAAAATCTTTAAAAAAAAAAAAAAAAAAAAAAAAAAGAATTCCCATAAATCCAAGGTAGTAGTTCAGCATTAAAGTGTTGATCATCAAGGCAGTGGCAAACAATCAATTATTACATATTTTATTCTGACATACCATTATATTAATAAAGTCATTCTAAAAATGTCAATCTTGTCTATTGCATAAGTGATATAGTGAATAGGTTTATGGGAAAATCTCAAGGTAAGATATTTTGTTCTTTCGGTAAATTTGCTCTTTAAGTTAATTACAAATTTCAAGAAAATTGGAATCTTTCAAATTGAACCTATATATATTCAAACAAATGAATTTGAAAATTATTGGTCACAAAAATGTTCTTTTTCCATTTTCTAGAAAATTCTAGTCATCATTCAAAATTACATCATTATTAATGTAATAGCAAAGAACCATATTAGCCACTAAAGACTAAAGATTCCCATCTCAATTATTTATAGCTTGCAAGTAGAGCCCTGCTTCCTGTGTGTCTAATGCTAACTCTGAAAATAATATAATCATAATATTCATTCACTAGTAATACCTACTTAGATGGACTTTATGAGGATTAAAGGAAATAGGATATAAAAAAACATTTCTCACAGTACTGAATGAAGTTATTTTATCTCTTAAAATACCATGTTTTTTGTCTACATTTTAAATAATACATAAAGCTTAGTAGAAAAAAACAGATTATGAAGGAGATTCAAATTTTCTTTTGTTATTATTTGTGAATTAGGATACACTAAGTGCTACAACATTTCAGTAATTTAAAATGATAAAGTCCTTTTCTCACTCGTGCTGTAGTTTAGTGTGAATGTTCCTGATTGGTTCTCCTCAAATCAGCAATAATGAGAACCCATAGTTCCTCTACCACGTAGCTCCATCTTCCTCCAGGTCCTGAGAGTCCTCCCTCTTAAGGAAGCTGATAGAGAAAGAAAACGGAAGATCATACAAGGCAGAGGTTTATGGGCCAGGCCTAGAAAGAGTATCATTCCCGCTTATGTTCCACTGATCCACACAGAGCCACATGGCTACACCTAACTGCAGAGGGGCCTGAAAAATGCCAACTATGTGCCCAGGACATACACACACACACACACACACACACACACACACACTCATGCTAAAATTCCATAGCACTCACGTATACTGTAAAACTAAAGTAAATTAAACAATTTAGAATTTAAACTGATGTTTATTATGACTATTTTTAAACAGGAGAGTAAAACCCAGGAGGTAAAACCATAATTTTTGAAGAGGAAGTGAAATAAAATATTTGAAACCCTAATTCTAAATTCTATAAAATTAAAAAGCTGTTCATCCTGAGAAAAGTCACTTAAGCCTCTTCAAGTCACTTAATTCATCTCCAATTCAGTGAATTGGGCTGGAAAATTCCCAAGGTTCCTTCCAGATATAATTTTATAAGTAAAGCAGTTTACTGCAATTATGGTCGACCCTGATGTTGGAAGCATTAAAGGAATAATTTGATAATAATATATAATAATTTGATCACATTTTCTAGTTAGAACTAACAAGATTTCTGCTACTGAACAACTATCACTGGACACATAGTTAAAAGGTTGCAGTTTGTCCAAATCCTCCAGCAAAAGGAGGTAGGGGGAAAAATTTCATAATCCCATTATCCTGAAATGTTTGTTGTTTATAGTTTCTGTCAGATTTATCCTAGGTACCCCGAGTGCTTTTAAAAATTTACCAGGAAGTAGCAACCTTCTTGGATTTAGAACAGGGAGTAAATTTTGCTTCTTTTTTGCTAGTCATCTTTTCCCTCTAGTTTGAGGGCTTTTCCTTTACTTTTGATGGAGTATCTCTCTTTCCCTGCCTCTGCCATCATATCCCTTGTTTCAAAATTATCCTGGGCGAATTGATTTCTGAGGTAGCAAACGGTTCTTTTTGCTTAACTAAAGAACAAGGAGAAATTATTATAAGTTACTGTCTGTAGAGGAAATGAGCTGCTCACATTCATTCTTGGTTTATGTAACTATAAGCTTTAAAACTTGATAAATGTGAGGCTAACAATAGAGAGTTATCAGAAGCCCCAAATGAAAACACCTAATTTCAAAGCTTTTTTTTTTATGTAGCATCAGAGAAAGCATAATTAACAGCAGTGTATACTTACCAACAGGACATGTGGACTGACTGTTTTCCCTATTCTTTGTACACATGTAACAGTTATTGACACCAGAGAAACTCACATTGGGAAAGAACAACTCAATTGCAGAAAATTTTTGTCAAATTAAAAAATATCATTTGAAACCTACCTTTACTTCTGGTACAGCTTACTTTTTTTAAGTTTTTACTTACATTCCAGTAAGTTAACATAGAATGTAGTATTAGTTTCAAGTGTACAATATAGTGATCTAACAATTCCATCTTCACCCAGTGCTCATCACAATAAGTGCACTCCTTAATCCTCATCACCTATTTAACCTATCCTTCCCATCGACCTCCCTTCTGGGAACCATCAGTTTGTTCTCTATACTTAGGAGTCTGTTACTTGGTTTGCCTATCTCTTTCTTTTTTTTTTCCCCTTTGCTAGTTTGTTTTGTTTCTTAAATTCCACATATGAGTAAATTGTTTTTCTCTGACTGACATATTTCCGCTTAGCATAATACTTTCTAGCTCCATCCATGTTATTGCAAATGACAAGATGTCATTCTTTTTTATGGTGGAATAAAATTCCATTGTATACCACCTCTTCTTCATCCATTCATCAGTCAGTGGACACTTGGGCTGCTTCCATAATTTGGCTATTGTTGATAATGCTGCTATAAATATCAGGGTGCATGTATCTCTTTAAATCAGTATTTTCATATTCTTTGCATAATTACCTAATAGGATGATTGCTGGATCGTAGGGTAGTTCTATTTTTAATTTTTTAAGGAATCTCCATACAATTTTCCAAAATGGGTCCACACTTTGCATTCCCACCAACAGTGCAAGAGGGTTCCATTTTCTCCACATCCTCACCAATGCTTATTGTTTCTTGTGTTGTTTTCAGATGTTGATTTCATTCTGACAGGTGTGAGGGATGTCTCATTGTAGTTTTGATTTACATTTCCCTGATTATGAGTGATGTTGAGCATCTTTTCATGTGTCTGTTGGTCATCTATATGTCTTCTTTGTAGATGCCTGTTCATGTCTTCTGCCCATTTTTAATGGGATTATTTGGTTTTGGGTATAGTTGTATTGGTTCTTTATATATTTTGGATACTAACCCTTTACTAGATATATCATTTGCAAATATCTTTTCCCATTCCATAGGTTGCCTTTTAGTTTTGTTGATTGTTTCCTTCACTGTACAGAAGATTTTTATCTTGATGAAGTCCCAATAGTTGATTTTTGCTTTTGTTTCCCTTGCCTCAGGATTCCTATCTAGAAGAAGTTGCTATAGCCCATGTCAGAAAGATTACCACCTGTGCTCTCTTGAAGGCACTTTATGTCTTCAGATCTCACATTTAGATCTTCAATCCCTGTTGAGTTTATTTTTGTGTATGGAGTAAGAAAGTGGTCCAGTTTCATTTTGTTGCTGTCCAATTTTATCAACACCATTTCTTGAAGAGACAGTCTTTTTGCCAGTGTTATATTTATTCTTCCCTTGTTGGAGATTAATTGACCATATTATTGTGGGTTTATTTATGGGGTTTTTTTATTCCATTCCATTGATCTATGTGGTTATTTTTGTGCCAGTACCATACTGTCTTGATCACTACGGTTTTGTAATATAACTTGAAATCTGGACTTGTACCTCCAGCTTTGTTTTTCTTTTCCAAGATTGCTTTGACTATTTGAATTCTTTTATGGTTCCATACAAAATTTAGTATTCTTTGTTCTATGTCTGTGAAGAATGCCATTGATATTTTGATAGGAATTGCATTAAATGTGGAGCTTGCTTTGGGAAGTATAGATATTTTAACAATATTTGTTCTTCTAATCCACAAGCATGGAATATCTTTCCATTTCCTTGTGCCATCTTCAATTTCTTTCATCAGTGTCTTATTGTTTTTAGAGGACAGGTCTTTGACCTCTTTGGTTAGGTTTATTCTCTGGTATTTTCTTATTTTTGGTGCAATTGTAAATGGTCTTGATTTTTTAATTTTTTAATTTATCTTCAAAATCAAGGAAAATTTTTCAGTGATGATAAATAAATTACAATGTTTTTAATGGCTATGATTATTACAAAATATTTTAGTGTTTAAAATTCCTTAAGTATAGTTTTTCAATTTGCAGATATTAAACTCTTCATGAAAAACAAGCTCAATCCTATATTACTAAATTATTACTATCACATAATGAAAACCTGATATTTGGGTGTCTAACCCAAACAGTCAAAAATTCCCTCTATTTTAGTAAAGCTAATTTTTTTCTAGTTATTTCACTAATGAGTCATTCAATAATGCAGCAGAAATGTTACTTATGTATTTAGAAATGCTATATATATAGCCATGCATATAATATATACTCTATTCCTTTACAAGAACAAAGAGAGAAGATTCAATGCCTCAAGATTGTCTATCTGTAGAAGAACAAAAAACATTAATACATTAAAACACAACAAGGATATGTCAGGGTCTGGTGAAAGAGTAATCTGTATTCTCAATCTACTCTTTGTTACAGTATTTCTTCTTGGGGTTATAATAATGGCATTTGAGAAAATATCTCTATGGAGAATTCAATTATTATTCTTACTTACACCCTCATGCTCATTCACCCACTTCCTTACCCATCTTCAACATGGAAAGCAGAAGGCACAAAAAAGATTCCATTTCTACTGACTCTGATTAGGGAGAAAGGGAAGCCATGCTCCAGCACATACCATCCTGAGTAGAGAGCCCTGTGAAAGCCTAAATGCAATGCACTGAGCATCGGGCCAAGAGTACAATGCCTTAAATGAACAGATCAAGCGACCACACAAAAACTCTGCTTCTACTACTTGCAAAAAAGCTGGAATAGGCTGTTGGGCAAAAGCCTTACTGTCCCCGCTGTGAGATGGCTTAGCAAAGTTACCCTGCCAGCAGTCACGTAAGCTGCCAGCAGTTGGAAAAGAAATGGGATGGAGAGAGTGTTTTCTTCTATTCTGGCCTTACTGGGAAACCGTTAATGTCTCTCTGGAAACAAATTAAAGGATTAAATAATTTCATTAATATTTTTTGATACAGAAGTTAAAGCAAAACACTCTTCATTGAGATATTTAGAGAGACCATCAAAAAAACTATCTGAGAGTTAGGAACTATTATAAGCTGAATTGTGTCCCCCCAAAATTCATATGCTGAAGTCCTAGGATGCTACAGATTGTCATTGTATTGGAAATAGGGTATTTAAAGCGGTAATTAAGTTCAAATGAGGTCTTTAGGTGGGTCTTAATCCATACGACTAATGTCCTTATAAGAGAAGGAGATTAAGATACAAAAATACACAGAGAAAAAAAACCAGTGTAAAGACACAAGGAGAAGCTTACAGAGCCATCTACAAGCTCAGGAGAGAGGCCTAAGAAGAAATCAACTTTGCAGATAGACACCTTGATCTCAGATTTCTAGCCTCTGGAACTATGAGAAAATAAATTTCCATCCTTTAAGGCACCCAGTCTGTGATACTTCATTATAGCAACTCTGCAAGCTAATACACGAACAGTTTACAAAAGGTAGAAAAGTCAGATTGTGACCTTCGAACTGAGGTCTAAAACAGCTCCCTCTCGTTTGGTATATCCTCCACACTCAACTAGGTATGACTACTTACATTTTTGGTCTGGACAGGCCATCCCCTGTTTGGTTCCAGCAGTGAACATACTTAAGTCCCAAACTAGAAAAATTATTCTCCTACTAAATATAAAGGAACTTTATTTTTGCTGGAGGGCCAGAACTTGGCGCCTAAACACCACGTTTGAGTTCTCAATCCACATCTCTGAATTCCAGACCTTGTTAGCCACCCAAAGCTGACAACCAGGCCTCAGCACCCAGGTCCTGTTGCATGTTCCTAATCCATTGCTATCTCTGCTGAGTGCTGGCTCTGGGTTTGGAATCAGAGTTGTATTCTTTGTTCCCCTGCCAGTTCCTCAAACCAGGAAAGGGCAATGTTGTGGGCAATGTAAGTTCTTTCATTCAGCCATTCAGAAATTTGCCCCGCAACAAATTTAAAATGTAAATTAGAAATTTTACATAATTCTCTAATGAGAGTCTCAGAGAAAGGAGGACCCTTTGTATCTAGAAAATGCTTACAAAGCTGCTCTTTTACTCTACATCAGAGAGGCCATTTGACGTCACTGAGAAATGGATTAGGCAGTGAACTAGTTAAATTAGGTTTCTCAGTTTAAAATCATCTCCTTATTGCTGTTAATATCAATCAGAAACTTGTTTACAAAATCCTAATGCCGGTAATAATATAAATTGCTGTTTGTTAAATGGTTTTTCTTTTGTTAGACAGTTTAAATCTATTATTTTTCCTTAGGGTTGTTGGCACTCTTAGTTGTCACTGAAAAAAATTATTCCTATAAATACATATGAATTTTTATAATATGCCTTTATGCTATTTTCAGAAAAATGACATAACTACGGAAATTTCCACTTTTTATTCAATGTTTAAGCCTCATTAGAAAGAAAAGTAGGAAAGGAATAAATTCCTTTTAAAACGTCACATAACTTTCTTTTTGGTCTGTTTCAAACAGTAATGGGCCTAGTTAAAACAGGAAGGTCAGGATGATTGCAGGCTTTATCAAGAAAGGTACATGAGCAAAGAAAATTTAAAGAAATTCTTAGTCAAATCCATCTCAAGTGGCTCTTGTGATCTAAAGGGAAGGGAAGCTTTAGTGGGAGGAAGTTGAGAAAGATTTTTCTTATTCCAAAGCTTTCCCATGTATTGGAAGAAGGAGAAAAAAAAGTACTTTGTCTAGTTTGTTGTGTTATTTATAGGAAATACTTAGATCTAGATAATTCAATTGTTTTTTTTTAAAGTACAAATTGCTCATCAATGTCTGTTCAAGAGTAGGATAATTATTTTAAAAAGTAGGATAATTATGTTAGACTTAAGAATTTGATTTTTAAAATTTAAAAATCATCAAGTGAAAGATGACACCTTGGAAAATAGAATTTTTATTTTTATCTTAAAGCAAGCTCAGTGTAGAGGTGCCTGTTTACAAACTTTCTTCATTTAATTGGTTTTCTTAATATGAAATAGTATTTCCAGAACTAATTAAAATTTCATTCTAATGAATATTCAGGACCAAAATATGTTATCTTTGCAGTACAGTATATAGATTTTTAAATCATCCATAAAGGTAATTATATTTTTTTACATTCATAAAGAATCAAATATTGTTATTGATGCCAAATGGGTTGTTTGCTTCCTCTCAGGCCATGATTGAAGAAGCCATCACCAGAGCAGAATCTTTCTCAGTTATGTATACACCATTTGCAACAAAAATCAGAGCTGATAAAATAGAGAGAGTAAGAGAGGTTTTCACAAAAACTCATCCTGCATATGTGGAATATATCTACACAGGTAATATTCAAGTTATCAGCTGATATTTTATTTCCATTAAAACAAATACAGGACCATTTCTGGTTTATTTGTTTATTATTCCAGCTTTAGGAGTACCTTGTTGGGTTTTTTTTTTTCATTTTATTGTATTTTTTTCATCATTATATAAGTGTACTTTTTAATCCCCATCACCTATTTCCCCCATATTTCAACCCCCAACCTATCCTTTGATAACCATCATTTTGTTCTCCATAGTTAAGAATCTGTTTCATTGCTTGCTTCTCTTTTTTTCTTTGCTCATTTGTTGCTTAAATTACACATAGGAATGAAATCATATGGGATTTATCTTTCTCTGACTTATTTTTCTTAGCATTAAACTATGTTGTTGCAAATGGCAAGATTTCATTCTTTTTTATGGATGAATAATATTCCACTATATATATATATATATATATATATATATACACACACCACTTCTTTATCCATTCATCAGTCAGCGGACACTTGGGCTGCTTCCATAGTTTGGTTATTGTAAATAACGCTGCTATAAACATTGGGGTGCATGTATCCCTTTAACTTCATGCTTTTGTATTCTTTGTGTAAATACCCAGTAGTGTTATTCCTGGATTATAAGTTGGTTCTATTTTTAATTTTTGAGGAGCCTCCATACTATTTTCTACAATGATTGCACTGGTTTGCATTCCCACCAACAGTGCAAGAGGGTTCTGCTTTCTACACATCCTCACCAACACCTACTATTTCTTGTGTTATTGATTTCAGCCATTCTGACAGGAATGAGGTGGAATCTCATTGTAGTTTTGATTTCCATTTCCCTGATTATGAGTGATGTTGAGCATCTTTTCATGTGTCTGTTGGTCATCTATATGTCTTCTTTGTAGATGCCTGTTCATGTCTTCTGCCCATTTTTAATTGGATTATTTGGTTTTTGTGTATTGAGTTGTATTGGTTCTTTATATATATATTTTGGATACTAACCCTTTACCAGATATGTCATTTGCAAAAATCTTTTTCCATTCCATAGGTTGCCTTTTAGTTTTGTTGATTGTTTCCTTCACTGTACAGAAGATTTTTATCTTGATGAAGTCCCAATAGTTGATTTTTGCTTTTGTTTCCCTTGCCTCAGGATTCCTATCTAGAAGAAGTTGCTATAGCTCATGTCAGAAAGATTACCACCTGTGCTCTCTTGAAGGCACTTTATGTCTTCAGGTCTCACATTTAGGTCTCCAATCCCTGTTGAGTTTATTTTTGTGTATGGAGTAGGAAACTGGTCCAGTTTCATTTGGTTGCCATCCAGTTTTTCAACACCATTTGTTGTTTTTCACATTTGCATATTCTTTTCTCCTTTGTCAAAGATTAATTGACCATATAACTGTGGGTTCATTTCTGGGCTTTCTGTCCCATAGATTCCATCAATCTATGTGATCCATTTTTATGCAAGTACTACCACTTTGTAATATAACTTGAAATCTGGACTGTGATACCTCCAGTTTTGTTTTTCTTTCCCAAAACTGCTTTGGTTATTTGAGTTCTTTTATGGTTCCATACAAATTTTAGGATTGTTTAGGGGTACATTCTTTTAATCTGATGAGTTGAAATGGGAAGTTATTTTAAGGTTTTAAGCAGAACTAGTCCTCTAGGTCTAGCACAATATTCCTTATGCCATGATGTTTCTACACGTAAAAAAAGAAGAGGTAGAGGCACCTGGGTGGCTCAGTCAGTTGAGCATCCAACTCTTAATTTCACTCAAGTCATGCTCTCAGGGTCCCGGGATGGAGCCCCACATTGGGCTCCAAACTCAACACAGAGTATGCTTGAGATTCTCTCTCCACCTCCCTATGCCCTTCCCCCACTCATGCGCTCTCTTTCTCTCTAAAATAAATAAATTAATATTTTTAAAAATAAATAAAAGGAGAGATAAAATCTAAAAACTCTAAGATTTATATATACCACATCTTCTTTATCCATTCATCTGAATGGAATACTATGCAGCCATCAAGAGAAACGAAATCTGGCCATTTGCAACGACGTGGATGGAACTGGAGGGTATTATGCTAAGCGAAATAAGTCAGTCAGAGAAAGACAAGTATCACATGATTTCTCTGATATGAAGAACTTGAGAGGCAAGGCAGGAGTTTGGGGGGGTCGGGGAGAGAAATGAAACAGGAAGGGATGGGGAGGGAGACAAGCCATGAGAGACTCCTAGACTCAAGAAATGAACTAAGGGTGGCCAGGGTGGGGGGGCTGGGGGGGTAGGGATAGGGTGGCTGGGTTGTGGACATTGGGGAGGGTATGTGCTGTTAAGTGCTGTGAAATGTGTAAGCCTGAAGATTCACAGACATGTACCCTGGGGCAAATAATACATTATATGTTAATAAAAATTAATAAAAATAAAAAATTTAAAAAAATAAAAACTCTAAGATTTATATTTTTTTAAGATTTGGTTATTTATTTTATAGAGGGAGAGTGCATGGGGAAGGGCAGAAGGAGAGGGAGAGAAGCAGACTCCCTGCTGAGCAGCTAAATCTCACAACCCTGAGATTATGACCTGAGATGAAATCAAGAGTCAGATTCTTAACCAACTGAGCTAACCAAGAACTCCATAAACTCTAAAATTTTTTAAAATGAAGGAATAACCTGTGTAAAAATGCCACCTTTCCCCATATTCTTCATCAGCAAACTAGAGGATTATCGTATTTTCCAGAAGATGAATTTTTTCCAGTGCTTCCTATTTCTACTTTCCTTCTTCCATCTATCTCACACTTCAAACTTCCCTCTTTCCTTATGTTCTTGGATCATTAATATCCAAATGAGATCTGGTTGGCCAAGTGTACATAGAGGACACAACACTGGTATTCTCCTTTTTTCCTATTTTTGTCTTTGGAAGCCACTGGCTTTTATTCATTCATTCAAAATAATTTTTAATATCTACTATGTGCCAACCACTATTCTGAATTAAGACAAAGATTTTCTTGTACAAAATTAAGAACCACTCAGTGGCTAACATAGTAAGGAAAATCTCTAAATGCACATACCTAATATCACATCCTCCCATTAAGAGCCCTTTATTCCTTTTTTCATGGTTTTGGGACCAAGTCACTGATTTAAAGGATTAATAATGTACTCTGTTAAAAAAAAATAATGTATTCTGTTATTGATCGCTTTTAAAGTGCCAGGCATTGTGGAGTAAGATGATTCTCATTTAGAAACAAGAAAACAGCAACCAGAGAAAACAAATAGCTTTTCCAAAGCTGCATAGCAAATCAGTGGTGTCAGGCTTTGGATTTGAACCCATGTCCTTGCTATTGAGCTATACCATTTCCATCTGATAAGAGAAGAGGTGTAACAGAAGCATTAAATTTAGGTCCTACATAGCCCTTATTTTTCACCACAATGCCTCAAGCTCTTTAGAGGAAATGTATTACATAAATATAAATAGTGATGGTTGAATAATGAATCTCTAAAGAACAATGAGAATTTAAGGGCAAGGAAAAAGAAGAGAAAAAAGCACAGTGCATGCTATAATGACCATTGATGTTGACTTACTCAGCATTTTGTAAGGAAGTGGATAAAAATGTTTCAAAACTCACATTTTTTGCTAATTGTTTTAAAGCATTTATTATTTTGTTATAGATATATCGAGAGTTTTTTGGAGGGTAGCCTTAATAGCAAACAAGAGTCATGTCTATCTAGTGTCATGGAAAATGACTTAGATTCAGCTCTTTCCATTTCTATTCTTGGATCCATTGGTAATGAAGAGAAATTCATTGAGGAGATCACCTGTGTGACAATTCTACTACTGGTAGAAGGAGTTTAGTTATATTTAACCTACTTTACAGAAAAGTCATGAAGATTAATTAATATTTTGGAAGCACTGTTGCCACTGAGGGTTTAAAAACAATAATAATATTAATGACCCAGATTCATGTCTCATGTAATTCTATCAAACCTGTTATCAAGACGAATTGTGATCTATTGGCAAGACAATTCATGCTAAAGGATCTTATATGTTGGAAAAGAAGATAATTATTTAAAAAAGAAGATAATTATAAGTTACTAATGATTGTTTCTATTATTTTATAATTACTAATTGCTGGAGTATGACAGTGCTATGTAAGAAACTAGAGAGGAAAGACATAGCTTCTGGAGGGAAAAGCAGAGGTAGAGAAGGTAGTCTAGAATTTTAAATTTTGGGATTGGTTAGATTCTTGACCTGAAAACCTGTACTTTGGGTGAACAAGGCTATTGCACTGATGACATTACTTGACTGGTACAAATGAGGGAAGGATCTTCCTCAAAGTCATTGTTGGAATGGTAATGAAACCACTGTTATTAGCTGTATGTGTACAGTTTTAGCGGTCTAGCTTCTTTTCCCCCATGCAATTTTAATGTGAGTGAGGACTCAAAGCATAGGAAAAGGGAATGTCAAATGTTGTCTTTAGCATCTGTATCTCTGTTATAGGTGATACAAAAAGATTAGGGCAAGCATCAGTAGCCAAAGGCAGTAGCTAGAAAGTGTATCACACAAAGAGAATAGCTATTTTTGTTTTGTTGACATTTCCCCAAAACCAGGATTTTCCTTTTATCTGCCTTGTAGATAGATTTTAAGAAGCTTCTATCCTGCCAAAAATTTATTCAGTTATTTATTTCAACAAATGGGCACACAGCAGGTGTGTGTGCAAAGAGGTGCACTAGACACACACAAAGGTGTGCACTAGAGAAAGCAGATGTGTGCAAACAGACTTTTTTTTTAACCTATAAACATTCATCTTTGGTCTGTTCAGAGCCAGTAATATATTCTATCCCGTTCCTATGGACTCAGTCTCTTTCAATCATTTCTAAAATTTAATCTTCCTTCAGTAACTATCTAATCAAATTCACCAGCTTCCCTTCCCCTTTCCATGCGATTTTCTTCTCCCCTAGTCTGGTTCAACTTTCACAGAGCTCAAGCATACCCAGTGCCCAAAAAAGTCAGTGGATATGTGAGGAAAAATTTTTTTCTTGAAGTCTGGTGCAGGCTGGTGCAGCTGCTGATTACATGGCTAATGCAACATGAGATCACCTCTGTTGGCGAGCAGGACCAAATGGGCTCATTTATATGACACATTAGGTGACCCAAGGATACCTGTATGAGTTCTTCATGCTGCCTTTTGATGTAGATGCTTCTTTACAGGTACACCAGCCCCCCTCACCACATAAGTTGGCCCAAACTAGAGCCATTATCTGAGATTCCCTCTCCCTGCCCAAATACTGACTTGTGAACCCAGTCACTTTCTAGGTCTTACTCGAAAAATCCCCTATACTCCATTAAAGACTGGGAGTAGTTTTAGCTCTCTCCAGTTCACTGTGTTAGTCTGCCATGTCTCTTCTACCTTTCTTTATGCTCCAGAATCCCAAGATCCTCAGGACAAAAAGAGGATCAACAATGGAGATGGGTGGTTTGTTCATCTATTCATTTATTCATCAAATATTTATTGGGCACATATACTTGACTCTATTCTAGGGAGTGCTAGAATATACCTGCTCCTGTGAAAGGATCTGGCTTTAGTAATTTGTAATTCAGGGGGAATATTGGTCTGTATTTTTCCACTCTTCTGGAGAATATTTTCAATTAAAACCTAAGCTCTAATGGTGGAATGGAAGGCTAACTCTAATTAAAAGAACGATGGAGGAGAAAACAGACAAGGGAGTAGTTTGGAAATAGAAATCCTTGCCCCTGAAAGTGGCAGAGACTAGCTAGTTCTTTACCAAGCTAATTTTTCCTCTCATGTATGTAACTAAAATGCATTTCAAGCCTCCCTTGTGACTGAGTAATGGCCAACAGAATGTGGGCAGAAATAATACATGCCACTTACAGGCCTGGCCCATAAAACCCTACATGCAGAACTCTTTCCCTGGCCACTGTAGATAGGACTGTGAAACTGAAGAAGCCACAGACAAAAAAAGCTTGGATTCCCTGAATGACCATGTGGAAGGTTACCCCTCTGAATGCCCACATGAGCAAAAAACAAAATTCTCTTGCTTTAGATCGCTGAGATTTGGATTTGGAGATATTTTGTTTTGGGTGCTTTTGTTGTTGTTAAACTGTATAGCTTTACTCTAATGTACTGCCTTATATCAGAACAGGTAGGCATCTTGTTACTCGATCCACAATGCACACAATAAATTCTTGTGAGCTCAATGACTGAATAAATACTCCTTCATATGCAATCACCTCCACCCTCAGAAACACCCAGAGTTTGTACACATCCTTTTCTATTTCACACTCGCTCATCCTTCTCCAGACAGCTACCAGTGACTTCTCTCAAGCACACATGTCTGTACCACAACAGAAAAATAATATTTCAGGAGACCCACTGATGCCCCATGGAAGACAGAACACAAGTATATACTTTTCATTGCAGCAAGAGAAATTTAGGCCATAAGTAAGAGTTCCTAAATTATAGAGGTCATCAAAATAAACAATCAATGGATGAAGGTCATATAATCTATACCTTGAAGATCTTGGATGAAGAGTTTACCTATTTATGTTGTGCTGGATAAGTAGTTATTGTCATTAAAACTTGGAGACTAACACACTTAACTCTCCCAGCTGAGCTGGCAGACAAACTTCCAACTCAGAAACTCTGCCCAACTCCAAGTCACCTTCATCAAGCTAGATAGTGTTGAGTTCATTACTCCTTGGTCTTGTGACAGTGCAGTGAGCCCAGCAATAGCTGGCAGAGGTGGTGGTAATGAGCAGGAGGAGTTTTCACAATAAAGATTTCCCAGGAAGTATACTTTTCTCTAGCTAGCCCCCAATTCAGTCACCCATGTCAAGGATTTCCACATGAAAAACAGATGGAAAGGGGAAAGCTATAAAAATACATCAATTTGGGGGCACCTGGCTGGCTCAGTCGTTAGGCGTCTGCCTTCGGCTCAGGTCATGATCCCAGGGTCCTGGGATGGAGCCCCGCATCGGGCTTCCTGCTCGGCAGGAAGCCTGCTTCTCCCGCTACCATTCCCTCTGCTTCTGTTCCCTCTCTCGCTGTGTTTCTCTCTGTCAAATAAATAAAATCTTTAAAAAAAAAAATACATCAATTTTGAAATGTGTATAGGTATAAATATTTTTAATATTTTTACTGAATACACCAACTAAATTAGTGATTCATTATAAGAAAAATCCATTTCACCTTCAGTGGCAGGCACTAGAACTATATTACCCTTATAAGGTCCACAAGACTGATAAAGAAAGGTTAAAATTCGAATCTGCCTTTTGGGACAACCAGACTTATACATCCTCAGAAACTTACTGTGCATCCTTTGCTATTTGGAGAATATGGTAAGACCAGCCACAATCTTAAAGCCATATTATAATAGAGCTGTACTGTATTATGTTTCACAGAGAAAAAAATTACTGAATTTTTAGCGTAGCTATCCATTTTTCTTATTTAAGGAAAAATCCAGTTTGATTCATGCCGAGTAGTCACGGTACATAAAACAAATAATAATTCATCAGCCCCAGAATTATTATATTTTCATTTATAAAGATTTTGCTTGAGATTTTTATTCATATATTCCAGCAAAATAATGCAATTTTGTATAGTTCTTATTCTTGCATGGTTGTATTTTAATAATAATAAAGTAATACAATAAGCATATCCTGTCTCCTCTTGATGAAAATATCAAGATTTATTTGCTAAATAAATAAATATTCAGTAATGGATCTATGCTTAGTAATGTTTAATAGAAAAGTTTTCTGGATCAGATATCAATTACTCTAACACTTAGGTGGATAGAGTCATATTTTGTCTTTCCAATGCAATTTAACTCCCAGGAGTAAATATGTATGTTCAGAGGAATAATATATTGTTTTAAAATAGGCCTTTAAGAATTGCTTTTTACTGAAATTTATAACCCTGTTCTTGTTCAGTCATCATTTACCAGTGAGGATAATACATTCTTGTGCTTTCTAAAACAAGAAGTTAAAAATTCCTCATTTTATTCTTTTTTTCTTTAAAATATTATAATTTTATCATGATCATGAGTTTTCAAGATCAAACTATTTTCCTCTTTGTAACTCACTTTCTCAAATGGAAAATGTTATAGAATTAAAGGCCTATTCCCCGATATTATTATGAAAGTGTTATGGCCAGGTTGGCTATAAAAATGATAAATCATCTCATATTTGTATCGCCGTATTCTTGTTAGAAACAGAGAATCATTCCCGAAGTACAGAAATCCCTTGTATATAGAGCCCAAGTCTCTGTTCTTAAAAATATGAAAATGGGGCACCTGTGTGGCTCAGTGGGTTGAGCCCCTGCCTTCGGCTCAGGTCATGATCTCAGGGTCCTGGGATTGAGCCCCGCATCGGGCTCTCTGCTCAGCAGGGAGCCTCCTTCCCCCCTCTCTCTGCCTACTTGTGATGTCTCTCTCTCTCTGTCAAATAAATAAATAAAATCTTTTAAAAAAATATGAAAATGTTGGTCTTTTCAATGGGAAGTGCGGTTTTCTGGCACTGTTCTATCTTCTCAATGAGCAGTTCGCTTGTCCTTTGCAGTAGCAGGTTACAACACTGTTTGCCTCTCGTCTCTATCATCTACTCTTACCTTCCATGATTGCACTTCTCCTGGACCTTGCTGGAACTTCAATTCACCCTGCGTAGCATGTTTTCTTTTGGGGTTTGACTAAAGACAGAGTGGCATTTAAAGAAAATCCCATTTAATAACCCAAAAATAAGTGGAAGTAACATAAATTTTTACTGCAGCCTCTCAAAAAAATAAAAACAACAATGGGTTGGGGCAAGATGGAGATCTTACAATAGGATACATGGCAGGAAGCAGGTATTACAGGTACTGTACCCATAATGCTCAGCAAAACCTTGTGATACACATACACACACATATACATATGCATGCACACATGCACACACACACACACACACACACACACACACACTTATATGGCAGCTTCTCTCCAAGTACCCTCTCCCCCCTCAAAGCTCTGTAAATATTCTCTCCAAACATTCTTTCATAAATAAATTAGTTCCTTTCCAGTGTTAATCTGTAGGAATATTGTGAATGGGGTAGTTGATTCTGTTTAATTCTAACAAGTACATAAAAATTTATAAAACACATTTTGTGTATTAATCTCACTTATGGCTTTATCACCCATCTCTTACTTTTTCTTTTGCTCTGTTTTCCTCAAGCATCCTTGTACACTTTTTCTTATGTTATATGTATCTATGTAAGGCAAGTCATTAAATTTCTACAGTGGGATAAACAAACAAATAAGTAGATTATCAATCCAGATTTTGGGGAACCAAAGGTTTTCAGATTATGTAAGGCTTTTGTTGTGCATTCTTAGTTAACTATCCAAGAGTCACTTTCTATAAGATGTAGAACCTAACCAAAACTGAAAAAGTAATAATTATGAAAAGGATCAAGAAAAATTATGCTAACATACATTTAAGTCTAATTATTGGTAATAATGCCATAATAATGTTATCATAATAATGGCATCACCAAGATGTATTCAACTTTTCTATCTTTGTCTAGCTGTAAAAATTCATTCCTAATCCTCAAACAATTGTGTCTTAAATAAGGAAGATATTCTTCCCAGATTCTTAAAGAGTTTATAACTGCCTTGCATCTCAGCTATAATATTTTAAGGATTCCAAAGTATTTGTACATACACTGTACTACTAGCTAAATCCCTATATCAGAAATCTTTGGTTTCAAGTGGAAGGAATCACAGCTCAAACTGACTTCAGTATATTTAAGTTTTAAAGGGGTAGGGAGAGGCATGGAACACATTGATTTATATTATTGAAAGATCCACAGGCAGGACTGCCTTTAAATGCAGCTTAATCCCACAGCTCACTCACTGCTCTATTTTCTGCTGTCAGCTTTATTCTTAAGTTCTACCTGGTATTCCACTACCTGTACATCCCCTCAAGTGCTAGGGTCTTGAGTAATAGCAAAATGCTCAAATGTCATTACACATCTCAAATCACACTGTCCTGAAGGACAGTGAGTGCCTCTTCCACACAGTCCCTGGACTCACTCTTACTCATTGACCCAAATTGCACTTATGTTTATGATTGAACCAAAATTGAGGTCAAGGTAATGCCAGGATTGATTGTTCTACACCAATTAGGTCTCACTTGTGGAGCAGGTAGAGATTGAGAAATTCACCAAGGGAAAAAAGAGGTAAGGAGAGAAGGCATAGTGGGTAGTGAACCATACAATGTCCATTCTAATTCTTACATAGTGCAAAAATATAGCTGGGGGCACCTGAGTAGCTGAGTTGGTTGAGTTTAAACTGTCCGACTCTTCATTTCAGCTCAGGTCATGATCTTGGGGTTGCAAGATCGAGCCCCATGTCAGGCTCTGTGCTCAGTAGGGAGTCTGCTTAGGATTCACCTGATTCTCTTTCTCCCTCTCCCTCTGCCCCTCCCCTGCTCACTCTCTCTCTCTCCCTCTCTCTCTGTCAAATAAATAAATCTTTAAAAAATATGTAGCTGTTTATGGGAATTATAACAACATTGTATTATTTCTTTGATTGTGAATCTAATAAATATTGAAGGGAATAGCAGTATCTTTAATGTTTGTATTGTCTCAGGTCTACTTTGATGGGGATAAAATTAAGGAACTTTCCCAGAATCAATATAATACAGCAAATTACACATAAAGCTTTGGAATCAACATGAATTCCAAGTGAAATGGAAATGAACTAAACATAAAAATCCTGTGGGATTATTTGTTTTTTCAAAGTTTATAATGAGTTTTGAGAAGAAACCTAAAAATTCTAAGATTGGTTTTGGAGAAGTAGACCAACAACCTGAAGTGAAAACTAAGAATCTTAGGAATGGAAATCAATTTTTTCCACTTGCATCTAGAACTCTATAATGAAGGTCAAAGGGGAAATGCAGTTTATTATATGAAGATTCATTATACATAGAGCTTTCTCACACATCAAATGCAAAAATCAAAATATGCTATGTTTTTAGAAGTAGAAACTATTTTATTATTTATGGGGGGCAATAATGATAACTTAGCTGCAAAGTTGCTGCCTTTTGCTATTTTCTTGCTGATGTGAATTTGTGGATAACTTCCAAGATAGAAGTATTGGCATTAAAGGGAGTACAAGATAAAACTCAGAAAATGGTTAGGAAAGAACTAATGACAAAGTGTTGGCATTAGGAAGATACTGTAGAAGCTAAACTCTGAAACTGATCAGTAAAAAGAAGTCATATAACACTGACATGGTCCCATCTCATACTGAGCAATTGGGACCTTTAGAAATGAGATTTTGCTCCAACCCCAAATGTCAGAACATTTTGTTATGGACAAAGGGCAGAGAAATGACACAGATGCCAGAAAATAGAGAAGGAAATGAAACTTAGAGAAAGGTGATGATAGAACACTAACAGATCTGCATACTTCCAAAAGAGTATTTAGAATTTCTTGTGCTTTTTCTTTTTAAAAAAAAAAACTTGCTTTGAAAAGTTCATTCATAATCTGTTGTCTGTGATTATGATGAGGTGTCCCATCAGAAAACACTGATGCTGATGGCCCCTACATTTTGTACTTTACTTCCAGAGAGCTTAAATTTTACAGATATTTAACTTCATAGCAGTTAAAGCTATCCTTCTTATATATAGATGAGTCTGCTGATCTACAATCAATATTTCACGTTTGTGCAGATGCTTTTCTGGTGATGCCGACAGTTTCACTAAGTCAGACTCTCTCTATTAACCCAATCTTCTTTTGTGACTATGAGTCTGTATTTCTCAGAGAACAAGCTGCAACAAAGGTACAACCCAAATATGAAACTAATTTTTCCATCCAGGCAAAGCTGTTCTGTTCATTTGAGCATTTTACTCCATTGAGTTATTTAATACCGATTATTTTACTTCCTTCACTCTTCATAAGTTGAACAGAAACCACTTAAGTTTTAGGTAAAATAAGGAACAAAGTGTGTGATATTTTTTTCTAAGTTAGTGACAAAGAAATAAATCATGTCTCAGAAGCTCTGAACATTTTATTCGTCCTTTCTGAAGTTCCTTTTTTGAAAAAGATTTTTTGAAGTTCTTTTTTTATGACGATTAAAAATTCAGGGTTTGGAAAAGTTTGTTTTTAGATTCAAATATTGATGAACCCCTACTAGATGCTTGGGCATGAACATAACTTGAAGATGTCATCCTCAAGAGGATTAAAACTTTTTAGGAAGATAAGACATACTCCCATAAAACCTTAGGAAATTCACTCTGGAATGAATAGTATAGATTTCTTTAAGAGTTTGAAGAGAGATATTGAAATATTCAGGAAAACCTGCATGGACAAGATAGGACTTAAATTAGGTACATCTGGAAAGATAGTCATCAACTGAATAAAAGAAAAAGGAGAATATGTAGGTGTTTCTCAGTAAAAGAAGTTTTCTGAACAAAGAAAAATTCAGAAGCAAGATAAGCACAAGCTGGTACAAGTTAGTGAAACCAGCAGAGCTGATGATAAAGGTTTATACTGGAGAAAACATAGGAAGTAGGAAGAGATTATGAAACAGATACACGCAGTTGAGAGCTTTGAATACCAGGAAAGAAGTCACTGAAGTTCCTGAGGAAGTATGTGGCAAATACAAAGGCAATGTTCCAGAAATATTCATTGCATGGTGGGGTGGCATGAAATTATAGGTGGTGGCAGTGAGGCTGGTTGGAAAACTTTTTCTGTAATCCAGATGATATGTAACCAGAAATTTGACCAGGGTGGTGGCAATGGTTATGCTAAGAAAGAAGTTAATATGAGATGTATTCCAATGGGCAGATTTAATTAGTTTTTGAGACTCACTAAATGTCAGAGATAAGAGGAAAGAAAAGTCAACAATGGCTTCCAGATTCTAAGCCCTAATAATTGGGTGAATAATGCTTATCCTTACAACACATCAGTGAAAAGCAGGGTAGAGGGAAGTTGTGGAGATTATAAAAAATCACTTTTGAAGAATATATTTGCTGCCCTCTGGTAATTTCTGTAATGATGAGCCAATAGCAATGTCCCAGGAGACATTTGGAAATGCTGTGTTTGAATTTGGTGAAGATTTTTCAGAACAGACTAGAGCTTTGATCTCTGACTTTTTGCTTAGAAGTAATAGCTAAAGCCACAAAGATTGAGAAACCCCCAGGAGTGTGTGTATGAGGAACTCATCAGTGAGCCAGGGACAGCTTGGAAGAACACTGACTGAAAAGGCAGGAGAAGCAAGGGAGAAAGAGGAACCAGAAGGTGTGCGTGTGTGTGTGTGTGTGTGTGTGTGTGTAGGAGAGAGGGGGAAACAGAGACCAAGAGACACAGAGACAGAGAGAAAGAAAGTAAAGAGACTGTCACTGGGCTGCAGGGAGCTGACTTTGAGGAGGAGGAAGGCAATGCTACAGAAGGTCAAGCAGCATGGATGACTTGAAGACTTGAAAACTGGTCAGTTCGACTTCCATGGTACAATGAAAGGTTCTTGATAAAGGGCAAACATTATCCTCTTTTGCTGAGGTGAGACATCTTTCAAAAAGAATTGCAAGATTATGTTTCTATGCAAGAAACTTAATCTGCATAATCTATCTTTGATATTCTTTTTTAAAGCATCCACTGCCCTAGTGGTAAAAATTTGGAACAACGTCATACCTGCAAAATGATTTTTTAATAATAAATTTGATCACGGTCATCTAAATTTCATCTCTACTTGCGATAAATTGTAAAAGGATACATGAAGGTATTTATTTCTTTTCAGTTCTTCTGGCATGACAGAGGCAAAGAAGACACTTTTAATCAATTCAATTTTCCTACCAAAGAACAAAAATATACAATCTGGTTAACTTTCATATCCATCAGGGGCACAGAGCTTTTCGGACGTAGGTAGAGGTTTATGAGCATAAAATTGAGAACAATTAGCACTCAAATTAATGTTACATGAGATTCAACATCTGGTAAATATGTCGTCATTTTGGGTCATAGACCACCTGCTAGGCTAAATGTTCATACAACTGCAATTTATTCTGCATACAAATCAAATAAGAATGATACTTTAAAAAATATTTTTTTCTAAGCTTAACAGTATGAATGTAGGGGCCTTTCACATTTTAAAACTTCACCCAGAAATTAATAATAGGTCAAACACAGAGGATAAAACATACAGGGTCAAAAGGAGCAGAAAATACTTCTATTTTTGCAAGCATATTTTATAATAAATTAGCTATAGTGCTCACATTAGTTTCACTAGTCAATCTAATTACTGCCACTATTAGTATCAGTCTCCTCTTTATCCCCCAAATATTTATGAGCAAGAAGACGTCAACCTCTCAAAGTTCTCATGTTATTCATATAATCGAGCTCTCAAACGTCTGGCTGCTTCTGGCAACAGAGCTGCACCAGAAAATGACAAATCTCAAGATGCTCCCTGCAAACCCACTACAAACATCAGCCTATGGACAGCATACCCCAATCACTTCTGGACTTTGCCAATCTGGGGCCTCCTGTCACTTAAATGTATACCTTAGTTTTAAAGGTGTCCTGCCAGGAGCCCTCTCTGTACTAACAGTTTGCAGCCTTGGGATCCAGAAGCTTCTATGTCCGGTTGCTCATCTCTAGGTTTCTGTGAAGGTCAGAGTAGCCACACCTATTCTGGGGGTCTCTGGCCTTGCAGAGGTACCCAAGAAGCCAAGAACATCTCCATAGGACAGCCCCCAACATCATCACGAGAATGGCCCCTGGAGGCCCTCAGGCCTTCTAAGTCAGGGGGCAAAATCAGATTAAAGAGCAAACCACAGCTGAGGATCACGTACCTTCTGGTCTCAGTCTCCAGAGTATGCCAATTCCTGAAAATGCTGACCATTTATAAATGCTGGCATCTTATAGAGTGCTAAAGGATGACCACGATTAAAAGAAATGTGATGACCATATATCAAGGGATGATTCAGTGCCCTTTTTATTTCTTCAACAAAACTGGCAAACTCTTGCCGTACTGTTCAGAGCAAGACAGTATTCGGTTGGAAGCAGAGGGTGTATCTGTAATGATCTAATGCAGATTTCAAAAGCAAAGAAACTTCCTGCACTTTTGAAATTGAAATGCAGAAATCACATTTTTACCTTGTTTATAGAAATGAGACCTCCTTTCAAAAAGAAGCAGTTAGTAATTCAAGCACAAACTCAAGAGGCATTGTTGAAGCTGCACATTAAAACCCGCAAAAGTTACTCTATTCATTCTGAGAACTCTGTGCTTGCTGTACTTTTTCAGACAGGGTGGAAATGTTCTACCTAGAATCATCGGAATTGGGGTGCCTGGGGGTGCTCAGTGGGTTAAAGCCTCTGCCTGCAGCTCAGGTCATGATCTCAGGGGCCTGGGATTGAGCACTGCATGGGGCTCTCTGCTCAGCGGGGAGCCTGCTTCCCCCTCTTTCTCTCTCTGCCTGTCTCTCTGCCTACTTGTGATCTCTCTCTCTCTCTCTGTCAAATAAATAAATAAAATCTTTAGAATCATAGGCATTGCCATGTTTCTGGAACACATTTCCCATTGGTTTTCAGAGTGATTACTACCATCATGGCTAAACTGTCCTGGGGATAGTTTTGGGAGTTAAGTTTTGAGGTCTAGCTGCCTGACTTTCAATTCTGACCCCTCCATTTGCTCACCGTCTGTAAGCTGGACATAATAATATGCCCTATCCTGCCTGGTTCTTGAGTGAAAAAGATAATCCTGAAAAAGTATATGGAACAGAAGTGCCAGATAATAATCTCTGGCCAGATAAGCCTCAATAATCTCAAGGGATTGCCTGATCTTGAGTCACCAAAGAAAGACTAAAGCATGTCTAATATATTTTGTTCTGTGTTTCAAAAAATTTTGTGATATTTTTAATTTTTTCAATAATGAGCATACGTGTTAACTCTGTTTGACAAGCATATCCTATTTACTTAACCAAAATGTGCCAAAGAGCTTTGAGAAATTGTTGTTCTGGGGAAGGGTTTAAGGTGGCCATTGCATGTGAGGTGTGGAATGGGGTACAGTCATGGGGGGGGTGGTCCGTGTCCCGGGCTCCAGATAGAACAACTCTACTTTTAGCAACTTTAAATATTGGGATTCTTAGTAAATTTTAGTTTGAACAAAGGGTTCTATAGCTAAAATAGGAATGGAGGATGCCAGGGAGGGTGGATAAAAACACTCACGGTTTACTACGTCTATATTTTCTTTAAGATTTATTTATTTTATAGAGAGACGTGCATGAGCAGGAGGAGGGGCAGAGGGAGAAGGAGAGAGAATCTCGAGCAGACTCTGTGCTGAGCTCGGAGCCCCATAAGGGGCTCAATCCCAGGACCCTGAGATCATGACCTGAGCCGAAATCAAGAGTCAGCCGCTTACCGACTGTGCTACCCAGGCGTCTCGCATCTATTATTTTTTTAAAGACATATTGCAGATAAATAATGGCTATATCTGAATCATTACCATTTAAGTTCTGATTCTACATTAAAAATTGACCTTTAATTAAATCATAATTCAAGGATATTCGGAATTTCATCTTTTTCCCTTTCTGGCAGTGTTATGTAGGGAGAGCTCATTAAACCCTCTGTTCATCATCCTTCATTTGTGAAGTCTATCACAATTAACCAAAGCGTTATTACTCAGAATGGAAATGAGTTAAGTGAATCTGGCCACCAAGACTCCATGGATGACATTTGTCCCTATATCAAAACTAATCAAGAGCCAAGCAAGCCTGAAGGAGAATACAGTGGTTAGGTCTGTGGTCTCTGGAGTCAGACTGCCAGGTAGGAACCCTGCCTTGTCCACTTATAGATTGTGTTCTTGTGAAAGTCACCTCCCATCTGTGTACCTCAACTTTCTCTTCATAAAATGGGTATAGTAGCACCAATTTTGTAAAGTTACCATGAGGATTTAAAAAGACATTGTGCAGGAGCACCTAGGTGGCTCAGTCAGTTAAGCTCCCCGACTCATGATTTTGCCTCAGGTCATGATCTCAGGGTCCTGGGACTGAGTCCCATCTTGGGCTCTGTGCTCAGAGTGGAAACTGCTTGTCCCTCTCCCTTCCCCCTACTCCTGCTTATTCATTCTCTCTCTCTCCCTCCATCTCTAAAATAAATGAATAAAATCTTTAAGAGAGAGAGAGAGAGAATCTGCACAAAGTATTTAGAACAAGGGACGATAGAAAGTAAGTACTCAGTAATAGCTCTCATGGTCATTAGGTATATGAGTTTGCTTTACAACCATTTTCATGACACTCAAATTATTTCCAAGTCTAATTGCAGAAGTCAGTACATTTGTCATTTCAAATTTTCTTCAACTATGGGAGGGATGGTATCTAAATTAGCTTGATATTTTAATCCTCGCTTAGTAATTGTTCTCTTTCCTTTCCTATGACATTATTTCTTTAAATCTTAAACTATGAACAGAAAAATCAAATTCTCTTAAAAGAGCACACAGAAAACTATTAAGCCTGCAAGCCGGTCCTAAATTTTCTATTATTTTGAATATAGGGAAAGAGATCCATGTAATTCAACCATATTTTACCACTATGTGCTGTGTGTTTGTATTTTAAGAAAAGTATAAATAATGAAATGCAATTTTGATATATCATCTATTTGACATTTTGGTGCATATACTTTTACTTTGTAACTTTAATATTTATATTTATCATGTCTTCGAAGTACAATTCCTGAAATTTAGGAGGAAAAAAAGCCTTTGTTATCAAAGTCTTTAGTTCATTTCCTATCGTATTTCAGATCTTCAGGGACTCCACGTATTGCCCCAGACAGTTGACTGGTCATCTTTTCCTCCCCAACAATATCTCTTGACTCTTGGGTTCAAAAGCAAAGAAGATGGGAAATTTTTAGAAAAACTATCAAGTAGGAAGCTGCCTACATTTACAGGTAAATCACCTGGACTTATTATTATCCTTTAATGATGTTATAAGGCAAGAATTGTGCATTTTTCATCAAGTCTTATTCATCATAAAGTCTAGCATATAGTAGGAGTAGTCCCCCAAAAATGTCTGTCAAGTTATAATCTTCACTGTGGGTTAGTTAACAATACCTGGGATTCAGGTTCCCCTAGGACCAACGCAGGTTCTAGAGTGTCTGCCTCCCTCACTCCAACCATCTCACCCCAACCATGCTATCACCAGTGCCTAAGCACAGGGCACTTGAAGAATACAAGTTTTTGTCATCATGCATTAACAAATGTGGAAGAGGGGCGCCTGAGTGGCTCAGTGGGTTAAAGCCTCTGCCTTCGGCTCAGGTCATGATCTCAGGGTTCTGGGATCGAGCCCCACATTGGGCTCTCTGCTCGGCAGGGATCCTGCTTCCTCCTCTCTCTCTGCCTGCCTCTCTGCCTACTTGTGATCTCTCTCTCTCTCTCTCTCTGTGTCAAATGAATGGATAAAATCTTTTTAAAAATGTGGAAGAAAATTATCCAAAATACTTTAGCCAATGACAACTTTAAATCACTTGGATTATCTGTTATTATATTGTTATTTGTTCCACTCTTTTCTTATGTAATTAACCAAGAGCCTAAATCTCCTGAAGAGTTATTATACTTTAATGGTATTCAGTAATTCTGTTAAAACTTCCAAAACGCAAGAAAATATTCACAAGGAGTCAAAGTCTCAGATTTGTGGGCAAAATTCACAACCAGGTTGAATTTATTCCTTCAGCTCTACCCACATAATTAAGGATTTGTGTTTTGTCTGGCACTCTATCCTCTGAGGCTTATCTCAACTTCAAGCTACATTCAAAGTCAATGGGATCTGCACACTTGAGTAATACCTGGGAGGAACAAGACAACAATCAGACACATTTATGACAACATTTTTTCACAAGTCAGAAAAACATACTCTGCAGAGAGGGATGAATTGTTATAGGCTGTCTCTTAGATCTCTCAATCAGGAAACACAACAAAATGAATAAATGATAGTCTCTAAAGGGCAATGTCTCCTCTGTCTTTCTCCTCATAGATCTTTCATTGCTACGCATGTGGTCTAGGGATGGTGCTGGTTTCTACACTAAAGATTTCATATCTATTAACATTGAGATATCTGTTTATAGCTTGCTAAAGAAAGCATTTTGAAATGGAAGTCTGGAAAAAGTAGTATAAAAGTTTATTGTTACAATTTTTAGAACATAAAACTCCCTTCGGTCTGCTGACCAAAGAAGACACAATGAGACACATGGAGACAATGGGGAAGCGAATCTTGCCAATATTGGATTTCATCAGAAGCACCCAACTGAATGTAGGTATATGAGTCTTTTATATTTGTCCAATGAACAAATATCAGACAATTCTAGAAGTATGGAAAGTTTATGGTACAAATATTGAAAGTATTGGAGGAACATTCACAGTAAATCTCAATGCAAAACCAGGCAAAGTTTAGCTAATGATTTTATTTTTTTTTTATATTTTAAAACATATTTCAATGCTATTCTTTGCAATTCTCAGCATTTATTAGGTTAGTGGCTCTCTGAAGAGCCTTTTTTCTTTGTGCCTTCCTGCTATCTAATTCAAGTTTGCAGTGTATTTCTTACTTCAAATCAAGAACAAAATTTTAGTAAATACGATGTTTCCCTATTTCATATACTGGGCTATCATACATAACTATTTTGTTACCTATACAAGAATTTGGACTTTCCAAGCTAGTGCCTCCATACCACACTGATAAATTAGATGCTTCCCTATGCAATGTCAATTGATCTTTATACGCCCTTAGGGTAAGTTATCTAATCCCTTTTTCTGATCTGGGGAAAATATGCCCTCTCTACTTTTCAGTGTTAAAAAGCCCAAAATAAGAACTGAATTATGCTGTGCTGTTTTACAAAATTCAAGCCATTATACTGAAAGTACATAAAGGGAACTTCTCATTAACAGGCTATAAAGGCTGCAGATTTCCCCTTTTTAAAATATTTTTCAAAAGGCCTGTAAGCTGGAAATTTTGAGGAATTTTCTTTTTGTGGCTTTTGTATTACATCATTGATTTGATGTTCTTACCTTACAAGGGGAACCAAGGGGGTCATCACAAACAACTACTTCACATCTGTTGAGCAGTTTATCTGCTCAATAACATTATTCAGCATTTTAGAAAAGCTATAAAACCTCTAATGTATTTGCATGATTTGTAATTCTATGCATTACAAATACAAAAGCACATTTTTATCAATTTTCCTACCACCATAGCTCTCCCTCTTCCCATAACTGTGTTCCACTCGATTATCTCCCCTCTATTTCTATTATGAAGAAATCCATCTCTATTTTCTCATAGTTCTGGAGGACAGAAGTCCAAGATCACGGTGTCAGCACGGTCGGGTTCTGATGAAGGCTCTCTTCCTGGCTTGCAGACTTCCATCTTTTCTCACATGGCAGAGAGCAAGCTCTCTGGGATCTCTTCATATAAGAACATCAATCCCATTATGAGGCCTGCACCCTCATGAACTTGTCCAATCCCAAAGGCAGCATCACCATACCATGATATTGAGGGTTAGGACTTCAATATATGATTTTTGGGTGGACCAGAACATTCAGTTTACAGCAATCTCACTGGCTCTACCACAAATTTTAGGTCCAGTTCTCCAATTTACCCTTTATCATAACCTCCTCCAGCCACACACACACACACCCCATCACTAAACTTTCCATCTTAGAGATCCACATACATCATCCCTGTCATCATCAGACCCTTGCACATAGTAGAAACTTTGATAACAAGAACCATCACCATATAGCATTATTTTACCCCATCGGTTCATGGTTAGCCTAGCAGAGCCGTGTACTAGAAGTTGTGGAAGTGCTCTGCCTGTGTCCTGGCTCTTTAGGGGCAATACCTTCCATACCTTGTTACTTGGGAGGACACTGGCCACACCACCCCTTGCCAGCTCATATCTCAGGGTGTTGTGTATGCAGGTTGGGCCTATCTAGGCATCATGCACTTTTTAAATGTTCTTCTTTTCACCCTTCAAAGGGCATTCTAGCCACTTACAAATTGGTATACACATGTACCTTTATGTGTCCATAAAGGATATTTGAAAACCATAACTAAGATTCTTGGCATCTAATTAATAACTTGATCTTCTTTAAACTGAGTCAGTACCACTTTGCTAAGTGCAAGAAATCGTATCAAAATTTCTGTGTTAGCTTCTATGGGAATTAACAGATTTTAGAAGATTATCTCAAAGAGTTTAATGGAATTGAAGCAAGTGAGCCAGAAGGTATCCAGGGACCACAAGTATATCCAAATACTGGCCTCTAGGTTTTTTATTATATGCCTAACCACAGCTTCGTAAAGCAGGACTGAATAAAATTGGCTGTAAAGGTAACCTAGCTTAATGAAGCAAGTAATGAATTGGTGAGTAGAAAATATTCCTACATGGTACCATTAACTGTGACCCAAGAAGCACTCAACAGTGTTTTTAAGATTCCCTGAACTGTGTTTTTTCTTGTCACAGAGCAAATGCTGTCCACTTGAATGTTTAGGTATTGCATTGTCCTTTTTAGTTATCACCCCCACTTGTGACACCTATAGATGAAGACTTTTGTCCATAGTTGTGTTCTGTCTGTATAACCCTAAGGCAGATCATTTAACCTCTGAGCTATTTTGTCTCATTTATTAAATAAGCTGATATCTGCCAGACTCACTTCACAGAGTTGTTGTGAGATCCAAAGCACATAATCCACGTTGAAGCACTTTATTAAGCATTACAAATTGCAGATGTTTTAATTGTATTGGTTTTTAGTATGTTTTGACAAAAGGACTATTTTAAAGACCTTTCTCTTTTTTTTTTTTTAAAGATTTTATTTATTTGACAGAGAGAAGAGAGATCACAAGTAGGCAGAGAGGCAGGCAGAGAGAGAGGGGGAAGCAAGCTCCTTGCTGAGCAGAGAGCCCAATGCGGCGCTCAATCCCAGGACCCTGAGATCATGACCTGAGCTGAAAGCAGAGGCTTAACCCACTGAGCCACCCAGGTGCCTCTAGATCTTTCTCTTTCTTTACACAAGTGTGTACTCTGAAATTATTTATTCTTCTAAAATGAAGATTACGCAGATGTCCTATAGATTTCTAATTTTTTTCCTTAGATCACTAATGTGCTCAGATCTACTCACAAAGGCAGGATTGGAGGTGTTACCTCCAGCCATGAAGTAGATCTACTAACTACAGCAGGCCTTCCCAGAGAACGTAAATTTTCACCTCTTGCCATAAGATGATAGAAGGAGACAAGGACATTCCTTGTATGAGGGTGGTTTCTATGTATCAGGCAATGATTCTCCTTACACTCTGATCCCAGTTTCCTTATCTTTATAGATTCCTTTACTAGACATAAATAATGCACGGCCAAACAAGAATGATTCTGACATTGTAAGAGTTATAATCTAAAATATTCTACCACCTTCCTACATGGTGGCTTTTAATCCTACTGAACATCAATCCCATTCAACCAATAGGCTCTAGTGGTATTTTTCCTTCTCTGGATCCTTGTCCTAATGATTTCACGTGCTACAGGATGCCACTGTGTTTTTCTATTCATTAACTTTATTGGCTGCTGTCAGTTTCAAACCTTATGTACTGTGCTTCCTGGGCTAAATGTTAAAGAGTTAAAATAATAAAATCTCTTGCCGTGCATGAAGACTTCTTCGCAGGCTGACTTGCCAAAAAATGACCTAACCATGTTTTTAATACCTCACTAATTTTACTTTTAATTTCCTCCAAGTGAAGCATAAAAAATGTTTACATATACACATTTGAAATGAACAGTAATATGCATTTTCTATCCCTTTTTGGCAATTAATGTTTCGATATGTATGTCAAATGGAAATACAGTCTAAATACTTGGGCTTTGCTTTCTGGTGATATGATGTAGTACCACTTATCTGCCAAACATTTAACCATATCTGCTATTCAGTCTTGGCAATTCTCTGACTGAAGCCTTCATTTGAGCTTGCTATTTACCTAACCTTCACTGTACCTGTGTGAGGTTTTAGCTTCAATCTTGGCCACTAGATTACACTCTCTCCAGCAGTTAAAGACCCCTTTGATCACTCCTGAAGTCTCATGGGGGGGGGGGCACTACTTCTCCTTTAGATTTAACTCTTGGTAGCATTACACATTTAAGCTACTTCACGTTTCATTATTTCTGTTATTCTCTTAAAGTAACATCATTAAAACATTCCTCCTGGCATTAGAAAGCAATTTGTATTTCTTTTTCACTTTGTCTCTCAAAGACCCCCATCTTTTATAGGTAAAATATTAATGTATTAGTTTCCCAATAACCAAAACTGCACTGGCTTTGGGGAGAGGAGGAGGGTGGGTGACTGTTAGCAGTCAACTATGTTCTGGCCCTAGTATCTGATTCATATGGAGCACTTCCTGTTTTGTTATGCATCCAACAATCAAGCTAACAAAGCACCATTGCCTTCCACTAGTTTTATTTTCCTGATGTTTTGGAAAATTACACTGATAGATTATGTTCCCGAGCAGACTGCTGTTGTTTCTGCTCTTTGGAGTTGAGTCACTACACTACTTTCCTACAAGGAGTCCCATTGTTTATTTTAAAGAAGAACAAAGAAAGCAATTTTTCTTCAGAAAGAAAACGGTTTCTCCTGCAACTTGCTTTTCTCTATTTGACAGTCTCCCATTGTTTAGCTGCATGTTTAAACTAAATGGATAGGCTAGCTATTTTGTCAAGTCAGAGAAGGAATCCCAAATCCACAATTTGCAATCATTGCTCCGATAGGTTTATAGGTGTTCAAATAAATGATTAATCATAAAGAACAAATTAGCAGGGATGGAAGGACATTAGTCAAATGGTATAGACAGGTGTTAGGGAGACACACAGCAAATACAATGTAATGGTGCTCAATCTCTCTGTATTACCAAGATTCGAGAGAAGTGCCAACTTCCAGAGGTCAATGTGCATCAAAATATGAGTGTGACATTTCAGAAGGAACTGCTTTGCAAATTCAAGTGGAAATTCAGGTGCTCTTTAGTAATGTTAGTTTCTAATAATTTTTCTCTTTAGAAGAGATTCTCTTTGAAGAAGAAAAAATCGTGTCTGCCTTCTCTAATGTCTGGGGAGAAAAATCTGTTTTATAAGCATACACAAACTAAAATAGTCCTTGTTCAGATACTAGGCTTTCAAATGGTGGTTTGTTCAACTTCCATTTGAGATATTAAAAGATTAGGGGTGGGAGGGCACCTAGCTAAAATTAATGTTTCTAGGCCCACATATCAAGAGATATGTGATTCACCGAGTAAGGCCCAGGACTCTGCCTAGTTAACAAAACCTCATGATTCTGGTCCAGGTGGTCCAGGAGGAACCCTGTCATAAAGGAACACTGATCAACCAGACTTTCTCTTCTAGAAGCAGGATGCAGATTGCAATTGCTAAATTAAATCCTCCTGTGACTTCCCAATTCTTACCATCCAACGAACACAGCAGAAAACCAAAGCTTTTCTATTAACCCTTAGATTACTTTATGCCCCTTTTTTCTCAATATAAATGAGAATTTTATGATAAACTTTATTCCTCCTATCAAGAATTACAATTTATATTCAAAGTTTTAGAGAAGGTAATGTCTCCTCTTTTATGGCTGGTGTTAGAAAAACACATAGCTGGGCCACCTTATTAAAAGTATGCCCCATTTTTAGAAAGCCCAAAATAAGGTACCTGGGTGGCTCAGTCAATTAAGTGTCTGCCTTCAGCTCAGGTCATGATTCCAGGGTGCTGTGATCAAGTCCCAAATAGGGCTCCCTGCTCAGTGAGGAGTCTGCTTTTCCCTCTGCCTGCCGCTCCCCCTGTTTGTGCTCTATCTCTCTCTCTCTCTCTCTGACAAATAAAATCTTTTTCAAAAAGCCCAAAATACTATGAGGGTGGTGCTCTCTACAAATGTACACAGTAGCCTATTTCAAGGTGGATTGTATCAGTTGTTGGGATGGTTCAAGGAACCAGAATCAAGTGCTATAATACCACAAGGAGGGGAACCTTAGTCCAAGGCCATCCAGTGAAAACTAAAGATAAAACAAGGGCTGGAGTTTCAATGTAAGCCATTGGGGTAAACAGAATTCAACTTCCACATTTTTCAGGATTCAACTTGCATAGGAAGTATTCTTTTATAGAAACAAGATAGTAGGGATGCCTGGGTGGCTCAGTCAGTTAAGCATCTGCCAGCTCAGGCTCAGGTCATGATCCCAGGGTCATGAGATGGAGTCTCTACATCAGACTTCCTGCTCAGCGGGGAGTCTGCTTCTCCTTCTGCCTGCCACTCCCCCTGCTCGTGCTTACATTCTCTCCCTTTCTCTGACAAATAAATAAAATCTGGAAGGAAGGAAGGAAGGAAAGAAGGAAGGAAGGAAGGAAGGAAGGAAGGAAGGAAGGAAGGAAGGAAGGAAGGAAGGAAGGAAGGAAGGAAAAAAAAGAAAAGAAAAGAAAGAAAAGAAAAGAAAAGAAAAGAAAAGAAAAGAAAAGAAAAGAAAAGAAAAGAAAAGAAAAGAAAAGAAAAGAAAAGAAAGAAGGTAGTAGGCAACTTTTAGCTCCTATGATGCCTTGTTGACATAGATAAAGTCCCCCTCTTTAAACAAACACACCTTTGTGGGATCCCCACTAGGAGAGTGGAATGCATGTTCAATTTCAGTTCCCTCTTTTCCCCTCAGTCCAGGTTCCTTACGCAGGGTCACCTGCAAATCTTTCTGAACAGTCTTGCAATGCATTCCCTTTTATATACATTCACTTATATGAAGGAAGGGTACAGATGATTCTCAAAAATAATGGAAACAAACATTTATTTGTGCTAGGTACCCAGTGGTGCAAAGGATGTAAATATATTACAATAATCCCTGACTTCGATCCCCAGGGAGAGGTCTATGTCTGTGATTTTGTTCTAAAACATTTCCTTTTACTGGGAGACTAGGGGAGTTTCCACGGATGCTCAGGTGTGATGGAGAAGTTGCAATATGCCAGCCTCCTCAGTGGACTGCAGAGAGTGAAGGAGCAGTCCCAGGTAATCAATCAAGCAATGGCTGAACTAGCAACCATTCCCTATCTACAGGACATCAGTCAGCAGGAGGCAGAATTGGTAAGTGTTTTTCTTTGTTTAAGGCTTTCATGGGCCCTGGGCTAACAGAAGAGTGATATGTTCTGAAAAGAGCAAAAATTGTGAGAATCAGTGTAGTCTGAGGGAAAACTGCCCAACCCTCCTGAGGCATTTTAATAAAGAAACTAGAAAATGTAGAAAGGTGTTTCTATCTTTTATTTGCTCTCATCGACTAGCTTCCATTTTTATACCAAGAACTTTGTGATGTGTAAAAACATGGAAAAGGGCTGATTATTCATATCGTGGATCAGGCTTTTTGTTTTAAATAAAGTGTAATTATAATAAATTATTTCTTAGACTCCAAGATATGTTAATATATAATTTTCTTGTAAGGGAAAGTGAGAGGACAAGAATAATTGCTATATAAAAACCAACCCTACAAAATAGTCTTTATAGTTTTCTTATTCATTTCTACTGTCATATATATGTTGGCAGTGCAACACACACACACACACACTCACACTGGTACATATTTTTTAACATTTATTTAGTTTAGAGAGAGAGAGAGAGCACAAGCAGACTGAGGGGCAAAGAGATGGGATGAGAGAATCCTCAGACTCTCCACTGAGCAGAGAGCCTGACATGGGATTCGATCCCAGGACCCTGAGAGCAAGACCTGAGCTGAAATCAAGAGACAGACACTTAACTGACTGAGCCACTCAGGCACCCCCACACTGGTACATTTAGATAAAACAGTTGTTTCATTGGAGGGGAAAATGTAGTTAGTCAGATGATTTTTTTTTAACTAAATTGACCAATTAACTCAGAAAACACAGAGCCAGTCAAAAATTAGTTGAAGGAACATCTCGGAGAAACAATCTTCAAACAGATGTCTATATTCTAATGATAATATTAGGAGTGATGGCTCATCATTTGTAAAACTATTACTAACCAGTGTGAGGGCCATCGAGGCTAGGTAAAATTTACTGTATATGGAGATCCTAATGGGTCGTAGGGAAGGGCTCTTTACTTTGAGGCTTTAATTGAAGGTAGCCAAAACTAATTAGAGACTTGAATTGAATTCACATCGCCTGGATGAGAACAACCCAAACTGATCACCTGTAATTTTCAGATAACTAAAGCAACCCTCCCTTTTAGAGCTTTTAAAGTTGTAACAAATTAATCCATCAAGAAATGAACTGCCAACACTTATAATGTTCATCTGACCCTATAAAAGTGTATTAAATAAATAGCGATATTCAAAGTAAGTATATAAAATGGTCTGACTCGCCAAATAATGAAACTATGCGTACTAAAGTTTAAAACTGTGGGGTGAGAAAAAGTCTATTAATCAGAGAATTACGAAGTCAAAACTGGCAAGAATACTTTCTAAACCTTTATGGTTGTGTGCAGCAGAACACCTTCTAAAAGGCTAAGTGTTTATCCTACCACTCATAAGGCATTCAGGAATGCAGTAAGTGTGGAATTTTCAAAGTGCATATTATAGCCAATTTTAGATGATTAATGCTCCTCTGAGATAAGAAGAAGCAAAGAAAATGTTAATTTAAGAAGCTGGCACAGTGCTGATCTTGTCTTCCTGAAAAGCACATTCAAGATTTAAATGAAAAAATACAGGGGAGTTTCCTGCACTTAAGTTTTCTTAACCGCATATCTGCAGCTTTTTTTTCCTCTGGAAATAACTTATATTTCCAAATATAGACAAAGAGCACCAAACTAGCATTATTGACATCTTTTACTCACATGTTAGTGCAATAGCTCACTCTCTGAAATCTTGGAAAATGGGATTTCATGGGATATTTTCATAATTTATATGCCTACTAGGAAAAAAATGTAATGTCTATGGATGTATATGTTTAGGCCAAATATTTAAAAATTATGTATCTTGCAAGATTTCATCACTTTAAGTAATAGATTTTACTTTCCAACTTCCAAGCATAGGTTAACCTAGATAAATCCTAGTAATATCGTTTATGGTGCTACATAAACAGGGACTGCTCAGTAGCAGAGTCTTGAGTGACTCAACCCTCTGTCCTCCTGCTTAAGGTCTGTGATATCTAACGTAGAGAGAGATCATCTGAGAGTTCATACTCTGATGCCACAGTGAACTGAACTGGCATTTGTCCTTTTTTAGAGAACTTTCTATTTCAGCTTTGATCATCACATGGCTTGATGCAGCTTCACTACTTTGCAGCCACATACGCAGCATGTGCTCAGGATGGTTTTAACTTGGAATGTTGCAGTTTTGGGCAAAGGGTGGAATTTTCTAAACTTGCCTTTGAAAAAGGCAACTTGGTTATTTTGAAATTTTAGAAAATAAAAGAATAGTAAAAGACTTTAAATGAGCTAACATCCTTTAAAAGGCAATAAAACAGCACAATTTCAGTATTGTCCTCGGGTGAGCTTTTGCATGATGCCTCGGATTATGATACATTAGCCTCAGGAGAAAATACTAAAATGCGTTCATGTACTACATGCCATTTCCTGAGAGAATTAACTACTGCCTTCATTCTTTACAATCCGAATCTGTTTTTTACAAAACATCGACACTTACTACATTAAAATCTATATGTTTTCTACAAATTTTCAAGAAGAATCTTTTCGTTGTTACAATATTTTATATCTGCAATAATACTTGGTAATGACTGAAGCAAAGACGAGGTGGCAGTGTTCGTTGTCGGAAAGATGAGTAATAAAATCATCAGCGTACAAATGATTTTTTAATTAGGTTTTAATCTGTGTATTTAGAGAAGTTATTTCTGTGTGAATTCCACACTGATAATTTTTATCTTGGTGCCACAGCTGCAGTCACTAATGGCAGATGCTATGGACACCCTTGAAGGAAGAAGAAACGATAAAGAACGTGTGTGGAATACAATCCAAAAGGTAAAACTTTCAGCTGAAGGGAAAAAATATATTATTCTCAAAGAAAATGCCCATCTTGGGTCAAGTCTGTTTAGAAGATAAAAAGAAAAGAGAGCTCTTCAGGTTGTTTTATTGTTTGTTTTCTTTTTTGAATAAATGCAGCTATCTCCCTAGAAGTATAACCAGAATCAAAATGGATTTATATAATGTTTCCTGCTTCTCCAACAGATTGTGGTCGTATGCTTCCATGGGTCTTCTTGTGTTCATTTTCATATTCCATTTTCACTATCTGCCTCTTCATTATTGGTTAATACAGACTTTTTTAAAACCCTCTCATCTCTGTTTTAGCCCCCCTCCCCCGACAGTTTCCCCAGTTGAGAAGTAATGGCTACATTTCAGGGAACTGCAAAAAAACTAGCACAGTGATGTTTTGGGTGGAGGAGTAACATACTGGTTGTTAGAAGTAGAGAACGATCCCTTCATTGGCTACCCAAGTTAAATAAAACAAGCGCAGAGCTGCACCTAGCACCACATACTTGGAAGACTCGTGGGACACTGCAGAGTTCTCCAACAATGTAAGAGGGAATAATGTTGAGTCTCCAGTCCAGTTAAAGGTAACAAATTGTAGTCAATCTACTCCCCATTCAGTCTCGCCCAATCACTTTCAGAACCCATAAAGGAGAGAACTGGTGTCAGATATGAGAAGAGCAAACCAAAGGAAGCTCCGGTTTAAGAGGTAACAGTCAGCCATGACGGATTCTAGTGCATCTAAGGGAGTGGGTTTCTTCTGTAATCAGTTCAGAGGCCCTATGGTAAATGCACAGAACAGAAATTAACTGAATTCAACAAATATTTGTTGACTATCTACTGTGCAGGAAAGAACACCAGGTGTTACGGACATTGTGCTGGACAATACAAACACAACCCCTGCCTACGTGGGCCTTACCATCTAGGAAAGAAGACAAGTATACAGCTATAAGTTTACTGAATATTATAATTATAGTTAAAAAGTAGATGTGCAATTATCCATAGAAACAAATAGGGGAATATAATCTGGTCTGAGAGGTCAGAAAAGTCATCTTGGAGAGGCACCTGGCTGGCTCAGTTGGTTAAGCATCTGCCTTCAACTCAGGTCATGATCCCAGGATCTTGGAGCCCAGCATCAAGCTTTCTGTTCAGTGCGGGAGTCTGCTTGTCCTTCTCACTTTCCCTCTGTGCTCTCCCCCAACTCTTGCCCGTGTATGTCCTCTCTCTCTCTCTCTCTCTCTCTAGTAAATAAATAATCTTTAAAAAGAGAGAGAGAAAAAAAAGCCATCTCTGAGAAAGTGATATTAATACAACATTTTAGGGATATATAGTAGCTATCCAGGTGAAAACAGAGATTCCTACAAAGAGGGAAGAGTTTGTACCAAGAGTGTAAAGAAAGCATGGCAAATTTGAAAACCAATAAAAGGGGAAAAAACTAATAAAGGAGCAAGGAATATATTTCAAAATGAAGTCCAGAAGCAGAAGTCAAATCACAGAAAGATTTATAAATTATGTTAAGGATTTGGAATGTTTCAGAGAGTATTTATCTGGAAAATGTTTTGATACATCTCCAGGGCTATAGTGGGAGAACAGATTGAAGAGCTACAGATTTCTCTATGAGAAACATGGAGAGGTCAGTTATAAGGCGGTGGCTTGATCTATGGTGGTGGGCGTACAGATGGAAAGAAGCATACAGATAGAAGGAATATGCAGGAAGCCAAATCTATAGGCCTTGTTCACTGATTGCATAAGGGAGTTCAGAGAACAGAATAAGTTAGAACAATGCCCAGACACTGGGCTTGAGTCACTGGGCAGGGCATGGGGAGAGGTTTGCTGGTGCCATTTACTAAGGAAGTAACTTATTTCTGCACTTTCAGAAATGTAGCTTTGGGGAGCACCTGGATGGCTCAGTCAGTTAGGCAGCTGACTTCAGCTCAAGTCATGATCCGAGGTTCTCGGGATCCAGTCCCACATCAGGATCCTTGCTTTACAAGGAGCCTGCTTCTCCCTCTCCCTCTGCTGCTTCCCCTGCTTGTGATCTCTCTCTATGTGTCAAATAAATAAATAAAATATTTTTTAAAAAATGTACTTTGGGCTGAGAATATAAACTCAGAATCCAGTCAGGAAACAGAAACTACTCCAGATATTTGAAAGGGAATATAATATAAAGAATGGTCAACTGGGTATAACATTGTTAACTCGGTAACTGAAAAAGCAAAGGAGAACAATAATTTAGCACAGAAGAAGCAATTAAAGGGAGTGGCTACCACCCAATAGGGCTGGGAAATCAAACAGGAGAGATTGGAATTACTAAAACTTAAAAACTTGAAGCAGGGACCTTGCTATGGACCAAAACTCAGCCCTCCCTCTAAGAGGCACTGCTCAGCTGGTGCTATCCTGAAGGAGGAGGAATCCTGAAGCATTGAGATCCAGACTTCTGAGGAGGGGGCACTAACTCATTGGTGCTGATAGGAGGAAGGGTGGTGGGAGTGAGGAGGGAGTTATAATGGAAGTATTTCTGCAACTTTTGGAAAAACTAGATTCAACAGCTACTACAGAAAAGAGCATAACTTTCTGGAGCAAGGAAGCCTTGCTGAAGAGATGCTCATAGGAATCCCAAGCAGACAGGAAATCAGCAGCTTGTGAACAGGAAGCACCAAGTCCCTCCTTTCCCCTTTGGCATTGCAATGCCCCTCTAACACTTCCTATTGACAGAGACTAATAGCTAGCAAAACAGAAATGGGGTTTGCAGAGTTCCAGCCCCCAGCATCACAGAGCTAATCATAGAAGGATGGGTTTGGAGTTAAGAGGCTAAAAGCTAATAACTGGCACAAAAGTGTGTTGAACTCAGGGTGCTGGCAAGACACTTAAGGGGAAGTACAGGAGTCTGGAGTTCTAGATAAAAAACTGAATAGAGAGAGATTTCTTGGTTTTTGGCAAACTGATATTAACTGAAATCATTCGAGAGGGTGAGATGGCTAAGAAAGAGTTTTCTCTTCTTGAATAAGAAGAGAAGAGAGCCTTGAGGAGCACATTTCAAACTTAGGAAGAGAACCCTACAAAGGAGACTCAGAAGAAATGGCAAGAGGAATTGGAGCTAGAGGTAAACCAAATGCAATTCTGATGAGACTCAAGCAATATAATCAAATATCTCTGTTGGTTATAAAAATAATTTTTTAGCATGGGGTCAGTAAAGTACAGCCCACAGGTCAAAACCAGCCAATCACCTATTTTTATAAATAAAGTTTATGGCACACTGCCATGTCATTCATTTACACATCATCTATGTCACCTCAGCCAAGTTGATTAATTGCTACAGAGACCATATAGCTCAAAAAACCTAAAATATTTACCATCTGACCCTACACAGAAAAAAATTGCTGTACCCTGATTTATAGCATTATCCATCCCAGAAATATTTACATTTGTACAAACTATATATTTGTATTCACAAATCCAAGTGATAACAGAGCAACAGTCCAGTTGTGAAATTCCAAGGACCAGGCAAAAAGATGGAAGAGGAATTGACATTTGTGTAAACCTGTGTCCACCTTATAGACAACCACCAATTCTTCCTCACACTAAGCTAGGTTTTGATGTCCACATTCATAGGAATGCTTAGCCTGTGGCTTCCCACTTTGCCCCTATTGCAATTATTTATTGCTGTTATCTATCCCCCAAATATAGTAGTTTAGAACAATAACCCAGTATTATCTCTCACAATTCTATGAGTTGACCAGACTTGGCTAGGTCTTTCTTGCTCAGTGTCTCTCATTTAGTTCAATCAGATGGCTTCTATGCCTGGAGCTGCTGTCTTCTGAAGGCTAAGATGTACTAGACTACAGCATGGCTCACTCATGAGGTTGACAAATGACATTAGTCAACTGAGACAGCTGACTGGAGTGCCTACATGCGGCCTTTCCTTGTGAATTAAGCTTTAAACAGCTGGGTTCTGAAGGGATCTATTTCAAGAAGAAAGGAAGTAGAAACCATCAGTCCTCTTAAAAGTTAGGCCCAGGACTTCTGCCATATTCTACCAAAGTCGTTACAGACCAGACCAGCTTCACAGCGCTGAAGGAATAGATTCCATTTCTCCAAGGAGGAGTGATATGTGCATTCATAAAGAGAATGAAATGATAGCATCACTCTTAGAGACAAGCTCCAGCAGCAGAGCTATGGATATCTGTCTTGTGCTGGAAAACACCTGCAAGCGAGCAGGAGTCAGGAGGACAGTAAAGTCAAGGCATCTGAGGTTGGAACATTGCAAAGCCACTCTACCCAATCACTAGGTGTCTAGAAAGTCTCACTGGTGAGCAGCCAATCTTTCCAAATTAAAAGCCCTGGTAATGATCCTAACTTTCTAAATGGAAGCTCCTGAGAGGTCTTTAGGAAGACGTGAATGGGAAGGAACAGGGTGCCAAATTTTTCCCAAGGGCTTTTAATTTGGTTAATGTGACTCTACAAAGGATGATCATATCACTTTCAGACAATTCCGGTAGCAAGTAAGTAATTTCCTTTTACTGCTACAGAGTTAATTTGCGTGTGCAGAAAAAAATAATTAAAAAAACCTAATTGTACAAGCTACACTGTGTTCTGAGCCCACTAGAAGTTGATATCAGCATCCCCACCTCTGAGATCTGTTATCTGTAATAGAAACAGCTGTTGTACCTAATGAAAACACTTTGAATTTTCATCTGAAGCAGCAGAATTATAGCAGCACCTCCTAGTTGCACGTACTTGAAGGGTCTGTCAGAACCCCCATTACCTAACACAATTTCCAGGGATTCACTTTGTTACTGGTCTATAAAAAGCCTATCAAGATGAAATCTGATTCATGAGTGCTGACCTGTCTACTTTTTTTTTTTTTCTTTGAGATTTCTCTAGGAACCCAGAAAAGGGAAGGAGACAATTGTGGTTTTTCCCAATTCACCAAAACTAAAATATATTCTTTATAGAGTTTTAGGAGAGTGGCTTTTGTTTTGTTTTGGTTTATAGAATATTTTCTTTCTACTAATTAACTCAAGAAAAATATAGATATGTTGGATAAGCTGTGCCAATACAAAAATAAGCATTTCATGTGTTAAAAAAAAAAAAAAAGGTATATTTTCTTATGTTGGAAAGTCCCATGCCACAGCAGGACTCTTTAACAAGGTTTAGTCCATAACCACAACAACAAAACCCTGAGAAAACATACACTTTTGAATATCCCAGAGGTCTTGTTATCACACTGCTCATTCATTCATGCATCCGACCTTTACTGGGATCTCCAATGTCTAGACAAACATACACTTTTGAATATCCCAGAGGTCTTGTTATCACACTGCTCATTCATTCATGCATCCAACCTTTACTGGGATCTCCTGTGGGTCAGACAGTGTTCTAGACATTGGAGATAAAGCCATGAAAAAGTAGCACCCTCATAATGTTTGCATTCTAAAGTAGGCACTGAACTACTGAAAGAAATATGGAATATATTATAAATAATGAATGCCATGGCTGGAGGAAGCAGAAAAGGAAAATGGAAAGTGCCAGTGATTGCAACTGCACTAGAATAGTCAGGCCAGGATTCACCAAGGTGATTCTTGAACAAAAATCCGAAGGGAATGCAAATCTTGCAAATACCTTGTGAAAAGCATACCAAGTAAAGGAAACAGCAAATGTAGAATCCCGAGATGAAAAAGTACCTGGTATGTACCAGGGACCACAAGGAGTGCCGGGGGACCAGAATAGAATGAACAAGAGTAAGAGAAGATGAAGTGAGCGAGCAGAGGACACAATGCTTTGTCAAAGAGAAAAGCAAAAACACTCTGAGTTGCTGAGTTGAGACTAAATCGAAAGAGGTGAGGGGAGACCAGTTAGTAGCTTACTGGAGTGATACAGGGGAGTAATTATAATGGCTTAAACCCAAGTTTGGATGATTTCAATCTTGAACTCAGGTGGTGGCAGTGGATGTGAGAAATGGTCAGATTCAGTCTTCTATCCAAAAGAAGACCAAAGGCTTATTTAGAGGGTGGCTAGAAAAGTAAAAAAGCACCCCAAACCAGCAATTTGGAGACCTAGGCCTCTTGAAAATTAGTTCAGAAGCCACTTCCTTTCTCTGGGCCTTAGTTTTTTCATCCGTAAAGATATTGAACAAGAAGATTTTAGGTCCCCTCCCAACTCTGAATGAATGAGTCTTTTGAAAGCCAGACCATCAAATTGAAGAAATTAGAGTCAATGTTTACCAAGCTCTTAATATGTGCCAACTCTCTCCTGTATTCTTTTTATATATACCAACCCACCAATCCCCACATGAGGTCAAATGTGTACTTTATTAATCAGAAAAGTTCAACAGTTTGCATAAAGGCACATAGCCAGTAAGTAATGGAACCAGGACTTGATCTGACTCTAGAGCCTAAACTCTTTCTTGCTAGAAAGAGGCAGCTTTGTGCTGCCTGACAAAACCTAAAAGACCAGCATCATTTTACATATAGCTGAGCATTTAGGTGTGAAGCCAAATGGGGAATTATGGTGACTTCCAACTAAAGTGAAATTTGACCATAAACTAGCACAGCTTGATTGTCTTCAATTCTCAAAATAAATTTCTTTCAATCTAGGCCCGAGGAATCACTAAGGAATTTTTGGTGTAGTCTACCTCTATCATCCACCTATATAGGATCCTCATCCTCTGTTCCTAGTTTTTCACCTAGAACCAGAAAGGATACAGAACCTAAATCTGCAAATCCTTCACCATTAATTCAGCACCCACTCATGGGACCTTGGGCAAGTCACACTCTTCAGAGTCTATGATTTTATGTTACAGTGCATTGAATCCTAAAGCTCACTAAAGCTTTATGAACTAGGCTTGAAGATAAATAGAAAAAGAAGTCTTTAGAAAAAGGAGTCTTTAAAAAAAAAAAAAACATGTGCCAACTTTTAAGTTGGAACATTCCTATTTCTTCTCACCACAAAATCAGTTAAGAGAAACAGTTAAGCAGCACTGTCTCTGCAACTCAGAGGAAAAGTTCTTTGTTCTTCCTTTACAAAATCTAAATTTCACATTGAGGAGCTCAGAATTTAATCTGGTACAACATAAAGTATTGTCTTATTCTGATATGGATCACTGATTTGAGACTAAATGAGGAGAAATGAATTTTGTTATTTTAAAAGTAATGAGGGAAACACCCCACCATGTAATCATGGTCCTGTGAATTTTCATGAAAAGGAATACTACTTTAAACTTTCATCAAATATTATAATGTGGTACAACACAATCTTTCGTGAATTCAACTAATGGAGTATAGGTGGATAGCTGTAAACCATCCATGTGAACTTGTTCAAAATTATTTAGCTTTTTATGTCCCTTTTTATCTCAAAATCTTAACTTATAAGTCATATTCATCATCATACAGATATGATATTCATTGATATACTAATTTGGTCTTTTAAGATGAAAATGGGATAGAATTGTACGTCACTTAGCAACTCTGTTCTGTTCAAGGCTGTTGATGTAGGCAGAGCAAGCAGAGGAGAATACAAATCTGGGAGATGGGCCAGGGGCAGTTGGTTGAGGAGGAAGAGAGAAGAGCAAATTGGAACATTTTATTTACTTTCCACATCAGCATTCAAACCTGAATCCCTCCAGAAACTCTTCTGAGAGAGATTGCACATGCGGCACTATCATTCATCGGCCAGTCATTTGGGCTGACTAATATGTGGTTAGGGCATGCAGTTGTGTCTCTCTGAAAGTACCACTGGCTTTTCAAAGATTCAGCAGCCGTACTACTCATTTGCAAAGCAGTTTTTCCAGCAATCAAGCTTTTCCTGTGTGTCTTGTTCTTTAAGGAGTCTCTGCAGATTTATTACAATTTGATTGTGAATCTTCTCCGCTTCTGGTTATGGGCTTCCTCATTAGCATATCCCCAAATTCCTTTACAGTATGTACTCTAAGCACTGCTAAGCAGTTCTGTCCATGGCATAACGCAGACTGTGTGGAGAAACCCAAGTGCTCTTCTTGCTGACCACACTGGGGAGGACAGGGGCAGACTCTGAGGCCAAGGAGAGAGGCAAGGCTTGCGGGGCAGAAAAGGCCAGATGCCTGGGATAAATCATTGAGTTTCCTACGGTAAATGAGTCTGTGCCAGTAGGAGTCCAGACAGCAGCAGTAGCAGAGTAGTTTCCACCAAAACCCTGGCAGACCTCCTGATTGTGGTCAGAGGCTGAGTCCTGGGGCATTTGGACCTGAAGGGAACATTTCATCCTCAAATGTTGCCCTCAGCAAAGCCAAGTCTAGCCTGGAAAGTGGAGAAAGCCAAAAGCCTTGGTTCTAGCCATCTTCTCCAGCTATAGTGTGATCCTCCAAATCTAGAAGACAAATTTCAGTTACCATTTAAAGCAAACAACATCTTTCTCCTCTGATTTAAAGGAAAAAATATATGGTTAATTTGTTAAAGATTTCAACAACTGTATTTACTAAGCACTTATTTTCCACCTGTGCTTGGTCTTCCCACCAAAACTGAGAATATCTCTTTTATGTACTTCATTGGTTGAAAGTATTCTAAAACTTTCATGATTTCTGCAGCAGAAGCATTTCTGTGCAGATGTCAAATCCCAGTATGGCCTTCATCTAGGGAGTATGTATCCAGGAGCTTTGCCAGATTTAACCAGGAGTTTATCAAGGGGCAGACAATACTAACTGCCATTGTGCTCACATACCTTATAAAATATTGTGTTACTCACTTTGAAGTTTCCTTTTGAATAACTATCAATTAAAACAAGCTTTGTAAAATTTTATTTCAGATAAGTAATTAAGTTAATTAATACTCTGGTAATGGCAAATATTACCAGTGATTACTATTGATCTTTTAATATGTGCCATGCACTTCATCATCAGGTTATCACATTTGACCATTGCAACAACCCATTAAGAGAGATGTCATTATTTTTCCTTTGAAAGATGAGAAAAAGAGCTTTATAGATTTAACAAGGAAACAAACCTAAGTTTGTAGTGACAGAGTTTAGTTTTAAATCAGATTTGTTTGGGTGGATCAAAGGCTGTGTTCCTAACCATTAACTAGAACAATTATGTTAAACCGAACACAGCTACTAAAAGTCAATGGCACAAAGAATATTGTCTGACCCAAGTTCAGATTCTGTAAGATAGCCAATAAGACAGCCCTTGAGCCTACTTTTCAGCAGTGAGTGGACTAGAAGCATCAGAGGCTATTGTAGTCATCCTCCATCCTCCATCCTTCTCTAGATCATGGCTGACTGACCCATGACTGAGGATGGACCCAGACAGCTTTGAGGCAGTTGCCTGACCAAATCCAAAACTTGGCACCCACTGTCCCCTGGATCATCATCTCTCACTGTCTTCCTTCATTATCCCTCCTTCTATAAACATCGTGTTTATATTGGCTTTGATATCTCATCATTTTTCCCTCTTCCTGCAACATTAGAACTTCAAGGAAACAGCTTGGAAGTCTGGTCATTCCTGCAGTGTACTTGGTATCGACCCTCAGGGTCACCTTCTGATGAGTTATCTGAACTATTCTGAAATGCAGGCTGTCAATGATAATGCAATTTCAGAAGCACATAATGCCATTGCCCCTCTAAGATTTATCCTCAGAGCCCAGAAGCCTTGAGCCAGAGACTGTACAGCATATGTTTCATTCCTTCACTTCCTGGGATCCCTCCCTGCCTGTCCCACTAGTGAGCTAATATAGGAAGGTAACTAAAACAGACATTGGAAATGCTTGTAGTTTTTTTAATGCCTATAAAAACTTTTCAAAATGTATCTTTCAGAAGTTCAGTGAAATATCTGGGGCAAGGGAGGGGAGCATATATCTCAATTCTATTTTGAACTGAAGAGTGAGTTCATTCTAAAGTTACTCTCCTTAAATTACCAAAGGTGTCTTCTTTGCTTGGCAGCCCAGCATTTTATTGCATGTATTTTATACATTAAGTTTTGCTATCCTTTATAATTCTGGAGAATAACACAATAACAGCTTATACCACTTGGTAGTTAAATGAACCATAGGACATCTTCCATTCTGCATTGAAAGTGGGATTAATACAGAGTTCAGAGCAATTGACTTGTAGCTCATTCAATCATTTACAGTGTACTCATTGTACCTTTCATCTTTTGGAGAAGGGCAGAAATGAAAGTGCCTTTACATGCAGCCCTAAAGAAAGGTATGGTCCATTTCTCATTCTGATTATGACTTTCTTAAAATGGTGCATGTGGAGGAGGGGACAAGACTATAATCTAAAACACATACAAATGCCAGAAGCATAAACACACCCGTATCTCTTAGTATCATCAAAACTGTGTGTGAGTGTGTGTGAGTGTGTGTGTGTGTTTGTGTGTGTGTACAAGCTTATGTGTACTCTGCTAAAAATGTTTTTTTGCTTAAAAGAAGATTCTGAAGAGGAGCATGAGATGGCCAGTGAAAGAATGAATATAGACCTATGTTAGAGATACAACCTAAAAACAAGATAAAGTTAGGCCCCTCTCTTACTGAATTAAAAGGAATCAGAGAGATGTTTAACTTTCCAAGACCTCTTATGCAGAAAAGACCTCCAGTTTCACAATGATTCACTAAATCATATTAGCATAGATATTTAGAAGCAACTGGAAAAACTGATTCAAGAAATGATAGTATATCTCCCTGAAGTACAGGAGTCAAAAATTATTTTTTTAAAAACCATAACAGAACACTTCCACTTCTTCCACTTCAGGAACATGGAGTAGATATGTTTTTCCCTATTCCTCCTATTAAGTACAACTAAAAATCCTGAACATTATATGTAAAACAAATACAAGACTCTGGAAGGTGGAATGAACTGACAACTGAGAGACATGGAGGCTTGAGAAATGACATAATGGATTTTTGTTTTCCTGTATATCCTACACTTGTTACTAAAGAAGTTAGTAACCCAGAAACACTAACATGTGTAGACAAAACAAGCCCCCAACAAAAACCTGCCCTTTCTAATCAAAAGACAAGGAATGAGGAAACCTAGCAAAATGGAAAATTCTTAGACAATAATCATTCTACTCCAGCCAAATATCACAGAAAAAAAAAAATGGTGACCCAACATCCACCCAGGTCAGCAAAGGCCAAGCAAGGAGTTAGACTTCTATCCTCACTAGGCTATAGCAAGGTATCCCAGCGTTCCCACTCTAACAGGGTGGTTTCAGGAAAGATCAGATATGGAGCCTGGACTTTCTTCTCCACTGGGTGGTAAGGCACTACTTCCTCTGCTGGTGTGGTGTCAGAGGCTTGGCAGGCAGTCAAGATTTTTGCCATACACCAACAATTATGAGCCTGCCTCCTCAACATATTAGTGGAGGCCACATGGCAAGCAGTGATGAGGTATTGCTACCCCTCCCAGCTAGAGAAGTATCAGTGAAAACCTAGTGAGGAGCTTGATCACTCATCCTCACTCAGAAGTAATGAGGAGTTCCTCCCTCAGGAGTTGAGTGGGGAACCTGAACTTCCATGCCCACTTAGCAGTAACAAGGCAATGCTCCTCCTGTCCTTTGCCATAGCAGTGTCAGAAAAATCCAGCTAAATGAGAAGGCTTAAATAAGAACCAGAGCCAAAATGCCAAAAATGTCCAGATTTCAAGTGAAAATCACTCATCCTCTCAGGAACCAAAAAGATCTCAAACTGAATGAGGAAAGACAATAGATTCTAACACAGAGATGATAGAGATATTAGAATTATCTGACAAAGAATTTAAAGCAGCCATCATAAGAAATGTTTTAATGAGCAATTACAAACACCTTAAAACAAATGAAAAAATTGAGTCTCCACAAAGAAATAGAAAGGTTCAGCATGTAATAGAAGATATAAAAAAGAACCCAAATAGAAATTTTAGAACTGAAAATACTAAAATTAAAAAGAAACACATACACCTCAGTGCATGTAAAGTATGATACCAAATATCTGATATGTAGAGGGGAGAGGAGTAAATAATGAGTTTAAAATCAAGTGACAATCAACTTAATATAGACTGCTATATGTAGAATATGTTATGTATAAACCGAATTGTAACCACAAATCAAAAAAAAAAAAAAACATGATAATACATACGCAAAAAATAAGGAATCCAAGTAAACCCAAGAAAAAAAAGAGAAAGGATTCAAAAAAATAAAATCATAAATTAAAGAAGAGAAATGACAACCAACACCTTAGAAATACAAATTATTGTAAAAGACTGTTTTGAAAAACTATATGCCAACAAATTAGACAACCTAGAGGAAATGGAAAAATTCTGAGAAACATATAATCTACCAAAACTGATGCAGGTAGAAATAATTTGAACAGACCAATTACCCCTAAGGAGATTAAATCAATAGTCCAAAAACTCCAAACAAACAAATATCCAGGACCAGACAGCTTCAGGAGGAATCTACCAAATATTTAAGGAAGAATCAATACCTATTTTTCTCAAAATAGTCCAAAAAATAGAAGGAAATCTTCCAAATTCATTCTATGAAGCCAGTATCACCCTGATACCAAAATCACAAAAAGGACTACAAGCCAATATCTCTGATGAACATAGATGCAAAATCCTCAACAAAATACTAACAAACTGAATCTGACAATACATTAAAAAAATCATTCACCATGAGCAAGTGAGATTTATGAGCTACAAGTGTGGTTCAACTTTCACAAATCAACTTGATACATCATATCAATAAGAAAAAGATAAAAACCATATCATCATTTCAATAGATGCAGAAAAGAATTTGACAAAGTACAACATCCATTAATGATAAAAGTAGGGTTGGGGCACCTGGGTGTATCAGTCAGTTGAGTATCTGACTTTTGGTTTTGGTTCAGGTCATGATTTCAGTATTATGAGATAAGCCCCGCATCAGGCTCCATGCTGAGTTTAAAGCCTGCTTAATACTCCTTCTCTCCCTCTGCCCATCACCCCATACTAACTCTCTCTCTCTCAAGAAAAAAAAAAAGGTTTAGAGGGAACACACCTCAACATAATAAAGGCCATATATGAAAAACCCAAAGCTGCTATCATCCTTAATGGGGAAAAACTGAGAGCTTTTCCCTTAAGATCAGGAACAAGGCAAAGGTGTCCACTCCCACCACTTTTATTCAACATAGTACTGGAAGTCTAAGTCACAGCAACAACAATACAACAAAAAGAAATAAAAGGCATCCAAATTGATAAGGAAGAAGTAAAACTGTCACTATTTGCAGATGTCATAATACTACATATTGAAAACCCTAAAAGCTCTATCAGAAAACTGCCAGAACTGACAAATGAATTCAGTAAAGTTACAGGATACAGAATGTGCAGAAATCTGTCACATTTCTCTACACTAATAACGAAACAGCAGAAAGAGAAATTAAGAAAACAAACTTATTTACAATTGCACCAAAAAGTAATAAGATACCTAATAAACCCAACCAAATATGTCAAAGACCTGTACTCTGAAAACTATAAAATACTGATGAAAGAAATTGAAGATGACACAAAGAAATGGAAAGACATTCCATGCTCGTCGGTTGGAAGAACAAATATTGTTAAAATGTCTACACTACCCAAAGCAATCTACACATTAAATGCAATCCCTATGAAAATACCAACATTTTTCACAGAGCCAGAACAAACAATCCTAAAATTTATATGGAACTACAAAAGATCCCAAATAGCCAATGCAATTTTAAAAAAGAAAAACAAAGGTGGAAGCATCACAGTTCTGAACTTCAAGTTATATTACAAAGTGGTATAATCAAAACAACATGGTCCTGGCACAAAAATAGGCATCTAGATCAACAGAATAGAATAGAAAACCCAAAATAAACACACATTTATATGGTCAGTCTTTGACAAAGCAGGAAAGAATATCCAAAGAGGAAAAAGACCAGCTCTTTGACAAATGGTATTGGGAAAACTGGACAGATACATGCAAAAGAATGAAAATGGATGATTTTCTTAAAATAAACTTAAAATGTATTAAAGATCTAAATGTGAGACCTGAAATCATAAAAATCCTAGAAGAGAACATGAGAAATAATCTCTCTGACATTAGCCTTGGCAACATATTTCTAAAATATGTCTCCTGAGGGAAGGGAAATAAAAACAAAAATAAATTATTGGGATTACATACATAAAAGCTTCTGCACAGCAAAGGAAACAATCAACAAAACCAAAAAGCAACCTACTGAATGGGAAAAGATATTTGCCAAGGACTTACCTGACAAAGGGTTAGTGTCCAAAATATATAAAGAACTGATACAACTCAATACCTCCAAATAATAATAATAATAATACGATCAAAAAATGAGAAGACGGGGCGCCTGGGTGGCTCAGCCATTAAGCGTCTGCCTTCGGCTCAGGTCATGATCCCAGGGTCCTGGGATCGAGCCCCGCATCGGGCTCCCTGCTCGGCAGGAAGCCTGCTTCTCCCGCTACCTTTCCCTCTGCTTGTGTTCCCTCTCTCGCTGTGTTTCTCTCTGTCAAATTAAAAAAAAAAAAAAATGAGAAAACATGGGGCGCCTGGGTGGCTCAG
>CM053603.1:105552894-105573285 GCA_028646535.1 Procyon lotor | reverse complement strand
CTCTCTGCCTCCTTGTGATCTCTCTCTCTCTGTGTCAAACAAATAAATAAAATCTTAAAAAAAAAAATGAGAAGACATGAACAGACATTTCTCCAAAGAAGATATCCAGATGACTAACAAACACATGAAAAGATGCTCAAAGTCATTTATCATCAGGGAAATGCAAATGAAAACTACAATGGGATATCACTTCACACTTGTCGGAATGGTTAAAATAAAAAACACAGGAAACAACAAATGCTGGCAAGGATGTGGAGAAAAAAGAGCCCTTGTGCACTGTTGGTGGGAATGCAAGCCGGTGCAGCCAGTATGGAAAATAGTTGGAGGTTCCTCAAAAAATTATAAACAGTACTATGCTACAATCCAGGAATAGCACTACTGGGTATTTACCCAGAAAATACAAAAGCACTAATTCAAAGGAACACATGCACCTTGATGATCTTTGCAGTATTATTTATAATAGCCAAACTGTGGAAGCAGCCCAAATGTCCATCACTGATGAATGAATAAAGAAGAGAGTGTGTGTGTGTGTGTGTGTGTGTGTGTGTGTGTGTGTGCACATGGAATATTGTTGGAATATTGGAATATTGTTTGTCCATAAAAGAGATTGAAATCTTTAAAAAGAATGAAATCTGCCATTTGCAACAACATGGATGGAACTAGAGAGTTTATTGTTAAGTGAAATAAGTCAGTCAGAGAAAGACAAATACCATATGATTCATGTATATGTGGAATTTAAGAAACAAATGAGCAAAGGTTGGGCAGTGGGGGCAGTGAGGAGAGAGAGATAAACCAAGAAACAGACTCTTAACTACAGAGAAGGAACTGATGGTTATCCAAGGGGAGGTGGGTTGGAAGATGGATGAAATAGATGATGGGGATTAAAGAGTGTGCTTGTATTGTTGAGCACTGGCTGATATATGGAATTTGTGAATCACTGTATTATATAACTGAAACTAATATAACACTGAATCATAACTATACTGGAATTGAAATAAAAACTTAAAAACTTAGTGGAGGGTCTCAGTGATAGAATAGAGTGAACAGAGAAAAGAATCAATAAAATGAAAATAGGAAAATAAGAATTACTCAATCTAAACAACACCAATAGGCCCTAATTAAGGCTTGTGCCCTGGGTCCTGTCTCTCTCTCTCTGCTTGTACCCTGTCTTGACCTCTCCATATGGTGCCTCAGGGCATGCTGTGGACTTCCTCCAGGACTTATGAATAGCATATTTCTCTATTTCAGTTTCTCTGGTGGTCTTTTGTTGTATGCATGCAGCTCATCATCCAGCACCCTGTGCTCTACTTAGCAAATGTTGACATAAAAAAAAGTCAAAAAAAAAGTCATAACAGTTTTCCAGTCTTTCTCTGCCTTTTGTGGTTTAAATTGGGTATTTTATATGACTCTATTTCCTCTCCTTTCTTAGGATATCAGTTATAATTATTTTTACTGTTTTTACTAGTTGTCCTAGAGTTTATAAATACATTTACAACTAATCCAAGTCCACTTTCTTTTTTTTTTAAGATTTTATTTATTTATTTGACAGAGAGAGATCACAAATAGCAGTGTTTAGTGTTGCCACTATTTTTTATTTTAGCTATTTTGATACGTGTGCAGTAATAAATAAACACTGGTGAGGATCTCTCATACATTGCTTGTGGGAATATAAAATGGTACAACCACTGTGGAAAATGATATGACAGTTTCGTGGGGTGAGGGGTTAAGGGGTTTTTTAAGAGAAAGAGCCTGTGAGTTGGGGAGAAGGGGCAGAGGGAGAGGGAGAGAGAGAATCTTAAACAGGTTCCACACCCAGCGTGGAGCCCAATGCAGGGCTTAATCTCACCACCCTGCGATCATGACCTGAGTTAAATTAAGAGTTGGACACTTAACCTACTGAACCTCCCAGGCACTCGGACAGTTTCTTATAAAACTGGATATTCATCTACCGTATGACCTAGCAATTGTACTCCTGGCCATTTGTCCCAGAGAAATGAAGTCTTATGTCCACACAAAAACCTGTACACAATTGTTTATAGCAATTTAATCCCTAAAAGCCAAAAATGGGAAGTAATCTGGATACCCTTCAAAGGGTGAATCATTAAACAAACTGTGGTTGGTGGGATACTACTCAGCAATGAAAGGGACAAATTGTTGATACAACAACCTGAGTAAGTCTCCAGAGGATTGTGGAATTCTGTATGTTTCCATGTATATAACCTTCTTAAAATGACAAAATTTTACAAATTCACAGTAGATTAGTGGTTGGCAGGGCTTCAGGGATGAGAGATCTGGAGAAAATTGGTTGTAGCTATAAAAGGGCAACAGGTGAGATCTGGGTGGCAGTGGAGCTGTTCTATTTCTTCACAGTATCGATGTCAATATCCTGGCTGTGGTATTCTACAGTTTGGCAGGATGTTACTTACCACTGGGGCAAACTGAGAGTACATAGGTTCTCCTTGTATTGCTTCTCACTGATGCATGTGAATCGACACTTATCTCAAAACAAAAGTTTTAAAAAAATATATTTAAACCCTCAGATAAGTTATGCCATTAAATGTTGAAAAATACGGTGCCTGGGTGGCTCAGTTGTTTGAGCAACTGCCTTCGACTCAGATCATGATCCTGGAGTCCTGCGATAGAGTCCCACATCAGGCTTACTGCTCAATGGGGGGTCTGCTTTTCTCTCTGACCTTCCCCCTTTCACGCTCACTCTCTCTCATTCTCTGTCTCTCTCTCAAATAAATAAATAAAATTTTTTAAATGTTGAAAAATATTTTTAAAAAAGCATGATACATGGTTTCCCGGACAAAGTCATAGCAAGGTTTTGTAATTGTTCTTTTAACTCTATATTAAACATAACAAAGTGTTATTGTTAAGGGAGTTTTCAATCAAGAGGTAATATGGTTTGGTAGGAAGTTTTTTTGCACATTTGTCATTTCTCAGGGTAGGTGTCTCATATTTTCCCATTGTACTTTTATGACTAAAATACTGAATAAAATTCCAAATTCACTAAATGGCAAAGGAAAAACGTGGGACTTGTCTGCTTGAATGCAGGCCAAAAGCTAAAGGAAATTGATAAATTATAAATAACAGAAACAACTCCGTTTCAGAAACTAAGTTTATTTTAGAAATTAATTTCAAGCCTATTTGAAAACAATTGTCATTCTAATAAGAATTAAAATTCAAACCATCTTGGATGATAAATATTTAAAAGCATTTGATCTGGAAACTAAATGGAACAGAGCAAAGAAACTAATGTTATCAAATCCACTGTGGTAGAGTGAAATGTCTGTTTTGCCGAGAGGATTTTGGTCCATACTGCTAATCTCTAGAAACACATTGTCATTCTGTAACCACCATCACAGTCATATAAACATAATATTTATTCCTGAAGAATGTGATTCCTATTTCATCTACATTTTTTCTTCTTAATAATCATCTTTAAAAGCTTTACTAAAAAATCCTTTGAGCACCCAATTCCTAAGGCATGAACATATGCAAACAAACCCCTGTAAACATACCTAATCCCATCTCCATGATCCAGACTACATGAAATCCAATAAGAAGTCCTAATTCAAGTCTTCTTAGTGTAATTTACCCATGCTTTCAAGTCTGAGGTCAACTTCCTCTCACTGCCATTATTGGAAAGAAGCCACCTTGGTTCCCATGGTACACACTAAACTGGGCAGGCTTAGTAAGGAACATGAACCAGCAGGAAAAGTGAATTTTAGAAAGCATTGGTCATGTTTGAGGGTAAAGTTAGAACTTAATTGAGCTTCCATTAACATTACGGCTTAGTTGTTGTATTAGTTTGCTAGGGCTACTGTAACGAAGTACCACAGACTGAGTGACTTAAACAACAAAAACTGATCATCTTGCAGTTCCGGAAGCTGGAAGTTCCAAGATCAAACTGTCATGGAGTTGGTTCCTTCTAAGAGCCATGAGGAAGAATCAGTTTCATGCCTCCCTAGCTTCCGGGGTTTGTTGGCAATTTTTATCATACCTTGGCTTAGAGCAATATCACCCCAATCTCTGCCTTTGTTTTCACATGGCACTCTCCCTGTGTGCCTACCCAAATGTCCCCTTTTTATGAGAACACCAATCATTTTGGACTAGGTCCCACCCTGAAGACTTCATTTTAACTCGACTACTTCTATAAATAAGGTCACATCCTGAAGTACTGAGAGTTAAGACTTCAACGTATGGATTTTGAGAGAACACAATTCAACTCAATCCAGTAGTGTTTGATTTTAATTGACTTGGGAAGGAAAAGGACCACCCAAATCTTCACAGGACTCTCCTTCCCCTCTACCACATGTGAATGACTCCCCTTTCAAAGCTTTATCAGGCCACTGCTGTATAGTCCCTTATTGTTATCATCTGTCACTAAATTTGCTCATGATGAGCCTTTAGTTACTTCTTTCCTTATTTTGCCCCCACTTCCAACTATTGCCCTAGAATTCAGTTCCTTTGTCAGCAATGCCTTTGGTCTCATGTCAGCCCTCACACAATAAATGGAAGGCAGTAATATTGCTTTCACCCTGGCTCATATGCCTTCAATTATCATGTGAAAATAGGTTGGATCTCTGTGCAAATGAAGGCACAGTCAACACCACAAAATGATGAAGAGTTAATGGTAATCTTCCTTCACTTGAAAGCTCTTAAATGAACAGAATGCCACCTGACCCAAGGGCATCCCTATACTTTCCACCTGCATATGAGATACAAACCAATTTAAAGTAAAACATTATTGGAATAAATATTCAAGTACCTTTTAATGTGCCTATATTTAAAGTCATTATGAGTGGTTATATGTGGGAAAACATATTATTTTTATCTGTAAAAATGTTACATTTTATCCTGAAATTCAGTAGAAAATTGTAAGTTTTGATATGCTGGAAAAATATAAAATCATTAACTGAAAAGAAATATTTTAGTGCCAGTACATAATCTTGTGCAGTTATAAGATGAAAAGAAAATGAATGTTCTGTGAACTACCTTCTGCTCTTAAGCTAATCCATAATAGGGGCCTTGTGCATGCAAGACACAATTCTGTTACATCTAGAGAAGAAAATATAGGTCTTTTAGATGTGATAATCTTATAAATGGGACACAGAGGAGGCTCAAGAATCTCAGTACTTACGGTTATTTATATTAATTAGTTCAGTACTTTCAGTATATAAAAAACTACAACAATAGAAGTTGTTAGATCCCTCTCATTTCCATAGTGCTTCTCCGTGTGGTACAGGCAAAATGCAATATGCCCTCCTTTCACGGAGCACATTTCTTTGGAATGAATCCAGGCCAAACTAAACATCATGGAATTAGTAGTTTAAAGTTGGAATGGATTTTTAAAAATTTATTGAATCCAACCCCTAGCTCACACATGACTCACAAATATTTCATGCTCTCCAGAAGAGTCATCTAATGTTTGATTAGATGTGATGGGGGGTTGCCATACCTCACCCTAAAGTCCTTTTCATTTTTATACAATTGTGAAAAAAAAACAGTTATACCTCATATCTACTCTTTCATTCATTTGATGACTCATTCAGTTATTCATTGACTCCTCAATTATTTACCGAGAACCTACTATGAAGCCACTAGGCACTACACAAAGTAACTGCTATTATAATCTTCCTGGATGGCTTAACCATTTATGAAGAACTTTTCACAAACATTAAACCATTTAATCTTCACAAAAACCCTGTCAAGCAGACTCTGATTATCATTATTAATTCACGATTTACATGAGAGTGAGAAGATTAAAGGTCAGAAGTTAAGTCACATGACTAGTGGAAGATTCAAGAATCAAACTTACTCTCTAATTGTACATAGCACTCTTTCCACTGTAGTAGCTAACACAAAACAAATCCACCACCCCTTCCACATATACTTAGACAACCTTGATATAATTAGACACCTCAGACTCCTGTTATAATTTCCCTCTTCATGTTAAAGACATCCAGATCCTCCAACTTTTCTTCATACAGTTTGGAGTAAGATCCTTGACACACCCAAAACCAAACATGTGATATGACCTAAGCAGAGAATGGATATAAGTATTTGTCTCTTTTGAAACAGTTACATTTTACCTGAAAAAGTTTTTTTTTCTATTTTTATAGAGATATAATTGACATATAACATTGTATTAGTTTTAGGTATGCAACATAATGATATTCATATATATTGTGAAATGATCACCACAGTAAGTCTAACAAGCATCCATTGCCACATATAGTTATAAGTTTTTTTCTTCTTTTTTTGTTTTGTTTTATTTTAAGGATTTCATTTATTTATTTGTCAGGAGGAGGGGAAGCACAAGTAGGGGAGTAGGAAGCAGGCTCCCCACCGAGCAAGGAGTTTGACCCAGGACTCAATCCCAGGACTCCGGGATCATGAACTGAGCTAAAGGCAGACGCTTAACCAACTGAGCCACCACTTAACCAAGTGGTGGTTAACCAACTTAACCAACCCAGACACCCCACCTTCATCCAATCCTAAGCAGCATCAGTGTCTACCTAACTGCAGCCTCTACCTTCCTCTCCCTTAACTACTCTTTATTTGATTTAATCCACTGAGCCACCCAGGTGTCCCTACAAATTTTTTTCTTGTTATGAGAACTTCTAAGATCAAATCTCTCATCAACTTTCAAATATACAGTACCATTTAATTAACAATAGTCACCAAGCTGTACATTACATTCCCACGACTTATTTATTTCATAACTGCGAGTGTTTGCCTTTTGACTGCCTTCATCTATTCTGCCCACCTCTCTCCTCCCCTTGCACTTCTGACAACCACCAATCTTTTCTCTGTGTCTATGAACTTAGTTGTCTTTCTCTGACTTATTTCACTTGGCATAATGCCTTCAAGTTCCATGTTCCATTCATGCTGTTGCAAATAACAGGACTTCTTTCTTTTTTCTGGCTGAATAATATTCGTGTGTGTGTGTGTGTGTGTGTGTGTGTGTGTGTGTGTGTGTATGTGTAAGGCATTTCCTTTATTCATTCATCCATCGATGAACACTTAGGTTGCTTCCATGAGACACATTGTTGTCTATAAGCAGATTGGTTTCCAGGGAGGCAACCAGAGAATACTGTTGATTTATACTGAATTTGCTACTAATATGTGCTATCAGAAACTCCCCTCTCCTCTCCTTTCTCTGCCCCCTCCTAATTCTGACTTTTATATAGTGGAATTTTTTTTTGAAAGATTTTATTTATTTGACAGAGAGAAACACAGCGAGAGAGGGAACACAAGCAGAGGGAATGGTAGCGGGAGAAGCAGGCTTCCTGCAGAGCAGAGAGCCTGATGCGGGGCTCGATCCCAGACCCCTGGGATCTGACCTGGGCCGAAGGCAGCCGCTTAACAACTGAGCCACCCAGGCGCCCCTATATAGTGGAATTTTGAGACCTGACTGCATGACTTTAATGTGTGGCAACTACAATTAGTGTAGGTACTGAGGCAGGATCCCTCACATAGTAGAGGCCAAAAACAGAGTGTCTATTATTGTTGTTTATCTTTTTATTTTATTTCACTTCTGTATTTTTTCATTTAGTTATGTTTTTTCCTATTTACTGAGTACATACTTCCAGATTCAAGTATTAGTGCTACTATTAAATAATAGTGATTCAGACGTATGCAAATACTTCACTTAAATTAATTTAATCTTATTAGGATCCTGTGAAGCAATTGATAGAAAAAGAAACTTAGGTTTTAAGAAGTTAAATAAAATTGCACAAAGTCACACAACAAGAAAATGCTGGAGCTGGAATTCCAAACCAGGTATACCTAACTTCAATCCAGTACCATATCTCTGTGATAATCACCTTCGTACTCTGAATAACTGAAAGAATTGTTTTTGTTTTTCTTAGCATTTTTTAACTGGTAGTATGCCTTTCACGTGATAGGCTTCAAAATGGTGGGTTGTTGAGTTTTTTTTAATTTGGAGTTTTGTTTCATCCTAGCTTTTAGTCTAGTCCTAGGCTATTACTATAGATCCATTTTTAATTAATTTCTGATTATGTGAACTTTTTTCTATTTCTTATATTTGTCACGAATCAAACTCATTTCTTTTCCCTAAAACTGTTCAAATAATTGTTTTTCTTATCTCACTAAAAATCATCACTAGCTCAAGTTAGAAACTTCACAGTCATTCCAAATTTTGCTTGCCTTCTTGTCCTAACACAGAATTTTTTCATTAAGTCTGTAGAGTTTACTTCCTAAATATCCCTTAAGTTCTTGATTCAGGTCCTCATAAAATTCTCCATATCCTATTACACTGGTCCGCTAATTGATTCACCTGCTTTTAATTTTCCCTGGCTATTTTCCACTCCACATAATGGTACCAGATTTACTTTCTAACCACATGGCTAAATATTTTTCCATTTTTTACAAGCTGACCGCAATCAACATCTCCAACTGTATGTATCTCTACTCCCAGTCCCCCGATGCCTACATCTATGCTAAAAGAAAGTTATCCCTATCAAATAGCCCGTGTTCTTTCACAACCTTGCTCTGATGGATGCCCTTCCCTCTGTCTGGAAGGCACTTCTTGTCCTGGCAAAGAGCCAGCTCCTATCTACCCAATGCACGTCCATGTTTCTTCAAGTAGGATTCACTGTTCTGACATTTTTGCCAATAGAAATTTTCATTATATAATTCTTACAGAAACAATTATGCTTTATTGCAATCCTTTTTTTGTTAAGCCTCTCCTACATGAATATGAGTTCCTCATAAACAAATATCTTGATATTTTTGCTTATCACCCTATAACAGTGCCAAGCACATAGTAAATGTTCAGTAAATGTTTGCATGAAAGAACAAATGTGCTCCTTTTGAAATCTGAGCTGATTAGAAATTTTCCTCTAATATAAGTTGGTCTGTTTAGTTACCCCCCCATTTCCCACTCATTGGTATTTGTTTTGTACTGTTAAAATTTTAATTTTGAGATCTATTATTTCTCAGACTGTCTTCTCTTTTAGAGTTGCACAGCTCTGAACTTCATTCTGAACAACTTGAATCTACACTAAATCATGACTGAGAGACTTTTGTGTATAAGATTTAAGGGTCCTGAGAAACTAGCTTATAATCATTTCCTTACTCTTTCCTGTGGATTATGACTGATGGCCATATGATAGGTGAGAATCTGACCTCTCATTGAGACCTTCAGTACCCTAGATGATCTGACATCCCAAAATTCTCTGCAAGCTCATTTGTTCTGATGCCCATAGCTCTGTAAAGCCAAGTCAGTTTTGGCACATAGATACACACAAAAAATGCTATCTGTCCATTTTGCAAATGGGAAAATTAGACCCAGAATGACCAAGTAGACTATCTGATATAGTTAAGCACGTAGATTCTGTACCAAAAAGAAAATCTGAGAAGGCCTCTGCTCCAAAAACTGGCTCATTTCCCTTCCTTACATGCTTACATATTTCTTTGTGTTTTATTTCCCTAAGGGCTTTATAGAAATTTCTATCGTTTGCAATCTGTTCTTCTTAGTTATATGAATCTATTTTCTCTTCAACTAGCATTTTTCTTTCCTTGACTTAAGAAAAGAAAATAAAGAACCAGCTTTACTAAAAACATGTTGCAGCTCTCCTACACTTTAGAAAGTATAGAAGCTAAAATTGACTTACTTTACTGCATAGTGTATCATTCATCTAATGGTATAATCTAAGAGAATAACCTCTGATTTGAAAAAATGTGAAGACTCATGTAAGATTGGACTAACTTAGACATGATGTGAGTATAAGTCACGGAATTTTTTGGCTTGGTGTGTCCTTGGAAATTATCCAGGTGAACCCTTTCTTCACCAAAGTTCCATTAAGCTAAAGCTCAGAGAAGCCAAGTGACTGCTCTGGGGTCACAGATCAGGGTTATAAGCCTGGCCACAAGCAGAACTCAACACTTCTGACTCTTTCTTTATCCAGTGACTTTTGTACCTCAGTCCATTTTGAGTATGGAGATCACACCTTATTGTACCTTGCCCAGAGACTCTCAAAGCTAAACAATGATGATAGAATGATGGCACATGAAAGTGGTGATTATTTAATTTGTAAGAGAAAAGAAATTCTTCTGATGTGCTGCGTAGCAGGTATCACTGTGACTATGGAAAAACAAACTTGTTGCTGAATGTCTTCAGCCCTATTATCAGAGAGAAGAATTATGGAGGGTCTACCCATAGCCTAGATGCTGGGAATAGTGGATAACATGGATCTCACTCCTGCCTTAGAGACCTTAAAACCCAGATGGGAAGACAGATATTAAAGAAATCACCATGAACGATTAGGTAAAAAAAAAAAATTACAATTTGCAATGAAATGAATAGACTGCTATGGGAATGTATATGTTACTGAGAGACCCAGTCTGGTCTGGATTATCAAGGAAGACGTCCCTGAGGCACTAATGTTGAACCTGAAATCCATGGGAAATTTAAGTGTTCCAATGGGAGTATTCCATCACATGGCATATCATTAAGAAGATCAAGGGTGCAGAGAACACTGCACTGCTGTGTTCAGATAACTGAAAGATGTACTACACACTGAGGCAAATGCAGTGATAGGAGACAATAATTAGAGATGCAAGTGAAACCAGATCAGTCAAAGGTGTGTAGGACATGTTAAGGACTTGGGAATCCTTTAGGTATTTTCAGCAAGGAAAAATGTGACCAGACTTACATTTAAAAAGATCATTCCAGTACCAGTAGGAGAATGGGTTGAAAGGATAGCATGTAGACCAACTAGGTAGGAGGTAAACACCCTGGCCAGGCTAAGACAGATAGGTAGCGTATACTCTAGATCTCCAGCTTAATTTAGCAGTGCTCTCTGTTCCACTCAGACCTCCCATGTTACTTCTTTGTCTTTTTAATGAAAGGCAACCCAGTTAGTCGACACTGCTGTTAATAAATATAATTTAAACAGGAAAAAAAAAGACAACAGCCACCTAATGGATATTTTAAAGCAATTATCATTGAAAGAAGCTTTTTCTGTTGCATTAGGATTGTAATTTTAAATTGTATTTGGACTAATTGCAAACATTCTAATTGTAAAGAGCATTGATTTAAATGATACATTTTCAGTGCAAAAACATGAGTGAGTCATCAACTCAACTACTAGAAGTAACGGTAAAGTGCCATCCATTATGTTTGTTTTGATTGTGCTCTGTGTTAACTTTTTACTTACGATTTTGGTCTAAGTTGTATAGTATCTACGTATGGAATACATAGAATACTTCACTGGCTTCATGACAGTCCAAAAATATTCTGTCAAATTATTTTGATGACTGCCACAATGATCAGACATCATAAACAACAATGTGCTTTTGGAGAAATTTACCTGAAGTGATTTTAGGTTTTCAAAAAGAATTGTTTTCACATAAATAAATTATCTTATTTTCTTAAGGAAACCAATGGGCAATTTACATCACCTGGTGTGATAAAAGATCAAAGCATAACATATAGATGAGTGCTACCATTTATTATTCTCTTTTTGACAATCTGAATTATCTTTTGGATATTACCCTGAATGATAAATCAAGTGATTTAAAAGTAGAACTCAAAATTGGAAAATTAGAGTTTAAGTGCTTTCATCTTAAGTAGATGATGTGTTCGTGTACCTTGAATAATAAGTGCTCTAGCTTTGAGCTAACTTTATGACAATGGGCTCTTCAGTGAGTGACTTTAGGCTAATACAATATGCAGGTGCTGGGAGTCAAGGCTAAGTATGAATTATTATATCTACAGACTTTCATGAGAACCCAACTCAGCATATATGTAAACTGTCTTATTCTACAGTTCTTTTTTCTTTTCTTTTCTTTTCTTTTCTTTTAAAGATTTTATTTATTTGACACAGAGAGAGAGAGATCGCAAGTAGGCAGAGAGGCAGGCAGAGGGAGAGAGGGATGCAGGCCCCCTGTTGAGCAGAGAGCCCAATGCGGGGCTCGATCCCAGGACCCTGAGATCAGACCCAAGCTGAAGGCAGAGGCTTTAACCCACTGAGCCATCCAGGTGCCCCTCTACAGTTCTTTAATAGAATAAAATAGTGACGAATAGTAAGTACAACATAGTCAACTATCACTGAATAATTATAAGTTTTCTTTGGAGAAAGACTAATGGTTTATTTTTGAGAATTATTGTTTTGTGTATCATTACTTTATCTTATTCCCTGGGGTGTGGCATTTTTTAAGAAAATACATTTCCCCAAAATGATTTAAAGGAGAAATAGTTCTTTGCTAAGACAATGTGTAATACTCATTTTTCTCCCAAGTTGGCCGGGGCATACAAATGCTAGAAACTCTGGCTTTGACGGTGGTGGATTTGTTTGTTTCCATTCTTCCTTTTGATAACAGAACCTTTTTTCACCATTTATTTCTTTTTGAAATCCCTGGTCTTACTGATCATTAAAGACAGCAGGTGATGATAGTTTCCACTTCAATACCCAGGACATAGGACTGAGTGCTAAAGCAAACTCGGGCGTGTCTGCTTCATGTTCCTAAAATAAGGGAACCGAACATGGAGACTGAAGGAGGCTCTTACATTCAATCATTTCCGGCGCTGCCAATTCCATCCCAACATGGACTGCGTGTGCTTTTTAATTTTAAACAACTCACCATTTTCCTAACTACACAAAACCTGGGAAAAAAAAAAACAACCACAAATCTTATTTCTTCTAGGTTGGACGAATTGAAGACTTCCTGTACCAATTAGAGGACAGTTTCTTAAAAACTAAAAAACTGAGAACTGCTCGAAGGCAAAAAACAAAACTGAAGCGGCTTCAAACTGTGCAGCAAAGCTAGTCACTGGTGAGCAGGCACTACCATCAAGATGTCCCAGAGGAGGGGCAGTGGCCTCCCACCGGCCTGACAGTGACAGTCCAGTAACAAAGGCCGAGGCAAAGGAGTGAGCACACTCCCCTTGGCTCGTCTTTACAAAGGGATTCTATACTTTTTTCATTTCCACTGGCAGCAATAAATGTTCGCTCCAAGTTTGACTTGACTCCTGTTCAAATTTGACTTACTCTGTTAAGCAGTTTATAAAATAACCATTGCCACCTCTTTCGCCTACTTTGTTCTAACGTTTACCAGGTCTACTCAAGTATGCTTATCGTATTCATGCATATTCATGTGCATCATTAAGAATTATTCACATGCCATGTACAGGTATGGACAAACAACATACGTGCAAATTTCTCAAGTAAATACATAAAAATCCTAAGAAATCATAAAAATTAAAAAACTCATAATACACTTTCTCAATCCTTATGGAGATAAATCGTATGTGCTAGGGCCGATATTATCAGTTGAGTTGTCTCATTAAAATCTCTATTCTTTCCTCTGGATCCTTTATATTCCCTCCCCTCAAGTGTGTGACTGAGCACAAATGCACATACCTGACAAGGTAGTGAGTCAGTAGCCACCACTGGAGACCTTCACTGACACAACCAAGAGGGTGTGAAATAGGTAAGAAGGAAGAACTCAGACACAGAGTAAAATAAACAGGAAATCACATTTTTTTATATAATGGGAAAAAGTGAGTAGGATCTCTGAGAACATTGATAATAACATGAAAAGGAAAAAAGAATAAAATACATAAGTGCTGAATTTTTCATTATACAATGAGATTGTAAAGGCATTAATCATTTAATCTTAAGTATATGTCAGATTTGTGTAGTCATAAGTATGCAAGGGATACTTTTAAATTTCGAGATAAAATGGGACTTTGGTTTTCCAGGGAACCATCTTACCTTTTTCAAATAGTCCCTTCTTTTTTATCCCATGTCAGAGAATCCATCACTGTTACCACCTTCCCTCAAGCTAGTTGCTAATACAATCGTAGGCAGTTAAAGACAGTGGAGTTTAAGATACTCGTTTTTGTTTTTAAACTCACACTGGCATAGCATCTCAGTTCTATTTTTGTACATACTGGAAAATAATTTCTTTCTGCGGGAACTTGAGTCTAGCCAAATGTGGGAATCTAAGGCAAACGGCTCAGACTCCCATCTGACCACCTCTGCTGTTATCACATTTCACCATTGTGAGAATTTCCATTATTAAAAAAAAAAATCTCATAACATCTCTAGGAAATGAAGCTTGTTAGCTTTGAATTTTAACTTTAGTGTTTAAATTTTATTTTCCAAAAGGATTTTGATGTTCTGTAACTGGTTTTTTTTTTGTTCTTGAGATAAAATCTTAACACTGCCTGTTTACTCAGCTATTTTCTGGAAGTCCTATTGATATTTAATAGTTGATCAATTGCTTTATCTTCAGTTTTTGAAAATTAGAGTTCTCTCATTCCACAGGGCCTGAAGACTATATTTGAAAATGATATAATTGCAATTACTTGATTATAGCGTCACTGTTCGATCACTTTCCCCAAATCCAATACTAAACGTCCATTGGTTATTTTGGCTGGTGCTTGGTTAGAGATAGAAGAGAGGTTCTAGTCAGTCTCAGGAAGGGTGATGTATAATGGAAATCGAAAACTTTCAAAAAAAAACTTTTTAGAAAGAGAGAATTTTTGTAGCTTTGTAATAAGGTATCAAGGTATCAAATCTTTAGAATTCTTAATAAGTTCAACAGCATTGTCCATAAGAATGAATTTTGCTTGTGGTCTCCACTTTCTACATTAGTTTCAAGATCCTTGAATAGCAACAATGCAGTATAAATTTACTGCACCTGACCTCCCATACTTTTTTTTTTCTTTTTCTTTTTGAGAGCAGGAAGGGACAGAGGGAGAGTGAGAGGGAGAATTTTAAGCAAGTTCCACATCCATCGAGGAGGTGAAATGAGGCTTGAGCTCATAACACTGAGATTTTTTGACCTGGGCCAAAACCAAGAGTCAAATGCTTGACTGACTGAGTCACGTAGGAACACCTAGGTGTTCCACCCTGTCTTTGTTTTTAAGTTCTCTGCAGAGGAAAGATTTGTAAAGCAATATGGTATTAGTAAAAATAATAATAATAATAATAATAATAATAATAATAATAATAATAATAGAGAAAGCAAAGCTTACAAAGTACTTTCAGAATGCTTATTTCATTTCAACTTCACAAGAATTTCATATATCCATTTTCTCCATTTTATAATTGAGGGAACCAAGAACCAAAGAAGGTAATGCTTTCCTTGAGTCCAAATACTTGTTTTGTCCTCTACTTGCTATCTGAAATGTGATCCATGGGCCAGCAGTATCAGCATCACCTGGGAATTTGTGAAAAATGTATAATTTTAAGCTCCATCCCAGATCAACTGAAACCAAATTTGGGTTTTTAAGAAGATCCCTGGGTGGGGGGGGGCGCCTGAGTGGCTCAGTAGGTTAAGCATCTGCCTCTTGATTTTGGCTCAGGTCATGACCTAAGGGTCATGAGATTGAGCCACTATAGGGCTTTGTGCTGACATGGAGCCTGCTGAAGATTCTCTCTCTCCTTCTTCCTCTACCCCTCCCCCAACCCTCCGCCACACATTCTCCTCTCTCAAAAAAAAAAAAAAAATCCCTGGGTGATTTATATGCTCATTAAAGTCCAAGAATTGCTCCTTTACCATGTTGGAAAATATTTCCTTACCAGCTCAAAGTTAACCTGACACAGGGACTAATGATGTAGCCACTCTTAAGTTTTGGTTCAAATTAATATCTCCTAATATCATTTTTGCAGAAGTTTATGGACCAAAAGAAGCAAAAATTTAAAGTTCAGTGAAAATAGAATAAGTGCCCTCTCTCTGTGACATTTTCTTGAAGAGATACTGGATTTTATTCTGTAACATTACAAAGACATGTAGTGAAACAATAACAAAAAAAGACATATTACCAAAAAGGAGAAGTGAAATACACTTGATGATCATACCAAGTGAAATATTATTAATTGTATAGCTAGTTCATGCCCTAAATGCGTCAATAATCTCAGCTTCCTTCGTCTTCTACTACTTCCCATGCCCTTAAACATTTGCTGAATCATCTCGATGACTCTGCTGATCTCTGGTGCTGGGGGCAACTTGCCTTTCAAAATGTCTAAACAGATTCTTCTCAACTTGTCTATATTAGGATGATAAATTCTGTCCATAAAATATATTGGGAGGTTGCTACGGGGTATTCTTTTGTGGGAAATAGTTCAAATACACAAGTCCCACACCCAAAAAAAGAATCGCGAAGGAGACTGCCCATGATCACATGAAAATCACGTATGTTCTGATCCACATCTGCCTTGATGCCAGGCCCTTGATCATTTTCAGTAATTCCTAGATCATTCTTTAGAGCATTTGGTGTTGTTTGATGTGTAGGGGTTCAGAATATGTCACCCTAAAATATGCCACGTTGGCATATTGATTATTTTGAATAAAGATACTTAAGAAACAGCCAATTTAAAGACATTCTGAACTTCCTCTGTCTCCTGAAAGCAGGAAATAAATCTCCCATGTGACAGGTACTCTCCCTGTACCAGGAGGATAGAAGACAATCTTATCACTAAAGATAGAGAATTTAGGGCTAAGAAGGCTTTATAAACTTTATTAATTCTTTACCATTTGCTACGCCAAGCCCAAACCCCTCTACACAACTTATTATTTCTTTTTCTTTTTCCCTATTTAAAGATTTTATTTATTTCTTTGACAGAGAGAGACAGCGAGAGCAGGAACACAAATAGAGGGAGTGGGAAAGGGAGAATCAGGCTTCCGGTTGAGCAGGAAGACTGATGCAGGGCTCCATCCCAGAACCCCAAGATCATGGCCTGAGCCGAAGGCAGATGCTTAACAGACTGAGCCACCGTTTGTCTAAAATGTATAAAAGTTGCCCGCTCTGGTAACTTGTTTGAGTCTCATATATTTGAGGGGCTCCTATTCACACATACATATGTAATTAAATTTTTCTCCCATTAATCTTTTTATACAGGAGTGTCTTGGCCAAGAACACAGAAGGGAAGAAGAAAATTATTTTTCCTCCCCTACAGATGTTTGTTTTTCTCATCTTTTCAATTTCCAACTTTTCAAACCTATAGAAAAGTAACAAGAATAGTAAAAATCCCTGATATCCTCTTCACACAGATTTCCGCAGTTATTAAAATTTTGCCTCATTTGCTTTCTCTCTGCCCCTGTATCTCTCTCTCTCTCGATTTTGTTCTCTCTCGTCAAGTAAAGTCCAATAAAACACATTCCACAGAAAAATTAGTTTCTTTTAATAAAATCACTTTGTCATGAATACACTGTGCTCATCCCCCCTTTCGGGTCTAAATTTGTTCTCTGCATCCGATGTAGCCAAGTGAGCACGTTACTTAGACGCTGCCAGGGGAAGACGTATGGACGGCACACACCACATTGCCCTTCTCCTCTTCACTTCCAGCCCTTCTAGGACATTGCTTTGATGGTCACAGCAGCATCCAGCAGGAGCAGGGGCCTTGAAGAAGGAAAAGCAAGTAGGAAGGGCTATTTACTGGTAACTCATACTTTTGTGTGTCTTTGAGGATAGCAAGTCTTTATTCTTTGGGAACAGATCATGCAATTTTTGAAAACAGCCAAAAATCACTCAGAACCCAAATTGGTGATGCTATTCTATGTCTAAATCATGGGTTCCTCTGAAGTAATGGGATATACACAGCAAACTACATGTTTTTTTAAAGATTTTATTTATTTATTTGACAGAGATCACAAGCAGGCAGAGAGGCAGGCAGAGAGAGAGGGGGAAGCAGGCTCCTCACAGAGCAGAAAGTCTGATGCAGGACTCGATCCCAGGACCCTGAGATCATGACCTGAGCCGAAGGCAGAGGCTTAACCACTGAGCCACCCAGGCGCCCCAAGCCAACTACATTTAAATAAGTATAGCTCTCCCTGAGGAGAACACCTATACTTTGGTATCTACATGCTAATATGTGTTTAAAATATCTGTCTTCTCAAGCACTACTATATGCTTATGATGGGACGGAACATTGGATAAATTAAAAATCCATCTAGAAAGCAATTTGTCAATATGTGTCATGAGCTCTAAAAATATTTATAACCTTTGCCCCAATAATTCCGCTTTTAGGAACCTATACTGAAGGAATAATAAAATACGCGTTAGAAGATAAAAATTCAAAGGTATTCATCACAGGGTTACTTTAAAGAGAAAAATAAAATGAATTCAACCAAAATTTTCCAATATAGATAATAGACTAAATGATTTATGAATCTATCCAATGCTTAACCTAGTAACATAAAAATTTTACAATGTTAAAAGAAAAAAGCAAGATATAAAACTATATACAGCACAATTATAACTAGGTTATAAAATATATGCATATAAAAGACTAGAAGAAAATACAAAATAAATTAAAAATGATTATCTTTAGTAGAAGTACTTTTGGGTGATTTTATTATCTTTTCCTTAATATTATACAATAAGTATATGTTCCTTGATAATAAGAAAAATGCTTAAAAACTCATTATTCAATATTATTCTGCAGAGAAAGACCAATTCACATCAGCTTTCCTTCACCTATTTATAAGGAAAACATTATATGTTCTGATAGTTGCATCATAGATCATTGCTGTTGCATAGACAGAGGCCTGTGGGAGCATTTTATTTACAGAATTCCCATGACATGAAATTTTTTATGACTACCTCTACCACACATCCCTGAGACACACAGTCTCGAAGGTCACTAAAGTAACTTTTACATGGTACCAATTATGATGTTTCACCTGCCTTTATTTTTTTTTATTTTTTTACTTATTTATTTGACAGAGAGAGAGAGAGATCACAAGTAGGCAGAGAGGCAGGCAGAGAGAGAGAGGGGTAAGCAGGCTCCCTGCTTAGCAGAGAGCCCAATGTGGGGCTCAATCCCAGGACCCTGAGATCATGACCTGAGCTGAAGGCAGAGGCTTTAACCCACTGAGCCACCCAGGTGCCCCTCACCTGCCTTAATAAATAACAACATGATACCATGTGTGGGTTGGTCCTATTTCCTTTGCTTGTGTTCCTCATACCTGTCTTCTCCAAATGTTTGGTTTCATTCTTTCCCTGCACTTACAGAATATACAGAATATCACCTCATAAAGTAGGAGATGATCAGAGAACAGAGTTCCTTAAATCAAATGCAAAGTTGGAAGACCACGGGTAGAGCAAAGCTTTAATTTACAGTGGTTTGATTCATTGAGATGGCGTGATGGAGTCCAAGTTGAATCAGATATTTCACAAGTTGTCTAATGCACTCAGCAGTGTCCTGAGTGCCCAGACATGGACACAAAGGACTGTGGGGCAGCCTTGACAAGCAGCAGACTGGAATGACATGTAGGGGCAGACTCCTGTTTTTGACAAGTCATCAAAGGAAGAGAAAATCAGAAAACAAATCCAACGAGTATCCCAAAACTTATAAACCTAGGCATATCCTGCTTGTGCCTCAATGAAAAGAAACCGGAAACACTCAGACTACATGAGATAATTAGAGCTCAAAATCACTGTCCACACACATTCTTTAATAAATGCCATGGGAACTTGAAAATTAACCATTGCTTTCTATGTTCTCTCATTGTGATCTTCTATCAATCTGAGGCAATATGTGGAACAAACATGCCAGGAATAGTCAAGACCTTAACTTTCAAGTAAGTGTTTAGGGAAATAAAAAGACAAATATTTCGTGAGAAATGGGTACACTGAATCCCTGATATCAATAACAAGTGCACTTTTTCTCTATAAAAATAGAGCATCTCTTATACAATAGGTGTATAGATATGAAGAGCTGTGTCAGGCCCTACTTCCTCAAAACCAGAAGGGGAAAATTGGTGTAGTGCGGCTATCAAAAGTACATCCCTAAAAACGGTACCTCTCATAGGGACCACTCGATTCAAGCCAGCTGATGGTCATAGTAATCATAATTTGGAAAGCAAAATAGGCTTAGATTTTTAAGACCTGTGTTCAAGTTCTAGATCTTTTATAAAGGGAGATAATAAATTTTTCCATTCTTAATGAGATTTCAGCAAGGAGCAAATGAAATAATGAACTATGAAAGGATTTTTAAACTCTGAAACAATATTACCTTGTCTTTATTGACAACTCACTGTAAGCTAGGCATTGTCCCAATTAGTCCTCACTACAAAACTGAGACTGGAAATATTATCTCCTTCCACAGATGAGTAATCTGAGGTCCAGAAGGTGGAATAACTTCATTATAGACAGAAAGTATCAAAACTAGGGTTCAAACCCAGAGTTGGGACTTGACACATTGCTTTTTTATGTTTTATTATATTACTGTTTTTAAAACTTCCTGGGTCCTAGATAGTATTAACATTATACCTGGGATTGCCCAAAAATGACCCCAGGAGCTTTTTCTGTATCCAATACAGTAGGCATTAGCCAAGTAGGACTGCAAGCCCCTGAATGTGTCTAGCACAACCAAAGAACTAATTTTAATTTAAACTTTATTT
>CM053603.1:105471875-105543326 GCA_028646535.1 Procyon lotor | reverse complement strand
ATGAAAAAGGCGAAATCACAACCAACACCAATGAAATACAAACAATTATAAGAACATATTATGAGCAACTATACGCCAGCAAATTAGACAACCTGGAAGAAATGGACGCATTCCTAGAGACACACAAACTACCAAAACTGAACCAGGAAGAAATAGAAAACCTGAACCGACCCATAAGCAGGAAGGAGATTGAAGCAGTCATCAAAAATCTCCCAACAAACAAAAGCCCAGGGCCAGATGGCTTCCCAGGGGAATTCTACCAAACATTTAAAGAAGAATTAATACCTATTCTTCAGAAATTGTTCCAAAAAATAGAAATGGAAGGGAAACTTCCAAACTCATTTTATGAGGCCAGCATCACCTTGGTCCCAAAACCAAAGACCCCATCAAAGAAAATAAGCTCCTTAAAACATTTCTGACACAGTGCTTTATGATAGATTTGGTAGCCTCAGGAATTCCATTCGGATACTTAAAGAGCCTCTTGTTTGTTATTCTAATAGTGGTCATTATACAAATGTAAATAAAACATACATTCTGCTCTTCCTTTGCTCGCAGATTTGGCAGGTGGTATCTGAAAAAAACAGCCTTGTCACTCACTTCTTTTACCAATCGGTATCCTTCTCAGACAATAGATTAACTCATGCATTCACCCATTCATTTATCCCACAAACACTCTACATTTCACACGCACCAAGCTGAGTGAGAGGGTAACAGGCATGGGATATACAAAAATGATGGGAGCTCTCTGCCCTAGTAGGGAGAGAAATCTAGACTGATAAATTATAAGTACTCTTTGTTAAGTGGTATAATTCATGGACAAATAAAATTCTGTATCAGGAAACCCAAGCAGACAGGTTTGGTAGAGATGTCACTTGAGTTGGATTTGAGGAACGAGAAGGATGTTTCCAAACATCCTTCTGAGACAGCTCAGAGGACATCCTTGATGGAGGAAAGAGGAAAGGCCAGCAGAAGATGTGTGTCAGGAGAATGCAGTGTTAGTCCCAGCCTAAGCAAATTATAATTCAGTAAAGGAAATCTGCTCTCCATGGCTTCCTCTCCGCCTTCCCTAAATCACATAACATGGGTAAACTCCAATACAAATAATCTGGCACTTGGTTTCTGTTCCTCTCTGCTGTTATAAACAAAGACAAGATTTTGTTACAAGAGTCACAAAGGTGCCATGCTCTTTGCTATCTCCTTTGATCTCACAGGTCGTAGGAAGCAATTGAACGCTGTTGCAGAACAGACGATGTCTCAAGGAGCTGGTTAGTACCCCAGCAATGAAGTGGTCTGGGGACTATATTTTTCTAAAGATGGAATGAAAACACAGGGTCTGATAACAGGACAAGATTATCTTGAAGAGGGACACCTGGGTGGCTCAGTCGTTAAGCATCTGCCTTCAGCTCGGGTCATGGTCCCAGCATCCTGGGATCGAGCCCCGCATTGGGCTCCCTGCTCAGCGGGTAGCCTGCTTCTCCCGCTACCATTCCCTCTGCTTGTGTTCCCTCTCTCACTGTGTTTCTCTCTGTCAAATAAATTAAAAAAAAAAAATCTTTAAGATTATCTTGAAGAGCTCCCAAGATGGAAAGGCAAAGCAACTATTTCTCAGAGTAGATCTGTTCTCCAGACCGGGGCTGCCCAGGAAGAAGTTAATGTAAGGCACAAATGTGAACCACATATGCAATTTAAAAAAATTATATAGCCACATTATAAAAGCTTAGAAAAGTGAAATTTATTTTAATGACATATTTTATTTAATCTCATCTTTCCAAAATATAATCAATGTTTTTAAAGTAGTAGCAAGATATTTTACTTTATTTTATATATATATATATACTAAGTCTTTGACATCCTGTGTGTATTTTCCACTCACAGCACATCTCAGTTTGGACTTGCCCACTGCAATTGCCGAGTAGTCATGGGATTCTGGTAGCTCTTGTCTCAAGCGGCATAGATCTATACCTAAGAAAATATCAGTGGTCCTCTCTTCCCTGTACCACTTTGCATTGGTTTGTAATCCCCCAAAAAAATCAAAGGACTAGCCAGGGTTAATCAAGACTCTAGCTAAGGACAAGTGGTAAATATCCTCGGTTCTCCATTCATTCACTTACTCACTTACCAAATGTAGGTTCACCAACTATTATTATATGTCAAGTTATGTACTTCATGTGGGAACTCCAAGTGAAATCGGTCTTGGTCTCTGCTTTCAGAGTCTTATTGAGAAAAAACAAGTACCCAATAAGGATGCCATGCCTTGAATCTCTGACTGTGTGTGTATAGGAAGTCTTAGGAGCCCAGAAGGAAGTCAAGAATGAAAAAGGAAGAGAAGAGCTAGGGAAATCATTCAGAGCATGGCGGGGCTGGTGAAAGTTTAGACAGTTGTAAAGTGGAAGGGAAGACATACTTTGAAACAAAAAGGAATATGTGCAAAGACCTAAGGCATGATTCTACAAAAGTCAAAAGTAAAAGTAAAAGCAGGGGCACCTGGGTGGCTCAATTGGTTAAGCATCTGTCTTCGTTTCAGGTCATGATCTCAGGGACCTGGGATTGAGCCCCAAATTGGGCTCCCTGCTCATCAGGGAGTCTGTTTCTCCCTCTCCCCCTGCCCTTCCCCCTTGTTCATGCTCTCTCTCTCTCTAAAAAATAAATCTTTGAAAAAAAAATGTAAAGCATTATTTACAATAGCCAAGATATGGAAACAACCTAAACGTCCATCAATAGATGCACGGATAAAGAAGATGTAGTCTATATATACAATGGAATATAACTCAGCCATAAAGAAGAATGAGATCTTGCCATACACAGTGACATGGATGGAGCTAGAGGCTATTATGCTAAGTGAAATAAGTCAGACAGAAAAAGAAAATGCCATAGGATTTCACTTATATGTGTTAGGGTCCATGATCAAAGGAACGAGTCTGATACAAAGCAAAGGTCAAGCAAAGCTTTATTCCGCGGCAAGCACCATGAATTATGCTGACCAGTCAGGGCCATCTCTATGGAGAGAACGACCACCTGAGAATTATTCTGATCGCTCAGGGCCGTCTCTATGGAGAGAACCGCCGCCACCTAGTCTTACAGGCTAGCTTTTATAGGCAAAACCCGCAAACCGCAAGTTGACCATAGTTACGTAGTTGCCTAGGAGCTGTGCATGTGTTTGTTTTGTTTCCACCCGTGACTGTTTCCACCCGTTTGGCCCACCTTTGTTTTCTGGTCTGTTACCAGGGACCAATACCAGGAACTGATACCAGGTGACTCCTGGAAGGGAGCCAATGAACAACGGTATGGCTGGCCGGACGAAAATGGAGTGGCTTTGGCTGAACTGGTCCTAACAATATGTGGAATCGAAGAAAACAAAAGCAAAACGAAACAAGTGAACAACGCAAAAGGAGAAATAGACCCCTAAACACGGAGAACCGAGTGCTGATCACTGGAGGGAGGAAGATGAGGGGATGGACAAAGTGGGGGAAGGGAGGAGGGAAGTACAATCTTCCACTTATGAAATGAATAAGTCACAAGGAGAAAAGCTACAATATAGGGAATATAGTCAATGGTATTATAATAGCTTTGTATGGTAACAGATGGTAGCCACAGTGGTGGCCCACAGAGCTTACAGTATAGAGAAGCGGAATCACTATGTGTGCACCTGAAACTAATGTAACAGTGTGTGTCGACTTCAATAAATTAAATAAATAAAAGGCTTCAGCAGCCAGGGGAGGGGGAGTAAAATTTATATTGAGGACATTCTTGTATCAGAGACTATGTTGGGAATATGTTAGGAACATCCATGTGTCAGGGTTGCACGTCCCCAGCCACAGCTGGCATGGCATGGAACTGGCAAGCCTCCAGTAGGTGGTCCAGAGTCTTCGGAGAATTTCCAGGAAAATCCCTGCAACTTGCTTTCAGATAAGGACAGTAGGTGTCTGTTATGAACACTCCAGTTCCAAACTAAAAATCCAACAAAGTACGCTGCAAATGTATATGCCAGATATGAATATAAGGTACTGTCATAGTTACTTAAAATATTTTCAGACCAAAGACTGGGGGCTTAAGGTCAACATGTCTTATTTTTTTTTTAAGATTTTATTTATTTATTTGACAGAGAGAGATCATAAGTAGGCGGGGGGGGGGGGGGAAGCAGGCTCCCCACTGAGCAGAGAGCCCGATGCGAGGCTCGATCCCAGGACCCTGAGATCATGACCTGAGCCGAAGGCAGAGGCTTTAACCCACTGAGCCACCCAGGCCCCAAGGTCAACAAGTCTTGCTTATAAAATATAACACATGATACCAATTCAGAGAACTCTATGCCAAAATATTTTTGGCAGTAGTAGCAGAATTACACTTACCCTTTGACTCTAAGGCGGCGGCAGGCAAGGTTGTTCCTCAGCCTACATCTCTAGCCCCACATCCTCCTACATCCCCACTCTGACACTCACGTGTGCAAGCACGCTGCACTCTAGTTGTGGCAAATTACATAGACTTCCTGAAATACAGGGCTGCCTCTCTCCCCGTTGCCTACCTGCGCTCCTCCGATTCCCAGAATACACTGCTAATTTCTACCTGACCAACTCCTTAAAACTCAGCTCAAGAGCAATGTCCTTGGGGAATCCTCCCCATCTTCCCACTCCTCCCCCCCCCCCCCGTGGGTGCTACTTGCAGGTGCCCTTGCAGACCCCAGTGAATAACTCCGCCATAGCTTTTCTCCCATTTACTTGCTATCTTCTCCTACAAGACTGTTAACTGCTAATGGGCAAAGATTTTTTTTTTAATTTCTATATCCCCTACTGAAGTGCTAAGTGATGATAAATGAATCAACGAATGAAGCAATCAGTTAATTAGAACAAAATGATTTGGGTTGAAGAATTTATGTTATGAATAATTTACATACAAAAGGCAGAGTTGGGGCCAAATATTTTCTTTATGGAAAGTAATGCATGGAAAGATATAAAAGGTTATAATTGATTTAGAGAGAGGCAGATTTGGGGTGCCTAGGTGGTTCAGTCATTTAAGTGGCTGACTTTTAATTTCAGTTTAGGTCACGATCTCAGGGTCCTGGGATGGAGCTCTGAGATGAGCTGCAAACTCAGTGAGGAATCTACTTAAGGATTCTCTTCCTCTCCTTCTCCCCAGTGCCTCTCATCCTACCCTCTCTCCCTTTTGCTAAAATAAAAAATAAGTCTTTAAAAGAGAGGGGGAGAGAAAGAGAGGCAAATTCTGGCTCAAAGTAGAATTTTCGAATAGCCGGGGCCATCCCACAAAAGAAGGGCCCGTCTCTACCTAGGCAAATTATGCCAGCGGGCTGAATCCAGCCCATGTCTATTTCTGTAAATAAAATTTTATTGGAATACAGCCACACCCACTTGTTTACACATTGTCCACAGCTGCTTTCACACCCAGCAGCAGAATTGAGTAGTTATAAGAAAACCCCAGGGCCTGCAAAAAGCCTCAAATATTTACCATCTGGCCCTGTACAGAAAAAGCTTGCTGACCCCTGGTCTACTAATGAACTTGTGAAATTCCCATTATAAAAAGTATCCAAGTCGAGTCTGGATCTGTCCAGGATGTGGAAGAAACATGTTCTTTTAACAGGAGAGTGGTAACCCTTAAATTTCCTCCCCTCTGGGCAGATCTGTGATTACTGGCCTCCTTTTCTATGACAAAAAGAAGTCATACTCTCTAATTTGTCTTTGACTGACAGCCATATAATGGGCAGCATTGTTAGATGTGGAAAAGAAAATCATTGCCCAGCCATGGTTTAAGTAATGCATCTGACTCCCTAAATACAGTTTACTGGTGCTCTGAATAATGAAAGAAATAAATTTTTGCCTTCAAGCATCACCAGGGCCCTAGCACAGTAAGCTGTCGTGAAAGATTCAAAGGAAGTCAAAGGGACAGTGACCTGACCTGCTGCTCACTCTATTTCCCCCAGACCTAGACCCAGGCTCTCCCTCCAGACCCCACGTATTAATCAACCAGCAGCCTTTCAGCCTCCGCTGTTCTTTACGAGGCTGGGTGGTCGAGGTGGGAGAGGACTCACCTATGAGATTACCTCTCCTGCTTGCTTTCTTCTTATCGACTCCCCTCAACGGTGCCCGGAGGTCAGGCCTCTGAGGCTGCTTTTTCATCCCTTGGCAGGTTTATTTACTAGGAATGACAAATTCTCAGAGTCAAGCACTCGGGATGGAAAAGAATTCCCTTTCAGACATCATTCCATCTTCACATATTAACATGAGACTTGGGGAAACGTTGTCAATGTTGGACTCAAACTAGGTGTGCCCACCCATTTGCTCTGTATTAAGGAGGGTTGAAACGTCCTCATGCTTCCAGACTGTCCTTTCCAGAGGCCGGCCCTTTGGTTAGATGAAGGATGGAGCTCCTGCATCAGGAACACAGAAGGCTGCCTGTATCCCACGGCGGAAGGCCTCGCTGCAGGAAGCCGGCCACGGAAGGCAGGGCGGGGGCAAGCGGTGTCCTTGCTCCCACAGCCACCTCAGTACGCTCGGCGGCCATCTTAACGTTTGTGGTACCACTAGGTGTATCATTCTACAAGTAAAGGAGGGACAGAAGCTAGTTCTGAAGACTTCATTTTTTTCTTTTAAGATTTTATTTATGTATTTGACAGAGAAAGCACAAGCAGGGGGAGCAGGAGAGGGAGAAGCAGGCTCCCCGCTCAGCAGGGAGTCTGATGTGGGACTGGATCCCAGGACCCTGGGATCATAACCTGAGGTGAAGGCAGACTCTTAACCAACTGAGCCACCCAGACGCCCACCCCCAAGGCCTCATTTTCAAGTGGTTACGTGAGACTTCCCCAAAGACACTTAACATTCATTCGACCACCTTCAAATTGCCCCTCACCAAATCTATCAAGTCCCAGGAGATGCTCAAGGAGGAAGGCAGCTGAAAAGACCCCCAAATATTTGGGGTCGAAATTATTTATGGCCGTAGTCGACTTCTCCTGTGGCCACATTCCAAAATGCTTTCGGGTTTCTAGTTAATCCTCCTCCTTTCCCCCCATCCCTTCACGCAGAGGCTGTCTCCTTCTTGACCACAGCTGCTGTGCCCAGGCGCTGCACTATTGCTTCCAGATTTCTGCCGACTCTTGTTATCAGTCTGACAGAACTGGCTGCTTTAGAAGGAAGTGTCATGTAGTATAAAGTGGGGAGCGTGTAAGTTACAGCTGTCTGGGGCCAACCTGCACAGATCCCTGGCTTGGGTTCCCATCCCCCTCCCCCTCCCCCTCTCCCCGCTGCTGGAGGAAAACTGTTGTAATAAAAAATAATAGAGAACATTTTGCTCCCATGAAACCTTATTGAGATGCTCCATTGGAAGGAGGGACTGGAGGTCAGTAGGGATTGTTCGGTCAATGGGATTCAGAGCGTCGCTCCCTCTTCTGAACTCCTGTGGCACCAACAGGCTGAACCAGTCCACGGCATCTATCAAATCCTGCTCTGCTCTGCTGTCTGTGCATGCCTGTTTCATCCACTCAAAGAGCTTGTAAAAATTCCCTAAAAGCAGTGTAATCCCACCCGCTCTCCCCTGTACTTCCAATAGCTCCAAACACAGGACCTTGCACCCTGAAGTCATTTGAAGTTTTTTCTTTTTTTTTTTTTTTAAAGATTTTTTATTTATTTGACAGCGAGAAACACAGTGAGAGAGGGAACACAGGCAGAGGGAATGGTAGTGGGAGAAGCAGGCTTCCTGCGGAGCAGGGAGCCAGATCCCAGGACTCTGGGATCATGACCTGAGCTGAAGACAGACGCTTAACGACTAAGCCACCCAGGCGCCCCATTTGACGTTTTTTCTTTTTCTTTTTCTTTTTTCTTTTTTGGTCTGCTACTTTTGAAGCCTGTGAGCTAATTTAAATACATTTTAAGAATTTTTAAAAGTTTGGAGAGTAACCTGAACATGAAGAGAAGGGATCAGATTGCTTCATCCTTCCTCACTGTGGTTGACAGAATGATGGTAGCCCAGAGATGTCCAAGTCCTAATCCCCAGAAGCCATGAATGTTTATGTGACATGGCAAGGGGAGAATTAAAGTTGCAGAAGGAATTAAGTTTGCTAATCACCTGACCATAAAATAGGAAGGTTTCCCTGGATTATCTGGGTAGACCCAACATAAACACAGAGGTCCTTGACAGTGGACACAGGAAGTTGAAGGGCCAGTGTCAGAGTAAGGCCACGTATGGAAGACTCTGCTAGCCATCGCTGACTTTGAAGATGGAAGGGGACACCAGCCAAGCCATGTGGGCAACCTCTGGGGCCTGGAAAAGGCCAGAACACAGATATTCCCCAGGGCTTCCAGAAAAGAAGTCCACTCTGCCAATTTGCTCCTTTTAGCTCAATTCTGCCTTCCAAACTTAAGATAATAAGTTTGTGTTGTTTTAAGCCACCAAATTGTTAAAAATTTGTTTCAGAATTAGTAAGAAACTAACAGACTCAACTACCCATGATTTATGGAAAAGGAAAAAAAGTTTAATGAGGAAGTATTAAGGAAGTTTAATAAGGAAGGGAGTATAATTTCATGGGGAAGGATAATGTCCCCCAGTTTACTTTCCCATAAATGGCCCTCCCACTTCCCACTGGGCCTTGAGAACTGGGAAAGTAATATCTCAGCCAGTTGAATAGGGCACCATCTGTGGCTTCTGTAAGGAAATCTTTTTTTTTTTTTTTAAAGTGAGCACATGGAGGGGGGAGAGGGACAGAGGGGGAGCGACAAGGGGAGAGGGAGAGAGAATCCCAAGCAGGCTCCAATCTGAGTGCAGATCCCAAATTGGGGTTCATTCTCACAACCTTGAGATCATGACCTGGGCCAAAATCAGGAGAAAGGCAGATATTCAACCGCGTGAGCCACCCAGATGCCCCTCTGTAAGGAAATCTTGTATCAGTGGCTATCAAGGGTCTAGTTTTCACGACGGAAAACCACTTGCTATGGTGCCTGGTCAACAAAATGTCACTTGAAAGTGGTGTACCCAAACCTGATAAGCCGTGGACGTTGCCAACTGAGACAGGCCTGGAACCAATGATATTGGCTGGAAATGCAAGGTGATGCGTGGAGACCCAGGTGTTGCCCAAGCCAGGGAGGAAAATCGAGAGAATTGGGCTCCCAAGGCCATCTTTGCTAATACCACAATTTTGCTTACTGTCAAACACTTAAAGGGGCAGGCTCCCCAGTTCAGTCTTTATCGAGCTGATTAGCCTGGGAGGGCTGCAGAGATTGTCTTTATTCCAAGCACCGAGTGAAATAGGAGCCTCTGGGGTTCCTGTAAATTGCTCAGTACCAAGGTACGAGTCAAACACTTTTATGGGAGTTGGCCTCTAGCCCACTTCTTATGAATACACATAAACACACCTTTTATTGCTCAATAATGTTTTCCCTTTTGCAACTTTTTATGAAGCACTAAAAAAAATGGGGCCTGTATTTTAATTTTTTCCAAAAAAGGAACCAGAGAAATACCAAATCTTCCAAATGGGAACTCCTCTCGCCTGCTGCCTCAACCAAAAATCGTTCGCCAAGGGAGTGGTCCAAGCCTCAGCATCAACAACTTGATATTAATTTGGTCCAAATCCAACTGACTTGTTCCCCAGACTGAGTTTGTGCAATCCCCTTTATGAGCACAACCTCAGCCTCCGGAGTGCCTAGGGGCAATGCTGCAGAATTCATTAACTCTTTATGCCTATGGGAGGTGCTCCCCACTGGCTTTGTTACCAATCAGCGTTCTCTCACCCTGGATCCCATCCAGAGAAGCAAGAAGCTCTTTCCTCCATGCACACCTTTCACTGCCACCTCTACACCGTGAGTCAAGCCTTTGTGACCCCCTACCTGGACCATTGCAATAGCTTCCTAACTGAGTACCCTATCTCCGCTATCCACGTTCCCCAATTTCTATAACCAACCACACTGCTGCCAGATTAATATCTAAAGGAGAGATACAATCATATCAGGCCAGCTTAGATGCTCCAAAAATTCTCCACTTCTCACCCAGTGAAGTTCAGTCTCCTTAACCTGGCACTCAACTTCCTACAAGCCAGCTCCGAGTTGTATTCCCCAGTGTACCTCTCACTACTCGCTTCCCCTCATCCTGCCCTGCAGACAGCCTGGCTTCCCCCACGCTCTGGCGGCGTACCTCCCCCCCACCGCATGCCACTTCTGAATAGCCACAAACCCCGATGTGGGTTACCTTGGGAACAAACAGATGTGCTGGAACGATGTAGGGCAGCTCACGTGAGGGAAGAGCCCGGCACCAAAAGTACCAGAACCGGAGTTCCTCTGGGGAGAGGGCTGCCCCAAAGCAGGAACTGTTGGACGGTCTCCTCGGGGCACAGCCAAAGTGGATACACACACTCCAGCTTTTTGAGTTGTGCTGTTTGCCGCTCCGCTTTTGATTAGATTCCAGTGGCACAGAGGATTCAGTAGACCTGGCTATGGAGCTAGAGAAAATCAGATCACCCTGATAGACGATTGTGCAAACTTTATCCAATGAGAGAGAAGTCCCCCAACGTGAGTCGGAGTGTGAGCACCGACAGAGCACATCGTGGAGGCGGGAAGGCCATAAGGAACAGAGACACCCGCACCACAGTATCTTCATCTAAGGCGCAGTATCTTCATCTAAGGCGCTCATTTTCTACCTACCAGTCCCTGCCCATCCTCAAGACCCAGTTCCGCCATCATTTTGAAGCCTGAGATCCTCTCTCTCTTGTTGTGAACTTCCAGTTCAGAGTGTACTCCTCCTCTTTTGCAGTCTCCCTTACTTTCTTCCTCAATTTATAATTTTTGCGTCTCATCCCTTTCTTCACTAGCTTTGGATTGAGAAAGTTACCCTCCCCCACCCCACTTTCTGCTCCAGTTTCTGGATCTACAAAACGCAGGCAGTAATAACTGTTTCACAGAATCTTAGCATGTAATGGGATTAACTCAGTGCCTGGCACACAGTAGGTCCTCTGCATATGCTGCTGTTGCTTGTATTAGCCTGTCATCCTCACCATTATCAGTATATACCTCTTTTAGACTGGAAACCAGGATTACTGTCTTTATGAACCCTAATGAAATATTTTACGTACAAAACTATTTGCTACCCCGGTGAATAAATGACTTAATCAATAGAAAAATCAATCAATGAAGTAAGAAAAAATATGGAAGCTGAAATTAAAAGTGGGATTTTGGTAGGACCGCTTTTTCTACTTTTACCACCCAATAACAACCCCAACCGGAAGAGCAAGGGTCATCATAGAAGTTCCGAGAAACAAACAGAAAGAGAGCTTTCCGTTGAACACTCTGGGGTCGTGAGGCACTTGGAAACACAGCCCTAGCTCTATTCTTTTGCAGCAGCAGCCTGTGCCTGCAGATTTAAAAATCTATAATGAAAAGAAGAAAGAAAGGAGGGAAGGAGAGAAGGAAGGAGACCATTCATTAAATCTTTAGGGTGGCCCATGATAATAGGAAACAGACACCCTAGCCCCCGACCTAGTTTTCCAATTCTGTCAGTAGTCCTGTCAGGAGCCATCCTTGGTGTTGCTACTGTGTACGATAGTTAGGGATGCCCTTCAGGCTCTCTTATCTCCTTGGTTACCATTATGGGTCTGTCATCTATGAATTATCTAAACCCTCTTCAAATCTATTTATATGCTCAGCCTTTGCCACTTTCCACTTGTATCTTAAAGCTGTGCTTTAAGCCTCAACTGGATGACTGGGGGTGGGGGGAGCAAAAATAAGTCCTTTCAGCAAAAAAACAAAAAAAAAACAAAAAAAGTCCCATTGAAATCTTACCTGTGCCACTCACTCAACAGCCTCGGGCCAGCCTTTTGCTCTCTCTGTTTCATTTTGATTCACTTAAAAATTGACATAATAATCTTCAGATTAGTACATTAAAGGTTGATTAGATTTTAACTTTTCCTGCCATTTCAGAATAAGAAGGAGATTATATATGTGTTATATCTTATTACAGATTCTGGATTAGAATCCATTTTTAATTTCCTAAATGTGTGCCACTCCCTCTGTCGTCATATTTTTTATTCCCTTTGGATAATTCTGGTGGGATCACAACATGTGGTTGTGTGGACTATGCACCACAGTACCTCAGGGACAACACATTCCTAGCTTGTTTATCATACATCATGTACGTTTGTTATCAAAATTTCTGGACAAGTACCCCTAAGGTGTCTCAGGGAAGGGATACCTTTTTCTACTTCACACAAAGATGTTAAGAAGACATTATGGCTGGATTTGAGACAAAATATGTCTTCTCCCACTTTCTCCTTGGGTCTTTAATAAACTTCCATTTATTAAATAGATTCAAGGGAGCCCACTGGTAATTCAAACGCAGTGACCTCCTGCATCAGACTTGCCACTCATGGTGTATTGACAGTCCTTTGATGGCAGCTCTTCCTCGTGGACTTGGTTCTTCTAAGATACCAAGCAAGTACAGATGTCTACTCAGTCTCCAGCAGCCCAAGACAAGCCCCACATGTAAGCAAGTTCCCTTGTTTCTTAAACCTGCCACCTAACAATCTGGAGTGGTCTGCCTCTTTCTTCGGTCTCTTTCTGCCCTCTGTGTGCAGGGCAGAGGGAGAGCAGGGGCACTCCTGAGGTTGCAAACCCCAGCACCTGGTCTTGGGCTTAACACAACGTGGTCAGAAAATGGTGGCTGAGGGATGGGATGGAGGAAGGGAGTAGAGGGAGGGAAGATAGAGGCAGCAAGGTGACAGGACACCGGGATTTGGCACTGAGACCCATGAGGCTCCATCATTTGGTGCAAATTTGCCTGCACTTTTCGATTTTGAGCTTAAGAACAGAGATCATAATCTAGAATCATCTTTATATTCCTCTAGTCAAAACGCCTAATATAGACTCAAACATGTGCCAAACGTTCAATAACTGTTCACTACTTTGAATCGCCTCAATGATATGCGTTGGCTTTCTTCTTTCACTTTTAAGGAGGGTGATGTGTAGATTAGCCATACTTTTTTAAAATCCACAAGTTTTTGTGGATGGATAGCTTCTAAATCCAAAATTATAATGGGTTTACTCCTAGTACTAAAGTAGTACCACTGCTCTTCTTGCCTCTTATGCCCAGGAATACTTAAAGAACCCATGGGTGGGGCGCCTGGGTGGCTCAGTCGTTAAGCGTCTGCCTTCGGCCCAGGTCATGATCCCAGGGTCCTGGGATCCAGCCCCACGTCGGGCTCCCTGCTCGGCAGAAAGCCTGCTTCTCCCGCTACCATTCCCTCTGCTTGTGTTCCCTCTCTCGCTGTGTTTCTCTCTGTCAAATAAATAAAATCTTTTTTAAAAAAATAATAAAAAAAAAAAATAAAGAACCCATGGGTAAAGGAGACTGGAGTCTTTTAAAAACTCAAAACTAAAAGACCATGCCTTCACCTTCTCTCCAGTACACCAGCAAGAATTAATTACCTACTTTGGGAAGAATGAGCAAGACCATCACCCCATCTAGAATGGGAAAACCAGGTCCTTGGGACTCAGAGGACTTCAAAGCTGAGCCTGCTAAGCTGCATCAGTTTAAGGCAGATTTAAATGTTTTAGCCTGCTTCCTCTGTATCAGAAGTGAATCACATTCACTTGATGAGAGGAACGTCCAGCAATGACAGCAAGCATCTCACATGAGGTCAGTTGGCATCGTCTATCCTAGATACTTGAAGTCTAAAGATAGCAACTGTGTCTCTGGAGTTAGCACAACTTTGAATTATTAAGAACAGGGATTCAAGATTAGAAAGAAGCTTTGCATTTAAAAACAGATGGGTTTCTCTTAATTTCTAGGGAAATTAGGAATGCCTAGATGCTGCTGCTGATAGAATTGACTTCTCCTATTAGCATACTACAAGGTTGATGCTGGGTCATTTGTGCTTTATTGCTCTGTAAAATTCCAAAATCTTTAAATGCTCTCAACAGTAAAAACCCAAGCAAACTAAAAACGCTCCTTTGTCCAAATCCCTCACCATCTTGCACTTCCCCTCTTCTATTTGCACTGGGCACTTTCTGATTAAAAGGCAGTCACCCATAAAAAGCAGGCAGAAGCCCAGAAAAGGTAATGTGTTCTTTTCCTTTATAAAATGAGTAGAATGTCAAGCTATTACCCAATGTAGCAGCACATCAGTTTAAAGATCTTCAGCAAACTTTCTAGGTGGTAAGGAGTGCACAAGGATTCGCTGGTTATCTGAACAAACTTTTCTTGATCATCTATGTTATGCCGGGATTGAGCTGTCAGATGTACTGGTCAGAATCCATCACCAAGGGTTTAGGGCAAAAGGCAATGGTCTAGACCTCACAGGCACGAAAGCTGACGCACTCTGTTCAGTCAAATGTAGACCGTGATCTCTTCCCAACAATAGGCCAGCAAGAATGAAAGAAGGTCTTCATGGTGCCTACAGTGGTCTCATGACTCTCTTGTGGAAAACCTACTTACATTGCACTATATTTTTGTGTTTCAAGAATTAATTGGCCATAGATAGATACACATAGATACACACATATTTTTAATATGCCAGTTTTTAACCCTGTCTTAGCATCTCTTCATTCGTGTATAGACCGGGTATCTCAAAATATGGATATTTTGGCCCAGACATCCCCGAAAGTATAAAATAATACAGCCAACATTATAGCGTGGAAGTGATATCATTGTTTTCTAGCACTTGACTCATCTCAAAGTAACAATTACTACCCATCTAAATCTCCACTAAAGGTTTCTGACGGACTCCCTTTATAATGGCTTGATGGCATTTAACTGTAGTTTGGAATTGTGTTCTGCTGCACTTTCATCTAAATCCCTCTGCATCAACTTCCCTCCAATCTTTTTTGACCTATCAATGTAAGTAGAAAAAGAGTCATTGACCATCTTTTATAGTGGCTGTTCCTTACCTTTCTGCAGTGTATATAGGCAAAAGTACTTTGCTTATCATGGACGCTGAACAAATGTTGTTCAAATTTAACCAGAGTCATACACCAAGTATATCTATCTGTAGCTACACATTGATATTTAGATAGAGAGAGAGTGAAACTATTGAGCAAAGTTCTTCTTCCAAAACACTTCGTGTACACTATTTTGTCAAATTCCTGTAAAGTTGTTTTTATTATCCTTGATTATACAGCTGAGGAAACTAAGTTTCAAAGAGGCCAAGTGACTCGCCCCAGGTCACACTGCTCGTAAATTACAGAGTTGGGACTTACACCCAAGCCCTTCTGACCTCAAAGCCATATTTTTGGTGCCAGATTACTAGGTAGTGTCTCACCTTTGATCCTAGGGCTAGATTTGGCTGCTTCTAATTACCAATGGACTCCATATGTACTTTCTAACAAAAACAATTCTTAACCGTGAACAACTCTACAGAGAATTTGAAAAAATGAAGAGTAAATTTGGAGAGGTCAGGGCTTGGAAATTTGTTCTCATCATATTTCTTGACAGTAATTGCCCAGGAAGATAAGGTGGTACTTGCTTCCAGTAAAACGGTGACAGTCCCAGAAATGCTGACTCACTTGTAAGGGAACATCATTCCTGGAACTCTGTCCCAAATAAAGCGTCCTGCAGAGCTCTAGCGGGCATGAGAAGGCCTCCCCGACCAGGGCACCTCTTCCCCCTCGCGTCAGCAAAGGTGTTCACGGGACACCTGTCTGCTTGATGCTGACACTACATGTCTGTCTTAAAGAAGCCACCACTTCTCCGGTTGCATTCTAAAATAGGTCGCTGCCGGGACACTTGTTTTCTTTAAAACGAACAGTTTGAAATTAATGACTTGTCTCCTTTCCTATTTTAGTATTTCACTGTTTGGATTATTTTACGCCTGCTTCATTTATGTGCAAGTCACTTTTATGAGTTCTGACCCTACATCATATAGAGCAGGAAGCAGACCTCTGGCCAACTCTCTCTCTCTCTCTCCCTCTCTTTCACCAAAACTCCCCACCCAGTAATTTCTAATGTCCCATTACCACACTTTATAAAGATTCATATCCACCCTATCATTTCTCATTCTCTCTTCAGTGTTCAGCCTTCAACCCACTGCCCCCCCCACTACAGTAAAATGGTCTTACTCGTGCACCTCCAAAAAATCATGTTGAATGGATGTTCCATCCCTTATTTATTTAATCTCTCCAATATCTGGAACCACTCGCCATTCCCTCCTTGAGACTTTTATATCCTTTGACCTCCTTGGTATCATTCTCCTCTTGTTTCCTCCTATTTGGCCAATCCTCCTTCCCATCTTCATTCATAGGATACCTTTCATATCCTTCATCATTCTTTTTCCTCCTGCATCCTGAATGCTGATCATTCATGAGATCCTGCTTCTGCACTTTTAAGTACACTCTCCCCAGGTGACCTCACTCTTAAGACACTCTTATAATGTGCCCATACTGCGTCTGCCAACTACTACAATCATAATAAGGGCAAGGATCATACCAGTCTTGGCCTGGAGCATAGAAAATGGTTGCTAGATATTTGTGGACTGCAGTAACTATCTGTCTTCAGCCCAGGTCTCCTTCCCGGGTCCCAGACAATAAGTGTATATATGCACATGTGTCTGTACATGTCTACCTACTATATACTATATGTCTACCTACTGGACCACTCCACCTGAATGTCCTATAGTCGTTGCGCATTTATCTTAGTCAAAAGTAGCTTATTCTCGACTGGCCCTCAACCTCTTCTTTACCTTTGGTTCTCTTTTTTAGTAAATGGCATCATGCAAATCAGATACCCTAAAGGGTATCTTTATGACTCCCTCTTCACCCACATGCCCTCTCCTCATATCCAATTATTCATCAAATCCACTTATTTTTCTCTTCCAAAGCTTCCAAATCTACCCTCTCTAATCCTTCTACTCATGTGACCACAACCTGACTTCAGGCCGTCATTGCTGTGTTATCTACCGTGACCCTTTTAACTGGTCTATCTCTTCACACTCTGAACATGTCCAGGCATCTTCTACACTGCCATCTGTCGGAATATTTTTTTCTGAAAGCACAATCTTGTGTAATTATATATCCAGCATTAAATGTCCATGAATTTCCCTTTTCTCCATCCTTATAAGGACTGCAAAGGGCACATTTCATGAACAGGGCCCTTAAGGCAAATGCAACTATATCCTTGTAACAGGATTCAGCCAACCTTCTCTAATGGGGATCAGAGCACCAGGTCAAGAGCACCCTAGATTCTTTTTTTTTTTAAGATTTTATTTATTTATTTATTTGACAGAGAGGCAGAGAGCACAAGTAGGCAGAGCAGCAGGCAGAGGGAGAGAAGCAGGCTCTCTGCCAAGCAGGGAGCCCAATGCAAGGCTCAATCCCAGGCCCCTGGGATGATTACCTGAGCCGAAGGCAGTCGCTTAACCCACTGAGCCTTCCAGGTGCCCCCAAGAGCACCCTAGATTCTTATACTTTGTTCACGCAAGGGTGGTAGTGCCTGTATCATACTCCTAGGCAAGATACTCATCTTGAATAGTACTCATTTCACTGCTGTAAAATTTTTGCTAGTGTCCCTCGGGCTAATTAATAAACCCTCTAGTCCTCACTGAGATGGCTGAGACTAACATTTACAGTGGCCACCTGATTAGACTCTTGCAAATGCCAACCAGCCTCCCCCAGAGTGTAGATTTCTGATCAAGTTACTTCTAGTATTAGCAAGCTGCCTTCGGAGGTAAGTTAAACTAACTAAACACCCACATATGCATTACACTTTCTATGCTCGAATGATTTTAAAGCTAAATGACAGACAATATAATGCCCTATTTTGTGGGACCTTACATGCTAGTGTAATTTACCTAGTGGGTAATTAAGCGGTGCCAGAATATACCCAACCCTTGGCATCCTTGTCTCAATAATCAATACAAGAATGGACATGCAACAAAGGTTTTGTTAATGAATAAATGAGTGACTTTCCTAACTCATGAGTTGTAAGGGCAAAGATTCTGGACAGGAACTCAGAATTCGTTTTACCTATTTGGCTTCTATCTTTTATGTCTTGGATCGTAGCTAATATTAAGTTAAACCATATTGAAAATGCCATCCTTTTAAAAATGAAAAACACGTGAATATTGGCAATTTCATATGGTTCAGCCTTCCATGGGGCTTCCAAGCTACCTCCAAATAAATGAAAAGAGATGAGTTTAAAGCACTTGTAAGAATCAAGTTCTGTTCCCAGGAAGAGGCACCCATACCTGTCGGTATTGTTCACGCCTCCAACCCCTGTAATAATCTTAATCATGCAGTGGGGGCTGTGGCTGCCTTGAAGTTGTCACGGATCAATTAAATCCCGGGCCCCTCAGAGGTGACATTCAGATTAGTGGGAGGGTGAAAAGAAATCAATTCTTACTTCTCGGCCTGCGGGGACCCACAGATGTCCCGGCGTGAAGAGTGAACTCTCATTTCAGACACAAAGGCAAAGGTGGCCTCTCCTTTCAGGGCCACTAGCTGATTGCTGAGGTGATTCTTGGAAAGAATGGGAACCCCGGGGGCCTTGCCTTGCCATTAAGGGCGCCGACACAAAAAGACCTCTTTATACCAGCGGTTCCGAAAGAGGGCAGGACGGAATTCCTCTTTCACCAATTCTTGAGGCAAAATTACCTCAAGAATTTGGGCTTCAAACAGGGATAAGAGCAGCAGCTTCCATTATCCCGCCAACAGGTGAAGGGAAGAAATGCTTTCTGTGAAAGTGTCACTGCGCAGGGGTGAGGGGGGGGAGGAGCGAGTCAGGGTGAAGCAGGTGAGTTCCACCATTTAATAAGCCATCACCCCTGACCCACCAGACACAGAGAGTGTGATTTCTGAATGCTTAAGCCAAAGCAGAAGAGCAGGTAATTAGACCGCGAGCGCCAGAGCATCGAGGAGGGTTCCATTCCCAGGGTTTGCACTGAGAGCAAATTGGATATATGTGCTCTGCTTTTAATATATTCTGTTTTCTAATTAGCAATCAGGGCTGATTTGCCAGTCACTCCACCTATAATGCATTAAGCACTGGAACATAGGGGAGGGGAGAAAGCAAGTTCAGAAAATCAATTATGCTTATATTTACATTCCCTCCAGGCTGAGGCGTTACCAAAAAATGCCGAAATATTCTCTCTCTCTTTACAAAGGAGCAGAAAGGAAGGGTGAGATTGCAACTCAAGATAATGAATAAATCTCTGGCTGTTTGGGGAGAGGTACAATCGCTGAATATTTATGAGACCGATGATGGGAAATGCCTTTCATGTGGTCAGCAATTGTGGAAATGGTTTACCATTTTTAAAGAGCCTACGAACAACGTGTTGAAGAAATAGAGAGTCATCTTTTATGTGTGGGGAATTAACAGGAAATGTTTAAAATCCAGCCTTTTTATTGAATAGGGGGAGGCAGAATGGGAATGTCCCATACCCCTTCAATAGCCGCGTGAGTCTAACCACACTCTTTCAAGACGTGGTATATAACCTCCTTCCAGGCTTCTCAAGAGTGTATTCAAAACTCAGTTACTCCACTTCCGCAGCCCACATCCGGTCCCCAAAGAAAATGAAGGCATTCCTTTACCACCAGCCTGTCTAACGTGGCCCTCTACCAAGGCCACCATGGTCTCTTAATTTCCAATTTAGTGAAAACTTTCCATACTCATCCTAATAGACTTCCCTGCGTTTGTCGCCACCGAAGCCTCCTCCTTTCTTCTTCAAAGGCCCTCGTCCTTGGTGTCCGGAACACCTCACTCTTGATCTCTGTCTGCCTCTTTGGCTGCTCCCTTTGTATTTCTTCTGTGAGCTTACCTTTATCTGCGTGTGTCTTAAATATGTGTGCTGCCTGCTTCAGCCTGCACATTTTCTTTGTGCAGGTTATTTGTTTCTGACCCTATTGTTTCAACTGCCACTAGCGGGCCAAAGATGCCTAAGTCCCTGCCTCTTGTTCTGATGGTCACTGAGCCTCAGGGCCAACATCTAACTTCCAGATGGGCATTTCCACTGAAAACTTCACCAGCACTGTACGCTCACGTGTTCGAAGTAGAACCGGTTATCCCCCCAGCTTCCAATTCCGCTCTTCCTCTTGCCTTCCCTGCTGTGGTTTTCCACGTGTGGCAGGAACCCTTTCTCTCTGAGAAGCTCCCGAGGAAGGACTCCCACTTCCTGCTCATGCGGTTTCATCCCCTTCCCCCAATGTGCGAGTTAGACCTAGTGGTTAGCTTCTAACACAGGGAATGTGGCCATAAGTACGTGCAAGATTGGGTTTCCAAAGGAGATCGTGACTAGCTCCTTGCTTGCTCTCGTCCTCTCTCTCATGGGCTGTGAGGAAAGCCAGCTACCGTGTTGTGCACTGCCCCGCCTGCCGAAAGGCTCACTGATGAAGAACTGACGTTGCCCGACAGCAGCCTGGGTTTGCCCGCATCCTGCCGACAGCCGAGGGAGGGAGCTTGCTTAGCAGATTCTCCCTGAGCGGACCTCGAGGTGGTTCAAGCTCCGGATACTTGATGGGAGCTTTGCGGGTCTTGATCTGGCTTATATACTACAGGAATTCAATGTTGACTAGATTAAACGATACATTATTTGGGGAAAAATGCACCCATGATGAAACGATAAAAAAATAGGGAAACAACATAATATTGAGAGCAGTCGTAACCTCTGGTAGGATAGTAGGGAGGATAACATCAAAGAAGGGATCATAGAAACTTTGGAGGCGTTGGTACTATTTAAGCTTGATGGCAAAAAGTGTTTTGTCATTTAAGTTTTATCTTTAAATTTTATCTTTCTCTTCTGCAGGGAAGTCTGTTAGGATGAGTGTGTGTATATATACATATAATGTACTCTTAGTGTATTTGTTACATTTCACAATAAAAAATAGATATACCCCATACAATCCAACAATTCTATTTCTGGGTATATATCCAAAGAATTGAAAGCAGGGTCTCAAAGGGATAGTTGCACACCCGTGTTCCTAACAGCATTCTTCACGACAGCTAACAGGGAGAAGCAAAGTGGCCATGGACAAATAAGGAGATAAGCAAAATGTATTATAAACGTAAAATAGAATACTATTCAGCTATAAATATAAAGTAGAATATTATTCAGCCTTTAAAAAGGAAATCTGGAGCACCTGGGTGGCTCAGTAGGTTAAGTGTCTGACTCTTGATTTCCATTCTAGTCATAAGCTCAGGATTGTGAGGGGTTGCCCTGGTGGGGCTCCACACTCAGCGGGGAGTCTGCTTCTCTCCCTCTGCCCCTCCCCCCTCAAATAAATCAATCTTTAAAAAAAAAAAAAGAGGGAATCTTGTCACATGCTGCAACATGGATGAGACTTGAGGATACTATGCTGAGAGGAATAAGTCACATAGGGTAATAGTGTAGGATTCCATTTAGATGAGGTACATAGAGGAGTCAAAATTGGACATCAAGGGCTCTCTGCTCAGCGGGGAGCCTGCTTCCCCCTCTCTCTGCCTGCCTCTCTACTTGTGATCTCTCTCCTCTCTGTCAAATAAATAAATAAAATCTTTAAAAAAAAATAAAATAAAAAAAATAAATAAATAAAAAAATTGGACATCAAAAGCAGAATCGTGGTTTACCAGGGGCTGAGGGGAAGGGAGCAAAGAGGAGTTGTTGTTGTTGTCGTTTTTAATTAGTTTTTTAAATATTTTATTCATTTATTTGAGAGACAGGATGAGTGAGAGAGAGGTCATGAGCAGGGGAAGGAGCAGAGGGAGAGGGAGAAGCAGACTCCCCATTGAGCAGGGGGCTCATGCTGGGCTCAAACCCAGGACCTTGGGCTCATGACCTGAGCCCATGGCAGACACTTAATTGACTGAGACAACCAGGCACCCTGAGGAGTTGTTTAATAGGTACAGAGTTTCAGTTCTGGAAGATGAAAACGTTCTGGAGATCTGTTTCACAACAGTGTAAATATTTTTAACACTACCAAATTTAACCTTAAAAATAGGCCAAAAACTGGGCAAGACGATACATTTTATGATACTGTCTTTTACCACAATAAAAAAAAAAAGTCTTTAATAAAAAAGTAAACGTATGGGTGCCTGGGTGGCTCAGTCAGTTAAGCATCTACCTTTGACTCAGGTCGTGATCTCGGAGTCCTGGGATCTAGTCCCGAATGGGGAGTGGGGAGAGGAGTCCCTGCTCAGCAGGGAGTCTGCTTCTCCCTTTGCCTTTCACCCTGCTTGTGCTCTTTCTCACTCTCTCAAATAAATAAGTAAACATTAAAAAAAAAAGTAAATGTATACATTTTTCACTTCAAAATGACAGAAAAGTTTACTGTCCTTTCTGAGACTAAATTTAAATGTTAACAAATGGTTTAAATTTTATAAAAATAGTTTTAGACTTATAAAAAATCTGAAAAAAAAGTTTAAAGTTCAAGTATAGCCTTTACTCAGCTTCTTCTTCTAAACTTACATAATTTACATGCACAATTTAATGATCAAAACTGGGACATTAACAACCAATACTATTAAGTAAACTAGAAAATGTATTCAAATTCCATCAGTTTCCCCCCTAAAGTCCTTTTACTGCTCCAAGATCTAATCAGAATCCTAGACTGCCTCCTTAGTTTTATTCCTCATTTTTCCCTTGTTTTTCATGTTCTTGCCAGAATACTGGCCAGTCATTTTGGAGAATGGAGCTTAATTTGTTTTTTCTCCTATTTTCTTGTGACTGGATTGACCTTAAGTCTTTGGGGCAAGAACATGACATTCAGTACTGTTTGGCCTTCTCAGTGCCTATCAGAAGAAGGTCATGCCTTATTGCTTGTGATGTCACCTGCAAAGTTTTTCCTTCCTAAAGCTACTATCATTCCTTTTGTAATTAGCAGAGATGGTTTGAGATTGTGCTAATATCTTGGTTTTCCTCAAAATTTTACACAGTTTTTCTAGCGTCTATCTTACTTCATGGATCTTTCTTCTGGATTCACTCAGGAATGATTTTATATTTCCTTTCCTCTGTACTTTTAATTGGATTTTTTCCGTAAGAAAGAGCTATCCCTTCTCTTCCTGTATTTGATTATTTATTTAATCAAATAATCAAGTATTAATTCAAGGATACTTTATTTATTGATTATATATTTATATATATGTCATATATATCAAATATTATCCTCTTTATATATATATGAATATTAAGCCACAAATGCACACATCTATATTTATTTCTGCATCAATCTATCCTCATTTTTATTAAAAACCATGAATTCATATTGATACCTATGATTTGAATCCAATACGATGAGATTCATTCTTGCCTTCTCCCTTTATTTTTCTGTAACTTCTCCCAGGGAGACCCAGCTGTCATTATCTATAATATATCACGTGTTTCATACTAGTTTACACATAAGGTAGTTACACTATTGTTCATCTATATCTCTAGGAGAAACAGATTTACTAACTAGATAACAGTATTTGCATATCATCTGTTTCATCTTTGTCCTCACAATATCCAGCAAAACCTTTTCCAAAGCTATTTAGGTGAGGGTTTTTTTTTTTAAATATTTTACTTATTTGACAGAGGGAGATACAGCGAGAGAGGGAACACAAGCAGAGGGAGAGGGAGAGTGAGAGGGAGAAGCAGGCTTCCCTCCAAGTAGGGAGCCCGATGCGGGGCTCAATCCCAGGACTCTGGGATCATGACCCGAGCTGAAGGCAGCCGCTTGACGACTGAGCCACCCAGGCGCCCCAGGTGAGTTGTTTTTAATCCGTTCACTTCAGTGCAGTTATGCCTTTCATTTTCAATAAAATTAGATTAATTTGTTATTGATTACATTCTATTTTAGATTTCCTTTACTTCCTTATTGATTTTAATTATGGAAGAGAAGGTTGTATATAAAACATTACTAGGGTTCTAAAAGTCACACCTATATTTAAAACATACATAGTACATACATATATGATATAATGTGCATGTGTGTACAGTTATGCGTGTTTCTCCCTCTTCATCCCTACTAACCTGTTCCCATTCATGTCTTCTTTCTGCATTTTTCTCCCCCAGCTTCTGCAGGTAATCAATCTCTTTAGTTTCTCACTTATCTTTCCTATATTTCTTTTTTTTTTTTTAAATTTATTTGACAGAGAGAAACACAGCGAGAGAGGGAACACAAGCAGAGGGAATGATAGCGGGAGAAGCAGGCTTCCTGCCGAACAGGGAGCCCGATGCGGGGCTCGATCCCAGGACCCTGGGATCATGACCTGGGCTAAAGGCAGACGCTTAACGACTGAGCCACCCAGGTGCCCCCCTATATTTCTTTTGTACGGATATACAGTACATATGTATTTTCTTATTTCCATTCTTTCATACATGAAAGGTAGCATCCCATTGACACGTGTTTGTACTTTTCCCTTCCACTTATTCGTAAAAACGTCCTAGAAATCACTCCATAACAGCTCAGAGAGATCTTCCTCATTCCTTTTTACCAAATCAGAGTACTCCACTGTGTAGGTGGCCTATAATGCATTCAGCCACTCCCCTATGTATTGGAATTTAGATTGTTTCCAATATTTTGCAATTACAATCAATGCTGTCCTAAGTAACATTGACATATATATCTTTTTGTATTGATTGGAATTATATCTCCTAGATTCCTAAAAGTGGGGTTTCTGGGTCAAAAAGCAAATGCATAGGTAGTTTTTTTAGATAGTGCTAATTTGGCCTCCAGGAGAGTTGTAATGGTGCACATTCTCACCAACAATTTATAAGTGAGTGTCTGTGTCCTCAATTTATAAGCCCCACTAACAAAATGTGTTGATATGCTTTCTGGTTTTTACCAGTCTCATAGTGAGAAATTATACTTCAGCACTTTTTAATGTACATTTCTCTGTTTATAAGTGGGTCTGGACATCTTGCCACATGTTTGAGGGCTATTTGTATATTTTTGTGTCTGTTCATGGGTTTTTTCCCATTTTTCTAACATGGCTCAGTCTTTGGCTCTCAATTTCTCTGTAAAATATCTTTGTGGTATATGCTATAGATATTTTGTCCTAGTTCGTCAGTCCACCCTTGATTTTGTTAATGGCATGCAGATTTTGTTGTGAAAAACAAATTTTTTTGTGGGAAAATTTTTAATGTAGTTAAGTTTCTCAGTTTTTACTTTTATTGGTCCTCAATTTTGAGTCATGACTAGAGAGGTTTTCCCCTCACCTTTAATAAGGTTGAAGGGGAATTCACTCATGCTTTCCTCACATATTGTACATTTTTATTTTTTGCATTCAGATCCCCAACCCTTTTGGAATTTACTTTTGTGTATAGTGTAAGATATGAATCTAATCATATCTTCTTCCAAATGGCTACCCACTTGTTTAGCACTGTTTATTAAAAAGTCCAGCTTTACCCCAATGATCAGAGATGCCACTTAATAAACTAACTTCTAAATCTGAAAATGAAGAGCTTATGAGAACCATCAACTGACAAGAAATTTCCAAAAATTATTTATTACAAGAAGCAGAAGAACATTGATAAAAGAAAGTGAGCTAAAGAAGCCATGCCTAGAATACATACAAAGGACAGACATTTTCTAATGTTAAAGAAAATCAACAAGAATACATAACACTCTTTTTTTTTTTTTTAAAGATTTTATTTATTTATTTGAGAGAGAAAGTGAGAGGATGAGAGGAGCGAAGGTCGGAGGGAGAAGCAGACTCCCCGTGGAGCTGGGAGCCCGATGCGGGACTCGATCCTGGGACTCCAGGATCATGACCTCGGCCGAAGGCAGTTGCTTAACCAACTGAGCCACCCAGGCGCCCAAGAATACATAACACTCTTAAATGAGTGTAACTATAGCATGTCCCTTGACTGATATTCTGATCTAACAAAATATTATGGGCCTCATTCAACACAAAAGTTTGGGTGGGAAAGCCGTTTCTTTATTGTTTAGAAATTGCTTCCATTTCAACCCACAGAGCCAGAGGCACAACAAGGAGCTTTCAGCCACATCTACAGTAACATCTTAATATTCTCAACATCCTTGAGGTCCTTCGGAAACAGCTGAATATAGTATTCATTTAATTTTTCCAGCTGTGAGTTTTTAGCTTTTGCTTTTGGCTTTTTAAATTTGTACCAATTAATTTCTATTTTTCAGGTAATGAAAACGTCCAAAGAATTTTTAATGCAGTGGTTCTGGAATAAGACTTTATTGTAAAAAACCATGAAAAGTCAAGCAAAGCAGCTACTGGCTACGTTGTATAGGCAATTCAGTTCTGCGTTAGTCCTCGTCACTGCTCAGCGTCCCACCGTGCAGAGGCATTGAACTTCAAAAACTACTTGGTGCTCGTTACAAACTGGATGCTGATTTTTGTTATAAGTAAGATCAATTTGACATTTAGGAAACTCTCCAGAAGCCAGTTTTAAGGTGTGCGTAAGATGGGTAGATGAAATAACTGGAATTCATACCAAAAGATTTTTCCATGTCTCTGAGCTGTTAGAATCAGTGAGTCAGCTGAAGTCTTCTCTTCGTGTTTATGAAATGTGTTTCCTCCAGGGAGTTCTCCTCACATTCATTATCTTATTAATCATCCACCTATTCCCTTGGAGAAAGGAAAGTGGGTAGAGGTGGATTATGTTCGCTCTTTTATTCCCAGGGGGGAATATTAATGCTCAGAGAGAACAAAAATAGTAATTCAAATCTTTGGGGGAAAAATGCCATCCCAAGAAATGTGTGGAGTGGGGCGCCTGGGTGGCTCAGTGGGTTAAGTCTCTGCCTTCGGCTCAGGTCACGATCAGGACCTGGGATCCAGCCCCGCATCAGGCTCTCTGCTCAGCAGGGAGCCTGCTTCCCCCCCCCCTCTGCCTGCTTCTCTGCCTACTTGTGATCTCTCTTTCTCGGTCAAATAAATAAATGAAATCTTTAAAAAAAAAATGTGTGGAGTAATTATGTAGATTTTACTTTTAATCCCTAACATTGATATTGAGAATAAAATGTGAACTCTGCCCAAAGAGTATCATTAGTGTCAATTTGTGCTTTAATGTGAAAAGAACTTTAGAGCACTGTACAAATAATGTTGGTTAAAGTTTTGACATGAAATTCAAACTTATGAGAATTTCTTCTGGCCAAGCTGCTGAAAGCCCTATCTTCTTGTGCATGCTATGAAGACTTATCTATGATCTGCCTCAGATGGGGATAAATCACTGAATTTCCTCATCTATAAAATGAGTCCTCTGGCCTCGCCCATATGGTTTTGCTCTAGGTACTTGGTGAGAATGAAAGATCTGAGAAGTTCCCTACTCTTTAGAACAAAATAATTCCATATGGCTAGTCCACAAATTATTATATAAAAATTATATATTTTTTAATAAAGTAAAAATATTTTAATAAAAATTATATATATATAAAATTATTGCAGGTTGAAAGCCCCCAGACTTTAAGAGAAATGAGGATCTTATGCCACTATGACCTCAGTGAGAATTTTAATAAAATGAAAATATACCATGAAAGTACCTACAGCTGTTTTGTGGTTCCTGATGTTTACTTCAGGTGGATCATGGTTATGATCCCAACCAATGAGGCTTTTATAGGTTGGTCATCACCATTTGAATGTATTGATGTGTTTATCACACATACGAGAGAATGAAACTAATTAACATTTGGGGGTACTATCTTTGAATGCGTAATTGTAATTATTCTTAACATCAGCTAAAACAATAAAGCATTATTAGCCTGCCTGATTATTTTATATAGATAAAATTATAAAAGAAACTTACCCAGGATACCACATACCAGTATGTGGTAGAGCTGAAATTTGAATTCAGGTCTTTTTTTTTTTTTTTTAAAGATTTTATTTATTAGTCAGAGAGAGATGGCAAATAGGCAGAGAGGCAGGCAGAGAAAGAGGGGGAAGCAGACTCCCTGCTGAGCAGAGAGCCTGATGCGGGGCCTGATCCCAAGACCCTGAGATCATGACCTGAGCCGAAGGCAGAGGCTTTAACCCACTGAGTCACCCAGGCACCCCTGAATTCAGGTCTTTTAATTCTTAAATACAGGTCCTTCCAATACACAGAACACTTGTCAGCCATGATGTATCATTTTAATTTGAATTATTGCAATATTTTAAATTGTGTAATTCGCAAAATGGACATGCATCTGTCTCTGCTGTTTTGGAAATCCTGGGGATCCAGATAAGATGGGAACAAATTCAACCTTCATAAGTAGAAGAAGAGTGTCCCTTCTTGAGAAAGGCATCTCTGGGTAGTTTGCAGCTCATAGAGATTCTCTGAAGGATGTTCCATTACCTGATATGTCTGGGAAAGGAGGTATTGTGGGTATTTTTAATATAACTGAATAGTGTTTTCAAAATAACAAGGTTCAAGGCCAAAATTATGAGTGCCATAGAATATGACATTAATTTTCAACTTTTATTTTGCCCCAATCCCCATGGGATACAATATGCTGATACCAGGAATAGTGGTGGGGTTCATGCTACCCCATCCACTGCCACGTGAGCAATCTGTCTGATTTCTTGAGGATGAAGTGGTGTAGTCTCTGTAGAAATGTGGAAATGTTCTGTTCCTCACATAATTCAGTTGCGGGAGTTGGGGGAGGTAAGGAGAGCCATACTCTCGCCACTAAATAAATCCAATCCTTGGGGCACCTGGGTGGTCCAGTTGGTTAGGTGTCTGGCTCTTGGTTTTGACTCAGGTCATGATCTCAGGGTGGTGAGAATGACCCCTTTGTCGAGATCCGCACTGGGTGTGGAGCCTGCTTAAGATTCTCTCTCTCTCTCCCTCTCCCTCTGCATCTACCCTCTCTCCCTGTCTCTAAATAAACAAATAAATAAGTCCAATTCTCATTAAAGCAGACCATGCCCTCACACAAATTATTAGAAATAACAATTAGTAAACTAACCTCACAATCTGGTCATCCAGATCATTACTTACTCGTGTTTGTTCATATTATAATAACCTCTCTTGACCGAGTTTCCATTTCTCTAATAATAGCTACCATGTTAGGTTGTTGTGAGGATTAAATTAAACTTTGAAGTGTTCAGCACAACTTATGATGCATAGTTCTAAATTAATAATAGCTGTTACTACTAATAAGCTAAAGAAAACTCCAGTAAGTTAGCATTTTTCACCCAAAATATTAGTAAAAACTAAAATGAAAAATAATACCAAGTATTGGGCAGAGATAGGACTCTCATAGTTTGCTGACTGGGAGTATAAACCTGTAAAGTCTTTTTTGATGGCAATTTGGCAATACATATCAAAATCCTTAGAATGCCTACATTTTCTTCGAGAAATGTCGCTTCATAGAATTTACTCTAAGGAATATCATATACACTATAATGAATGTACAAGGTTTTTCATGAAAAATTGTATATAAGGTTGGAAATAATCTTAATGTTCAACAACGAGGAATTGATTAAATAAATTATGGTACATTAATACTACTAGGATTTTTGGGTTATAAAAGAGAGACTCGTTCAATTTGCTTCAAATAAGTGAATATTTATTGAAACTATAAATGGCACAGAATGAAGTTGAGAATCTTATCCACATTATTGTGTTTCGGTGGAACCCAAAAACATTCTCAGAGGAAGCACTAGTCCAACTGTCTCTTAAGATCTCCCAAAGATGAGGACGGAATTAAAAGAACCAAGGAGTCATTCAGCAGGCAGCAACCTGAGAAACCCAGAGTATCTGTCCGCTTGTCACTCTGAGTTCGTTTGTCCTGACTCTATCACAACTCAGCTACTGTCTAACCACTTCTGCTAACCAGCTACCTCACCCTCTGTATTAGCTTCTAATAATAATTTTCTCTTACTCTTGCCATACTGCTCTTTTCCTTTCCCCCTGCAATCTCTTCCATGAGGATATCCTAATTTCTGCTGTCACTGACTAAATCCTTGTACTATTGTACAAATTCTCAAAAGAATATGATTGGTCGTGTCACCTGCCATGGTCTCCAATTCAGCATGCTTTGGTGGTGGCCATCTCGTGGGTTCTAGGTCATTGGAACATACACAGTTGACGGCTCTTAGAAAGGCCCGGCTCATGCAGCAGGTTAAGCGACCGACTCTTGGTATCCGCTCAGGTCATGATCTCGGGTTCATGGCATCGAGCCCCTCGACGGGCTCTGGACTCAGTGCAAAGCCGGTATAGGACTCTCTCTCCCTCTGCCCTTCCCCACTGCACGTGCATTTTTTCTCTCTCTCTCAAATAAATAAATAAATCTTTCCCGATAAGAAGGAAAGGGAGGAAGGAAGGGAAGGAAGGAAGAAATGCCAGAGGGTGCAAACAACCTACACATGGACTAAATCTAGCCTAGAGATGTAATTGCTTGGCCTGAACTTTGCTGGAAAGTTCAGTGGAAAGATCAGCAAATTTCATTTAAAAACAGAAACTTTTTGCTCTTCTTGAACATCCGAAGATTTCGGCAACACTTAGCCTTTATTTCCCGGGTAATGATAGTAAGCAAAACCTGAGTACTGTTCTCCCCCTTAAAATAAGACCTCAGTGTTTCAGTTCCAATTCAGTTCATTGCAATCTCCAATGAACCCCTATCATCTTACGTATCTGCCTGCCCACTTGCCTGGACTCTATTGACTTTTGAATTTGCAAAGCCTGGCTAAGTGCCTTCCTCTGCCCCAGTCATTTCTGACCAGAGTGGTGGAATCAGGTGATAATAAGCAGTTACCCATTTGTAAGAAACGATACATTCCTACTCCCTCACAGTAGAGGATCATGGACAGGAAATCTGCAGGGAGCTGTGGGTATGGCAGACATTCCGGGGCTCGGCTTAGCCATTACACAAACCAGGCAAATGCGTATATTTTTGTAATCAATATAAATCATTTATTTATTTATACATAGGTATGGTCACAATACATTGCAAAAAAAAAGCAAGTTCAAGGGACACCTGACTGCCTCAGTCAGTAGAGCTTACAAATCTCAATCTTGGGGTCATAAATTTGAGCCCACATTGGGGGTGAAAAAGCCCCACTTAAAAAATTTTAAAAAGCAGGTTCAAATCAATAAGAGTAGTATCTCATTTTTTGAAATAAATAAATAAATTTATATTCAGGCATTGCTTGTTCTTTGAATCTAATCCTTCCCTAGTTTGATACATTGGATATCAAATTTGGAAGTAGTGGGAGAATGGGCTATACCTATTTCACTGTTTTAAGATTATGTATTTTGGGGGGCGCCTGGGTGGCTCAGTCGTTAAGTGTCTGCTTTTAGCTCAGGTCATGATCCCAGGGTCCTGGGATCAAGCCCTGCATCGGGCTCCCGGCTAGGCAGGAAGCCTGCTTCTCCCGCTACCATTCCCTCTGCTTGTATTCCCTCTCTCGCTGTGTTTCTCTCTGTCAAATAAATAAAAAATCTTTAAGATTATGTATTTTGGGAGAGAGCACATGAGTGAGGGGAAAGAGCAGAAGGAAAGGGAGAGAGAGAATCTTGAGCAGACTCTGGGCTGAGTGCAGAATCCCAGTGGGGCTCGATTCACAGCCCTGAGATCATGACCTGAGTTGAAATCAAGAATCCACTGAGCGACCTGGGTGCCCCATATTCCACTATTTTTTTTAAAAGATTTTATTTATTTGACAGAGAGATCACAAGCAGGCAGAGAGGCAGGCAGAGAGAGAGGGGGAAGCAGGATCTCTACTGAGCAGAGAGCCTGATGCAGGGCTTGATCCCAGGACCCTGAGATCATGACCTGAGCTGAAGGCAGAGGCTTTAACCCTCTGAGTCACTCAGGCACCCCGATATTCCACTATTTTAAATGGGAAAAATTATAATCTGTCCATCCAAAACCGCAACAAATTCTCCAAAATTTAGTGAAATATTCTTAAAAACCTATATCATAATAATATAATATACATCATATCTAATATATATAATATCACCAAGGATTCCTATATAAATGTATAAAATGTCAGCTACATAATTATTTAATACTTTATGAGCTTTTAAATAGATACAGCTTTACATAATACACAACAATACTTCAGAAAGTAGTTTTCCTTCCGTACCACAACAAGCACATACTACAATGTGGATTTAAAGGTAGTGTATCTTGGGGCACCTGGGTGGCTCAGTGGGTTAAAGCCTCTGCCTTCGGCTCAGGTCATGATCTCAGGGTCCTGGGATCGAGCCCCACATCGGGCTCTCTGCTCAGCAGGGAGCCTGCTTCCTTCTCTCTCTGCCTGCCTCTCTGCCTACTTGTGATCTCTCTCTGTCAAATAAAGAAATAAAAAAAAAATTTGAAAGGTAGTGTATCTTTTAAAGTTATGTTATGAACATAAGTAACAGTTAAGCAAACATGGAAATTGTTTTTAGATGATTACTTATCAAATAAAGAGTAGTTTAGGGAGAGGAAGGGAGAGGCTGCAGTTAGGTAGACGCTGATGTTGCTCAGGATGGGGGGAAGTTGGGGCGCCTTCTGGCTCAGTCGGTTAAGCGTCTGCCTTTAGCGCAGGTCATGATCCCGGGGTCCTGGGATCGAGTTTTGAGTCAGGTTCCTTGCTTGGCAGGGAGCCTGCTTCTCCCTCTGCCACCTACTCCCCCTACTTGTGCTCCCCCCTTCTCTGACAAATAATAAATAAAATATTTTTTTAAAAAAAGGATTGGGGTGAAGATGAGCTGGAGTGAGCTGGCAGAGAGCAAGTGAGAGCAGCAAACACCTACAGTTCACGCGTGTTCAAGTCCAAGATTCTCGTGGACGGTCATCTCTTTTTGGCACTTGAGTTTCTGGAAGCGGAAGGCTGTTCACCATTATCTAAAATGGTAGAAAACCACAGAGCAACAAAACAAAGCAAAACTTGCAAGAACAGTCATTCCTCTGCATGCATCCAAGTTCCCTAAAGATCAGCAACAAGTATTTATGGCTCTGCTTCCTTCTCTTCCTTTGACCTAGAATGAACATCAAGTCAAACGAGTGCAAACAAGTGCCTTGGCCGTAAGTTCTTTGCACCATCCACTTCACTAAATCTAGCCTTCTTCACAAGATTTAGGATTTTTGCCTTGCGTTAATCACTTCCTCTAAACCTTGGAAGTCAGCAACAATTGTGGGACTAGTTTCTCCCATACTGCATTCATTGTTTGTTATGATACCTGCCAAACCCAGCTGATAAATCTGAAGACCTTCTGAATGTCAAAACTCTTGCATAAATCCTGAATGGAAGCAGTGTTGTGGGCATCATCAGACCATTTATCAGCATATAAGCACCACATACTGCATCACCATCTGTAAACAATATGCCTGGAAGGCTGCAGCAACTCGTAGGTTCAGAGGCTACAATAATGACATAAGGCTGGGAGGCGAAAAGACCACGGTGATATTATCTCCATAATCGGCAAGACTTGAAGGACATCTGGGCGCGTTGTCTATTATCGAAAGAGCCTTGTTTGCAAGTTTTCCATCCTTGTGTACTCTCCGATGAATAGAGACAGTTAGCCCCTCATGTAATCACTGAACACTGCCTTGGTCACCCCAATCTTTCTGAGTTGAATATCACAGAACAGGCAATTCCCTCTTCAACAGCCCCTAAAAGGTGGTGGGGTTTTCGAAGCGATAACAGCAGCAGAGGATTTAGCTTCAACATCATAGTCACTTTAAAGCAACGTTATGTTCTAGCACTTTTATCTCCTTTACTGAAATGAACGTGCAAGATAGCCTTCACTTCCAAAATAGCTTCGCTTCTTCAACATTAAAAATCTGCTTTGCAGGTCAATCGCCTTTGTCAATAGTCGTCTGCAATTCACGGGCCCATCTACTTTCTTCACAGGCTTTTCGCATTCTGAGGAGACATTTTCACTTCATAATGCGGGGGATCTGATCAGATACAGCACAACGTGTGTAAAGTGCAGAAGCGCAGGATTCTGTGTGCTCAGGAGAGCTGAGAATCCGCGGCGGCGGGCCCTCTCTCATCGCCCCGAATTCGTGCACAATTCGGTTTGGCTGCTGTGACAATATGGGTTCGCTAAAACAAGTTCTCTTTTCAGAGACTGAGTCTGGGGAAAGAGAAATTATGTCATTTAAACACAGATTCGCCTAGTGAGATTCGGAAGGCAAGACATGTCCATTAGAGTGTGAGAAGAACGTGAAAGATATAAACCAAGGTTAATAGTAACTATCCCTGAAACATGGGACAGTCGCTTTCATGATTTTTCTTTGTGTTCATTAAAGCTTCTAACCTCTCCAAAATGAGTATGTATCACTTTGTAGTTGCAATGGGAAAAAGAGGTCAATCAATAGAATAAAATGTCATCTACCTGGACTAGCAGATCACTTTACACCTGAACCACACTGCTTTGGTCCTCAAAGCAGAAAGGCACTTTAACAATATTTCTCATCCCCTCATGCTGCAGAACTTTATTAAAAATGTAACAAGGTATAGGGACGCCCGAGTGGCTCAGTCAGTTAAGTGTCTGCCTTCAGCTCATGTCATAATCCCGGGGTTTGGGATCTAGTCCTGCATCAGGCTCCCCGCTTGGCAGGAAGCCCGCTTCTCCCTCTCCCACTGTCTGCCACTGCCCCTGCTGGTGCGCTCACTCTGTCAAATAAAATCTTAAAAAAAAAAAAAGTGACTGAGTACATCATACTCCAACCTTCCCTACCAGATGCCGCAGGAAGTCACCACCCCAGTCTACTCCCCAGCGGATTGTTTGTCTTTATGTTCCACTCGCTGTGACTCAAGGAACCGGTCCTGCCGGTGGTGGAACCGGCTATGGCTCAGCTGAGAAGATGTCCAGAATACGGTGCGTGGTGCCCTTCTCACAAATACACCAGACGCTCGGCGGGCGCTTGAGTGACCCAAATCTTTCTACTTTTTGCCACTGTTCTCTTTCCTCTTTTCCTGTACTACGTTTCTATGTGAACCACCTCAAATCCTCTCTGTACTATGACAGGGCAATAAATATATTTATGACAAATGTCTACAGCCCTACCTTAAAATAATTTGTACTAAAATTCATCTCGGACATAATTCAACTGTGTTTTGATAACTATAAAGATACTTTGGGGTCTTGTGTTGCCTTGAAATATTATCATATATTATGAACTCCAAATTTAAGATCACAGGTAAGGAAGAGGACGGGAGGATGGGGGCCTGAAGAAAGATTAATTAAAATTCCTCTGCTAAACACTCTGGAAGACGGGGATGGGGAGTTTGTGGTTGTGGGGACAGGTGAAGGGAGGAAGGCAATCAGGAACACAGGGGAAAAGAGCCTTCTAAGAAATTCCTGTCCCCCAAATCATGGACACTAAACTACGGCATGATTTTGAACAGCTGGAAGAGGGCTTGCTCTGAAGAAATGGAAATCCATTTGATTTGGCTTTGATTGATTAAAACATTGAATTTATATTCCTAACATCGTAACAAAGGAAATGCTGTGTATTAATGTTCAAACTTCGAATTCACTTATAAACCAAACCTGCAAAACTGAACAATGTTAACAGAATGTAACACAATGGACATGTTGCAATTTTGACATTATAAAGTTCATTTCTTTCAGAGCAGACTGTTAGTGGAAGGCAGAGGCTTTAACCCACTGAGCCACCCAGGTGCCCCCAGCGCAGACTGTTAAAGCTCTCCACCTGCCTCACACCCGCTACGCCCTTCCTGTGACTCTCGGCCTCAGGGACCCCCTCACACTGGAGCCCCCAGCAGGGTGCTTTCTGCACGAGAGCACGCCCACCACCAGCACCACCGTTCTCACTCCCAGTGCGCAGGACTTGGGGGAGCTGCCTTTTCCCTTCTGGAACTGTATGGATCAGAGGGCTTCCTCGGGAGAAGAGCCACAGAGTAAAAGGCAGCAGCACGATACCTTCCCTATAGAAGGTGAACAGGATGCACGTGGGGAATGAAAAGGAAAAAGAGCGGTTAGAATGTAGGGGACAGGAGACACATGAAAAAGCAGACGGACATAGTGGGAGGCAGAGAGGCCTTCTAGGCGCCTCCTTCATGTGGGAGATAAACATATTTATTACAAATGTATTTCTCACTGTGGGGAAACTGGAGCTGAACCAAGAGCACAGACTCTAGAGGCATCCTACCACTACCACTTACTAACTGGCAGCCTCGTGCAAGTTATGTAACAGCTCTGTGCCTCAATTCCCATGTGTGACAAAGAGGGGAAAGAATCATGATTTCTTAGGTCCAATGTGAAGATAAATGAGCTACCTGGGTGCTAGTAAAAATATGCTCAATAAATTTAATATTGTCTAAAGTCATTGGAAGGTTGCCTGGTGGCTCAGTTGGTTAAGGATCTGACACCTCATTTAAGCACTGGTCACGATCTCAGTGCTATGAGATGCAGCCCGTGTGGGCATGGAACCTGCTTAAGATTCTCTCTCCCTCTACCTCTCCTCCCACTCAAAAAAAAAAAATCACTGGGAATTGTGAGATGCTGCTGTTTCACTTAGTACAATAAAAAATCAAACAAAAATAACAATTGTTTTAAATTGGAGGTGGAAGGGGGTAAGGAGAAAGTGTAACTTATGTAGACTAAGTATTTTTTAGCCTCTCAGAAGTTCGGCTAATAAATATATGCGTAAAGTTGACAGTTGAAGAAACAGTAGTGTTTTGTATTATTTAAAGTTAAGGAAGTAACCATTAGAAACACTAAAACCAGGAATAGTATACGCATTTATTATTTTTTAATCAAGTAGAAAATTATACAGTTCTTCATTTAAAAAATAAAGTTATAAGAAATTTGGCATGAATTAATTCTAGGGAAGTTGAAACCACAAAAGCCAAACAAATCAAGCTTAATCTATTCTTTTGCAAATGAATTCAGCCTGGCAGATTTATTTGGAAATGAAAAATAATCTCTCAGCCTACAATATTTTCCCAAGTCTCTGCCACACTTTCCCAGGGTTATTTCCAGCGATGCCCCTCCTCTTGGCAGTGAGGCTCAAATCCTGGGGAGGTACAATATTAGTGCCTTATGTCACATTTTCCAAGTCTACAAAAATTATCCTGGCCCACAGCCCAACTTCATCTGGGCTCATGTGGCTGCTTTTCTAGCTCCAGCATGTGGGTGCGAGGAATGGGGACAAGGAAGCATTTTCTCTAATGGATTGCTACAAAGGTTATCTGTTTTCACACTTTCTGCAGGTAGGTGACCGGCCAAGCGCTGTTTCCATCAGTAACAACAAGACTGCTCTTTCGACAGTTCTAGCAGGTCAGAGCTGCCACCTTTCTCATCTCTTTACCTAAAACTCCCCATGCAATGCTTACAAAGTGCATTCTTCCTGTGGCACATCTAACTGAAACAGGTTTGATTTACACCTGCTGAGAGGAACTAAAACCCCAAAGGTATTTAGACATACATTGAATGTGGTTATTTTTCACTTCAGTGATAGAGTTGGTTCACTTTCCCCAATATACTGGAAAAATTTCAATTGTTTTCGAGTACCTATTACCTGTCGGGTTCTGTGCTAGGAATCGACAATCTAGTTTAACAGATAAATTAGACACCCCCACCCCCACGTTCTAGGATGAAGGCAAACACAGAATGCTGTTAGAACATGTAGCAGGGGAACTAACCCAGCCTGAGCAAAAGAGTAGAGCAATAAGTAGGGCTTCTTAAAGGAGAGAAAAGTTAAGCAAAAAAGGAGGAAGGGCATTGTAGGAAGAGGGTGCAGTATTGATAAGGAGCTAGAATAAGAGTGGGGAATGTTCTTCATTCCCACCAATGGGAAGGTTTTATATGGGGAATTGGTGAGTGAGGGCTCTAAGGAGGTAGGAAGGGGGCAGATCATAAAGGGAGGACCATTATAATCTTCTAAGAAGCATACATTTTTCTGGAAGTATCTAGCAGAGACATCGAAACATCTTTAAGCAAGAAAATAACCATCGTTTGTTTTTAAAGAGATTACTCTGGGGGCACCTGGGTGATGGTGAAGCATCAGCTGGTTAAGTGTCTGCCTTTGGCTCAGGTTATCCCAGGGTCCTGGGATGGAGCCCTGTGTTGGGCTCCTTACTCAGCGAGTCTGCTTCTCTTTCTCTCCCTCTGCCCTACAGAAGTAGAAGAATCTGTCAGTTGGGAGGTAAATCAGGCACTCCCTAATCTACTTCAAGCCCCTCCCTCTTCTTGCCGAAGCCAGTGCTGGAGTGTGTGCTACCTACCTCTCACTTCTGCCCCAGGCCATTTCTGACGCTTGGAAGTGTCAGAATTGCTTGGCATTCATCATGCAAATACAACCTGGAATTGCTGGAAACTTAACTTAAAAAAACTAGGGATGGAAGCAGAGAAATCAGTGCTTCCTCCAACAACAAAAAAAATTCTTCCACAGGACTGAGCAACTGTGGCTTGTGGTAGTGGCCAACCTGAAAAGCAAACCGTGTTGGATTTCCAGTCTCTGTTTCTCCATTCCTACTCCCCCAGATAAACCAACTCAAAACAAAACAAAACAAAAACACAGCCTTGAACACAGTTTCGTTCCACATTCTGCTTTAGTAGAATGTAGGCTGGGAATAGATTACCACATAATCAAGGAGAGAGTCGTGTACACCTGAAATGAAACATAACATTTGGAATAGAGATGCAGGCACGGATTCTTTTATAAGATCCTAAGGAGTGGAATCCCAGGCTGACTATGAAGAATGAGAAAGAGAGACAAGCCAAGGCATAGGATGATTCCCAGGAGTCTGGCTCAGGAATGTGGACAGTAATGCCATTCATAGAAAGACATAGAGGGGGAAAAAAAGAAAGAAAAACAGTATTACAGGAATGAAAGAAGGGGAAGAGACTTCAGATTTGAAACTAGAGAGTGTAAGGCGGCTTTAAGTCAGGGGATGGTTAACTTGAGAGCACCCAAATATATAAATCAATTCATAACAAACATAAAGAAACTCATTGATAATAATACAATATTAGCAGGGGACTTCAACACCCTGCTTACAGCAATGGACAGATCATCTAAGCAGAAAATCAATAAGGAAACAATGGCTTTGAATGACACACGGGACCAGAGGGACTTAACAGATATATTCAGAGCATCTGGTCCAAAAGAATACACATTCTTCCCAAATGCACATGGGACATTCTCCAGAATAGATCACATACTGGATCACAAATCAGCCCTCAACAAGCACAAAAAGACTGAGATCATAGCATGCATATTTTTAGACCACAATGCTACAAAACTTGAAGTCAGCCACAAGATAAAATTTGGAAAGACCACCAACACATAGAGGTAAAAGAACACCCTGCTAAAGAATTAATGGGTTAGCCAGTAAATTAAAGACAAAATTTAAAAAAAAAATACATGGGAACAAATGAAAATGAAAACACAACACTCCAAAACCTGTGGGATGAAGCAAAGGCAATCCTAAGAAGGAAGTATATTGCAATATAGCCCTACCACGAGATGCAAGGAAAGTCTCAAATACACAACCAAACCTTACACCGTAAGGAGCTAGAAAAGGAATAGCAAATAAAGCTTAAAGCCAGCAGAAGGGAAATAATATAGAGTAGAAATAAACAATATAGAAGGAAACAAATAAAAAAAAAGATCAAAGAAACCAAGAGCTGATTCTTTGAAAGAATTAATAAAATTGATAAACCCCTAGCCAGACTTATCCAAAAGAAAAGAGAAAGGACCCAAATAAAATCACAATGACAGAGGAGAAATCACAACTAGTGCTACAGAAATACAATTAAAACAGAATATTCTAAAAAATTATATGCCAAAAAACTAGTCAATCTGGAAGAAATTGACAAATTCCTAGAAACTTATAAACTGCCAAAACTGAAACAGGAGGAAACAGAAAATTTGAACAGACCCATAACCAGCAAAGAAATGGAATCTGCAATCAAAAATCTCCCAAAAAACAAAAGTCCAAGGGCAAATAGCTTCCTTAGGGAATTCTACCATTCATTCATTCATTTACTTATTTATTTACGATTTTATTTATTCACTTGACTGACAGAGAGACAGCAAGAGAGGGAACACAAGCAGGGAGAGTGTGAGGGAGAAGCAGGCTTCCGGCTGAGCAGAGAGCCCAATGCAGGGCTCAATCCTAGGACCCTGGGATCATGACCTGAGCCGAAGGCAGATGTTTAACAACTGAGCCACTCAGGCATTAATTTTATTAATTATATTAATTAATATAATTAAGGCATATTAAATGTCTCTATCAGACATTTAATAAAGAGTTAATAACTATTCTTCTCAAACTGTTCCAAAAAATAGGAACAGAAGGAAAACTTCTGAACTCATTCTATGAGGCAAACATTATCTTGGTTCCAAAACCAGACAAAGATTCCCTGAAAAGGAGAATCACAGGCCAATAAACATAGATGCAAAAATTCTTAGCAAGATACTAGCAAATTGAATTCAACAGTACATTAAAAGAATTGTTCACCATGATCAAGTGGGATTTATTCCTGGGCCACAAAGGTGGTTCAATATTCTCAAATCAATCAACGTGATACACCACCTTACTAAAAGAAAGGATAAGAACCTTATGATCCTCTCAATAGATGCAGAAAAAGCATTTGACAAAATACAGCATTGATTCTTGATAAAAAGCCTTCAGCAAAGTAGGTAGAGATGGAACATACCTCAACATCAAAAAAGCCATATATGGAAGACTCACAGCTAATATCATCCTTAATGGGGAAAAAACTGAGAGCTTTTTGTCTATGGTCAGGAACAAGACGGATGTCCACCCTCACCACTGTTATTTAACATAGTACTAGAAGTCTGAGCCTCAGCAATCACAACAAAAGAAATAAAAGGCATCCAAATCATCAAGGAAAAAGTCAAACTTTCACTATTTGCAGGCGACATGATACTCTACGTAAGAAACCCAAAAGATTCCACCAAACAATTGCTAGAACTAATATATGAATTCAGTGAAGTTGCAGGATATAAAATCAATATATAGAAACCTGTTGCATTTCTATATACCAATAATGAAGCAAAGAAAAAGAAATAAAGTAACAGATCCCATTTACAATTGCACCAAAAACCTTAAGATACCTAGGAATAACTCTAACCAAAGAGATGCAAGATCTGTACTCTGAAAACTATGGGACAGTTATGAAAGAAATTGAAAAGGACACAAAGAAATGGAAAAGTGTTCCATGCTCATGGATTGGAAGAACAAATATCATTAGAATGTCTATGCTGCCAAAAACATTTAAAGCAATCCTTATCAAAATACTACCAGCATTTTTCACAGAGCTATAACAAAAACAATCCTAAAATTTGTTTGGCACCACAAAAGACCCTGAATAGCTAAAACAATCTGGGAAAAGAAGAGCAAAATGGGAGGCATCGCAATTCAAGACTTCAAGCTATATTACAACACTATAATTATATTATAAATATATTACAACACTGTAGTCATCAAGACAGTGTGGTACTGGCACAAAAACATACACATAGATCATGGAATAGAATAGAAAACCCAGATATGGACCCACAACTATATGGTCAACTAATCTTTGACGAAACAGGAAAGACTATCCCATGGAAAAGAGACAGCCTCTTCAACAAATGGTGTTGGGAAAACTGGACAGCAACATGCAGAAGAATGAAACTGGACCACTTTCTTACACCATACACAAAAATAAATTCAAAATGGATGAAAGATCTAAATGTGTGAGAGGAAATCATCAAAATCCAAGAGGAAAACCCTAGAGCAGCAACCTCTTTGACCTCGGCCATACCAACTTCTTACTAGATAACATCTCTGGAAGCAAGGGAAACAAAAACAAAAATGAACTACTGGGACTTCATCAAGATAAAAATCTGCACAGCAAAGTAAACAATCGACAAAACTATAATGCAACCTAGGGAATGGAGGTTTTTTTTCTAAAATCTATAAAAAAAGTTACCAAACTCAACACCCAATAAAAAATAATCAGGAAATGGGCAGAAGACATGAATAGACATTTTTCCAACGAAGGCATCCAGATGGCTAACAGACATGTGAAAAGATGCTCAACATCACTCATCATCAGGGAAATACAAATCAAAACCATGATGAGATACCACCTCATACCTTTTGGAAAAGGCTACAATTCACAACCAGATGTCGGTGAGGATGTGGAGAAAGGGGACCCCTCTTACATTGTTGGTGGGAATGCAAACAATGTAAACACTGAGAAAGAGTGCGAAGTTTCCTCAAAAAGTTAAAAAAAGAGCAACTCTATAATCCAGCAATGGTACTACTAGGTATTTACCCAAAGGATACAAAAAAACCAGACTGGGGGGTACCTGGGAGGCTCACTCAGTTAAGCTCAGCTCTTGGTTTTGACTCAGGTCCTAATCTCAGGGTTCTTGAGATCGAGCCCTGTGTAGGGCTCCAACTCTTGGTTTCAGCTCAGGTCATGATCTTTTGAGTCGTGAGACTGAACCCTTTGTCAAGCTCCACACTGAGTGTGGAGCCTGCTTAAGATTCTCTCTCCCTCTCCTTTTGTCTGTCCCCCTCATTCGTGGGTTATAAAAGAAAATACAGATTTGAAGGGTTACATACACCCTGATGTTTATAGCAGCATTATAAACAAGAGTCAAACTATGGACAGAGCCCGAGTGTCCATCAACTGATGAAAGGATAAAGATGTAGTACATATGTACAATGGAATATTAGTCATCGAAAAGAATGAAATCTTCCCACTTGCGGCAACAGGGATAGAGCTAGAATATTATGCTAAGCAAATAAGTCAATCAAAGAAAGAAAAACACCATATGATTTTACTCATATGTGGAATTTAGGAAACAAAACAGATGAACATGTGGGAAGGGGTAAAAAAGGAGAGGGGTAGGCAAACGGTAAGAGACTCAATGGTAGAGAACAAACTAAGTGTTGATGGAGGGAGGTAGATGGGGGATTAGCTAAATGGGGGATGGGTATTAAAGATGGCACTTGTTATGATGAACACTGGGTATCCTTTTTTTTTTTTTTTTAAGATTTTATTTACTTGAGGAAGAGAGAGAAAGAACAAGGAGCGGGGGTAGGGGCAGAGGTACAAGCAGACTCCCCACTAAGCAGGGAGCCTGACATAGGGCTTGATCCCAGCACCCCAAGATCATGACCTGAGCCAAAATCAGATGCTCCACCTACTGAGTCACCCAGGTGCTCCAGCACTGGGTATTATATGTTAAGTGATGAATCACAAAATCTACTCCTGAAACCCATATTACACTGTATGTTAACTAACTAGATTTTTTTAAATTTTGGAAGAAAACAAAATTAAAAATTTTTTAAAAATCGGGATGTTTTACAGAGTTTTATAGATATATATGTACATTGATATGAATATAGATGTGATATATAGAGATACAGATATACATACATACATACATAAAATAGTATAATGTGAGTATATAAGATGCAAAGAAATAAGGACCAAAGAAGAATATTTGGGGAGCATCTACATGTAAGAGATGGGAAAAGATTATTTTATACACTCAAAGATATATTTGAAATGTGGCTCAATAGGTAGGAGGGGAAAAAAGTAGTGACACAAAATCCAGAGGAAAGAGTTTTTATAAAAGGAGGAAATGATACATCAAAAAGAATAAAATGCCTAGGAATAAATCTAATGAAGGAGGTGAAAAATCTGTACATTGATACTAGAAGACATTAGTAAAAGAAACTGGAAGAGAGTCAAATAAATGGAAAGATAGTCCATGCTCATGTATTGGAAGAATTAATATTGTTAAGATGTCACACTATCCAAAGCAATCTTGATTCAATGCACTTCCTACCAAAATTCCAACAGCATTTTTCACAAAAACAGAACCAACAATCCTAAAATTCGTATGGAACCACAGAAGACCCGAACTGCCAAAGCAATACTGAGAAAGAACAGAGCTGGAGGCATCACACTCCCTGACTTCAAACTGTATTATAAAGCTATAGTAAACAAAATAGTATGGTATTGGCATAAAACCACAAACTTTAATCAATGCAACAAAAGAGAAGCCCACAAATAAATTCATGAATATATGGTCAATTAATTTACAACAAAGGAGCCAAGAATACAGTGCGGAAAGGACACTCTCTTCAATAAACAGTGTTGGGAAAACTGGTTAGCCATGAGCAAAAAAACCAAACTAGACTGTTATCTCCAGTATGGACAAAAATTTAACTCAAAATGGATTAAAGACTTGAGTAAGATGTGAAACATAAGTGGTAAGTTCCCTGACATTGGTCTTGGCAACGATTTTTGGATTTGACACCAAAGCCAAGGCAACCCAAAAGCAAAATACACAAGCTTTGACGTCAAACAGTAGGTTCTGCACAGCAAAGGAAACCACCAACAAAATGTAAAGGCAACCTAGTGAATAGAAGAAAATATCTGTAAATCACGTGTTACAACTCAATAGCGAAAAAACAATCCAATTTAAAAATGAGTAGAGGACCTGAATAGGCATTTTCCAAAGATATACAGATGACCAACAGGTACATGAGAATGTGCTCAACATCACTAAGTATCAAGAAAATGCAAATTTAAATGCAATGAGATATCCATTCATACCAGTTAGAATGGCTAGTCTCAGAAAGGTAAAAGGTAACAAGAGTTGGTAGAATGGTGGGAAAATTTTTGCAAACCTTAGTGAATTATTGGTGGATATAAATGTAAATTTGTACACCCACTATGGAAAGGAGTATGGAAGTACCTCAAAAAATTAAAAATAGAACTACCATATGATCCAGCAATATTAACCATTTAGATTTTCTCAGTTGTGAAATGCTTGTTTTTCTACATAGAGGTCTAATTTTTTTTGGCTTTCTAGTTCTTTATAATGCAATTCTTGATGAGCTCATCAGTTATATATACCATAAACATATACTCTGTGACTTTTGCTCTTAATGATGTCTTTTCATGACTAGAAGTTCTTAATTTTAATGCAGATTTATCAATCTTTCCCACTATAATTATCTTAAACATAGTGACACATTTAAGCAATATTTTCCAGCCTCGGACAGATTAAGATACTTTGCTATATCATCTAGTAAAATCTTAAGTTTTACCTTTCATATTTACCTTATTCCTCTGGAATTGATTTTGTATAGAGTATGAAAAAGAGATTAGATTTTTCATTTTAAAGAAAAAAGGTACCTATTTATCTCAGCACCATTTGTTGAACAGACTGTCTTCACTGTTTTAAAGTTCCACTTTTGTCTGTCGGTTTTCAATTATGATCCACTAATCTATTTGTGTTCAGTGCACCAAGACTTCCAATATCTCGCTGTCCCGATACCACAGTTTTATAATAAACATTGTTTCTGACAAAGCAAGTTCTCTCACCTCCTCAGCTGATTGGCCATATAACCCTTTGTATATCCATATACATTCTGGAAACAATTTGTCATGTTACACCCACCTATCCACACACACACACACAACTTGTATTTTGATTGGCTTGGATTTCTATCAATTTTCCACACATGGCGATTTCCATATTTTTCTTTAACCTCAGTTATACACCAAAATATTTTTTGTACTTTTAAATATTTAAAAATATTTTAAAATTATTTCATAAATGTTTGATATTTCTGTTAGGACACTCACTCTGACTATATTTAGTCATGTTGCCCAAAAGTCCTTAGTTGGAATTTTATGAATTACAGTGGCTGAGTTTTATTAAATGATCTTATAGAATCTATTGATAAATCAATTTTTTCCTATAAATTGTCATTAAGTCATATTTGTAAACTTCCAAATATTGAACCACACTTGTATTCTTGAAAGAATCCTATTTGATATAGTGAAATCCCTAAAACCATTCAAAAGGCTCTTCAGCATTAATATTGGATCCATCTGGGAACCTGATTCCCATTTTGGCTCCATAATGGTGCAGAGTTGAGAAACTTGAATCAAACTATTGAGTCTAAGAAGGCTGAATAGATGAGAATATACTCAGCCTTCAGATTAATGTAATGCACCATTATCCTGTAATCATGCTGTATGTCACATGACTGATTTTTCTTTAAGTCAAGGGAAGTGTGTTCCATTTACTATGATCATTTTGTCAATTTAGACTTACTATGTTTATTAGTTGTCCAGTGGTCATATATTGGTTAGACTGCATTTTAATTGTACTCCCAAACTTAATTGTTCATTTATTTAGAATGATTGCTTCTATATTCATAACTGAATCAGTACTTTTCTTTCTTACATTATCCTTTTAAAATGTTGATATAAAGTTTATGTTTAACTTCATGAAATGAGTTGGATTGCTGCCAATCTTTTTTAATTCTGCAAAGTAGGACTATTACTATATATTAAGTAGTATTTAAATGGGGGAACTCAGCTTTAAAATCATTTGGAATTTGCATCTTTTTTTAACAGTGCACATTTATCTTTCTAACTTGTGCTATTTATTGGGCCATTAGAATTTTCTACTTCCTCTTGAGTCAACTTTGGCTATTCTTTGCCTAGGTCCTCCACATTTTCAAATTTGCTATGGAGTTAAACATTTTCTTGTCTCTCTCATAAATGTGATTGTTTATTGATATGGTTCTATATTCAATACATCTTGTATGAATTATATGGTATAACCCACAAACACAAGAATGGGTTAACATTACAAAATACATTAATATACAGATTAATCTAAGATCATTGAATAAAACATTTTCTCAATAGAGGTTAATTTTACATAATACCCATACATGATAAAACATCTTAACTAAAGAATATAAACAAACTGTTTTTGTTAATGGGGATATACCAAAAACACTAGATCTGAGAGCAGATATCATTACTGAGAAAAACTAGAGGCATTCCCTTTAAAGTTAAAATTAACTACCTGCTAATATTTTGCCTGTATTCATCCAATACATTTCCAATTTCATGCCTTATCTCAGGTCATTTCCTCTCCCTGGAAACATCATACTTTTGGAGGGAATCAAAGTTCCATCTCTAATAAAATGATAAAAGTTGTGTAATTTCTGCCAGAAAAATGCATACATGCACTAAACACAAAATTTTATATAAACTATCATAGGATTCACTGCCTCCATCCTGCGTAATAGATTCCAGGTTAAAAGCAGCTGTCCTGGAGTGTCTGGGTGGCTCAGTCCATTAAGTGTCTGACTTCAGCTCAGGTCACGATCTCAAGCCCCACATCAAGGCTCCATGCTTAGCAGGGAGTCTGTTTCTCCCTCTCTCTCTCTGCCCCCCACAACTCCCTGCTCATGCTAATAAATAATTTTTTTAATCCTGTCCTATATATAGCTCAGTATACATAATGCTTAAAAATATTAATGGAGAAAGGAATAAGCAAATAAATTGGCAAGCAAATATGTGAGAGAAGTTGATTCAAGCATTCATACTAACTTATGAAAATTTGTGTAAAGGAATTGTTTAAAACATGAAACAGGGGTGCCTGGGTGGCCCCATTGGTAGCACGTCCAACTCTTGATTTCAGCTCAGGTCATGTTCTCAGGGTCATGGGAATAGAGCCTTGCCATCGGGCTCCATGCTCAGCAGTGAGTCTGCTGGAAGATTCTCATTCTCCCTCTCCCTCTGCCCCTCTCCCTGCTCTCTCTAAAATAAACAAATCTTTAAAACACAACAACAAAAAACATGAAACAAAATATACTTGAGTTTTAAGTATTTATTTACAAAGTTCTTACTAATACAACGGCTCTTAAAATCTATTAATAGAGTGATTTGCTATTTAAAAATGGCAAATATGTGGTATAGAAAAAATCTATATAGTCAGAGTTAAACTATTAAAGAAGATGACTGAAAATTGTTAAATGATCAACATTTGCAGTACTCCCCAAACAGATAGGAAAAAAAAAAATGCATTTATTCATAGAACCTTGATTATTTTTTATCACTGACTATAAAAAAACCTATTGTGAAAATTAACATCAGGTTTGAAAGATATTTTACAACAGCAAATAAATGTATTTCGATTTTACATTTAATTATGGGACCGAAATAAAAGGTAGAGCATACACATATCTATGTATTTCACAGCAGATTAGTAAAACTGATGCCAATTTTCGAATTATCTCATAAAAAGTGTAACAGTCTATACCACAATTTCCCCATGGTCTTACCCTTCAAAATAAAATTCCTCACACTATCAAACTAAATGAAGATTTGCTAGTGGCTAAAATCACCCAAAATATATGGTCCCTGAAAAAGTCACAAGTATACACCAATACCATGTTTGTCAAAATATACATTATTTTTTAATCTTTCTATTCTTACCTCAATTTGCAAAAATATTTTGAAACCTTTCCTTTAACTATTATTCTTGTTAATAAGGGTAAAATCCTTTAAAATCCACACTCTAGATCTTGAAAATATTTGAGAATAAAATAAACTGCAACAGGAGCAGTTAACTACTTCAAAAAGCACATATGAAACAAGTCCCCATTATTAACCAGGAATCTGTGCAGGTGTTTTATCTAGTAAGTTCTGTTATATCACTTAATCTCTTCACAAATTGAGATACACAAATAGGTACTTCCAAAAATTCATTCATGGACACTATACAGAAAGATTCACAGCAGTATTTGGCAACCACCAATAAAATTTATTTACTATTATCAAGTTGCAAAGCTACTAATATCACGAATAACTTAAATTATTGGTCTTTGAATGAAAGATTCCAGCAAAGAGAAAAATTACATCAAAATCAATATAATTTTTTACATGAATTAACTCAAAATATGTAAGAGGTTAACCTTACTCTTTAAAGAAGAAAATCAAATGACATAGTTTTAGTGTTACCTATCTTCTTTCCAGCTTTCACCAAGTGCTAATGACGAGTACCATTTAAGTCAGTTTCTTGAGTATGAAGTGTTTATAAGTTGCTATAAGTTAACATTTTTTAAGCTTCATATCAAATGAGTTGTAGATCTGCTTAAAGTATGACTTCTTCTTTCAAAGAAGGAAGGCAGGCTGACAAGGGAGGGAGAGGGGATACCCTGTAAAGACAAGACAAATATTTTTATATTTAAATTTTTTCTTTTAAAAAATTATAACATAGGTTAGCATGATGCATACCCAACAATTAATTTTAAAACATCTGAAAATTCTAACCTCTTTAAATAAATAAAAGAATTTAAATTAGGGGAAGGGGGATAGAAGAAAACATAATTAAAACTATTTTAGCATTCTGAAAACAAAATAACAAACGGACAGACTAGTTAACTACATATTAACTCAACTGGTTTACTACTAATAGAGTATCTGTGTGATATTAAAGACTGTTTCAGTTTCTTTAAGAAAATTATAAATTAGTAAATTTTTGAGGTAAAAAGACAAACCCTAGTGGTTTCTTCTTAATCATAAAGCAAAATTAAGAGAAGTGAAATTACTTCACGAAAAATGACTCTCTAAAATTAAAGGTCATACATTCCTAAAGAGTTTTTATTTTATGTGTACAATCCATACAAAGGTGTAGATGTATAATTTTGCTCCATATAAAAACTGAGCAAAATAGCAGCACTTCTGAAAACAGATTATTAAGTTACTATGCTATCTAAATTTGTTTCAGAGGTCAAAGTTAAATATCATAAGACTTTTCAATAATAACAAAGGAACATACACAAGAACACCAAAAATTAAAGACCAGGTGTAAATCAAAATGAATTATAAAGAAAGCTATTGCTTTATTTGAATATATATGAATGTCTAACTGTAACTAAACTTAGAGCCAACAAGGTACCTGGCTGTAAGTTCTCATCAACAAGGTAGTAAAATGTAGTATTTAAAGAGCTATGTTGGTAAAGTATTACCATTCAGGTGATAACAAAGATGATTTAAGTAGATAGTATAAAAGCTTACATTTTCTTCAAGTGAAACATTTATGATTTGCCATATTAAAAAGCATGAATTTTATATAAATGTCATAAATCTAAGATTAAGAATCAGATTTGGAATAAAAATCTACTTTACATCAAAATTATTACTATTCATTAAAATGATCATTTTCATAAACAGGAAAATTTCTAATGAGATTGAATTTTTTTTTTTCTGGACTTAAGAGTAAATTACCTAGCAAAAAAAATCTTATGTGCCAATATACACGGAATCTCTATTAAGCTTAAATTGTTGTGAATTCAAAGCAGTTATAAAGTTGTGAATTCAGAAGTCCCCACCCACCTAATAATGATTCAGTGAAGAAAGAATACTTTCTTTTTTCACAAATACAAATTTCAAATAGCTAATAAGCTCACATTAAACTTTCACGAGGCTTGTTTCCATTACTGCTTGGCATATCTCCTAATTCTTCACAAATGTCAAAGATGACTTGAATAGGACTTTTTTTGAAATTTGAAAAATCAATAGTTCCTTCTAGTATCTCTGAAAAACTAGCTCGTGAGGCAGAATGACGGATAGATCGAAACCAGGAGTTTTGAGAGCGCCCACCAGTAGAGTTTGAGCGCTGTACATAAACATGCTTAGTAAATCCAATTATATTGCTTGTGGAAACAGAATGGACAATCTGTTAGAACAGAAATAAGCAATTGAGAAGAGGACATGAATGTCTTAAAGATACTTTAACTACTTATTTATATTATCTACATAAAAGTGACAAAACAAATAATTTTCTAAAAATTTTCTGTAAAACCCAATTACATTCATTTGAAAAGCAGTGTTTATAATAGTTCCATAGTTATATAGATGCAGGATATAAAGAAGGGACAGAACTTTGGCCTAACTGTATTTTGTCCATTTTAATCATTTTATCAAATTTCTTTGCATATATTTATATCAAGCACAACTTCCCTCCCACTGGAAGGTTGATCTTCCTCTTAAATTTGTGTAAACATACTCATAGATTCAACTGTAAGTTAAGACTTAAGCCTGAATTGGCTTTTACAAAAAAAATAAGTTACTGAGTATGAAGTACTATAAATTTTATATAATAAAAGATAACCGTTCATAAAACACTAGGCCATTCACTATGTGCCAGGAACTATTCAAAGCACTTTGCATACATTAACTTATTTAATCCTTATAACTACTACCTTCAATTCATCTTACGGATAGTGAAATTGAAACAGAGAGATCTTTAATGACTTGCCCAAAGTCCTACAGCTAGCAAATGGCAGAGCCAGGATTTGAACATGAGTTCCAGAGTTCATGCTCTTCACCACTATTCAAACTGTCTCTCATTAGATAATCACATCGTGTGTGTGTGTGTGTGTGTGTGTGTGTGTGTTTGTGTTTATTTAGTCCTTATAGTAACACTATATGGTTAAGTACTATTAATCTATTTTCTCCTCAGCTGCAAAAATGAGGATGAGAGAATAAGAAACTAGCTGAAGGACACACAACTAAGAAGTGACAGTCACTTGCTTTTCTTAACCTTAGAAGGTTAGATCAATAATAATTTTACAAAGAACATATATATCACTCAAATACTTAGTGACAGTAATAAATATTAGAAATGTTCTTAATATTAATTATCTAATAATTATGACATCACTAGGAATTTGAATTATTCAGGAAACATTTAAAAATATACACATATGAATTTAGAATCCATATCATCCTCCACATATGAATTTAGAATCCGTAACATCCTGATTATAGTTTAAAAAATAAAACTATTTTTTTTATCAGAGAAATAGTTTAAAAAACAAAAACAAAAACAAAAAAACCTCAATCTCCACTATATTATTGGAGCCAATCTCCATAAACAGAACCATTATTATTTACATTAGTTAAAATGATGGGCCTAAATAAAACATGTTTCTTTTCTTCTCCTATTTTTGAATGTTTCTCATCCCAATAAAATTTCATATCAAACTATACATTAAGTATGTCTCTAGTTCATTAAGTGAAGTTTCTCTCAGTTACCTTTACCCAATAAAGAGGCTAAAAGTTTAGAGATTTAAAAAGAGTTATCAAGACTTCTATCTTCAGAAAGTTAACAAATTCCATACCAACTCAACTCCATAAATGTGAGTAAGTCATTTTTTAGCCCATTAGATCAAAGTCACTTACTGCTAATGATGATGTGCTAGACAGACGACTCATTACATGCTTGTCATTGCTGGAAGGACTTCTTCCCTCCACTGAGCTTTGGGATGTCATAAGGGCCCTTCGCAAAGCTCTTTTTGGAGTTTTTGAGAAAGAGAATGCTCTTGTAACCTAGAGTTAGAAAGAGTTAGAATTAATTAAGCATAGATAAATCTAATACAACTGATAACATAATGCCAAATAAATTAAGTTTTTCTACAAATAGTATACGGTAGAATTAGAATTTTTCTGGACAAAACAGTGTGAGAAGATGAAGTAGTGCATTGTAGACTATTCCATTCTACATTCGTAAAGCACTACAGCCCAAAGGGAGAAAGAAAGCAGGATAAAAAAATCTGGCCTGGGAGATTAGGAACCCAGGTTTTTATCAGATTCCGCTAAAATGTGATTGTGAAATCTTTAATCCAAGGCCACTTGAACCTCAATTTATTTATTAAAAAAGTGAAAGAGCTCATTTGAATCATTATTCAACATGTTTGTCTAGTATACATTAAAAGCTGGGAGAAACAAAGATGGTTAAATAAAGTAGAAGGCTTCCCCTCAAAAACAAAGAAAACAAAAAATTGTAGATCATGACTGCAAGTTTTGCTCAAACTATTAAAATTCTAGTTATATTTTTTAGACGTCCCATTACATGGAGCACCCAGGTGGCTCAGCTGGTTAAGCATCTGACTTGATTTTGCCTCAGGGTAGTGAGTTCAAGCCCCCTGTAGGGCTCCATGCCGGGCTTGGAGCCCACTCTAAATGAATAAATATATACCCCATTACCAACATTCTTACATAGTCCTCAACTCTGCTAAGATAAGAAGGGAAGTGATCTTCATCATTAGGAGACCAAAACATACTTATGGTCGGGAATAGATCCCAGGTCTCCCGATTCTGTCAGTGCCCTTTGCTGAAAAATATCTGAGGCAATATTAAGATGAATATACACATATCTACATCTAAACCGCTACCAGTGCATTTCTAGTGAAGCATGGGGCATAGAAGCATCACTATGACAAGAATGGGAGGGATAACAAGTTGTTATAATTACTGAGCAAAAGAATTTGCTGAACTAAAACTATTATCTCTATAGGCCATTTCCTAGAACCAAGAAAATAGCTCTGTTAGACTACCCTTATGCTGGCATTTATGGCAATATTATTTTAATATACTCTGAAAAATACATTTTGGAGATACATCAAATGATAAGCTAAGACTCACCTTTTTTGAAGTCTTTTTTATTGCTCTAGATGCTCTACTCAATGTACTGTCCATATCTTTAGTATTTACTTCAAAGGATTCTGGATCAGCACTATAGATAAGATTCTCCTGTTGAAAAAATAAGTTTTTTATTATTTTAAAATAAATAAGTAAAACAAAATAAGTATACACACCTGCTTCTAAAATCAAAGCTCTAAGCACATGGGAATATATACAAATGAAGTTACTTAGGTTTTTTATATGCTTGACATAATTTCAACTCTGAAATGTACTAATTTAAGGAGAGTAAAAAATTACCATTCACTAAATGAAAAATTCATTCCAAGGACTATGGACACCAAAGCCACTGAAAAAAGAACTCAATATAAAATCTTTTTAACAACCTTAAAACCAACAAGTTAGAATCTTAGTGGACATAATGCTTCAATGTAATAAAGTCTGCTATAAAACCAACATCAAGAAACAATTTCCTTGAGATGATCTCAAATTAAGACTTAGACTTTTTCATTTTTCCTTTCTTCCTCAACCAACATCTAGATGGATTCTAAATTGGAAGTTCTGAACCTGTGATCACCCTAGGAGTGCCGATGGATAGAAATAGGAGGTAGGCAACCTCCCTGAAATCATGTGCAAAACTCTATGTGTTCATAAATGCATAGGACGGTTCTCTGAGGAGTAGGCTTGTTTACGGTACATTCTAAAAGTAGTCAAAGAGGGGCGCCTGGGTGGCTCAGTCGTTAAGCGTCTGCCTTCGGCCCAGGTCGTGATCCCAGGGTCCTGGGATCGAGCCCCGCATCGGGCTCCTTGCTCGGCAGGAAGCCTGCTTCTCCCGCTTCCATTCCCTCTGCTTGCGTTCCCTCTCTCGCCGTGTTTCTCTCTGTCCAATAAATAAAATCTTTAAAAAAAATTAAAAAATAAAAAAAAAATAAAAGTAGTCAAAGATTTCATATAGGCCACAAACACTGATTAAAATTAATCTTAAATGAGACAACTAATCTCCAAGTAATCTAAAATATCACTTACTCAAATTACATTTGGGTTTGTTTTTTTTTTTAAAAAAAAACAGAGGAGACAAAATGTTTTTGCATACTCCTATAACCAATTTGCACTTTAAATTTCTAGATCTAGGTCATGAGTCAGTAAGTTTCCCCACTAGTCTAGCACTACTGAGACCATCCTCCACCACTGTCATTCTGAGGCTAGAGAGAATTTAATACAACCTTGTGAATACTGGTTTTTTTGAAAATGTTCTCATATGGAAAATGTAGAAAACATCTGTACACTTAAACCCCAGGAATCATGAAACAAGACAATACACAGTACTTTGAAATAAAATGTTAAACCCCCTTGCAAACAAATAGTCTTAAAAATCATACTCTAGGGGCGCCTGAGTGACTCAGCGGGTTAAAGCCTCTGCCTTCGGCTCAGGTCATGATCTCAGAGTCCTGGGATCAAGCCCCGCATCAGGCTCTCCACTCAGTGGGGAGCCTGCTTCCCCCTCGCTCTCTGCCTGCTTGTGATCTCTCTCTCCCTCTGTCAAATAAATAAATAAAATCTTTAAAAAAAAAAAAAATCATACTCTTCAGTTATATATGCTTGCTTTGGTTGTCTACCATTGACATCCACAGACAGGCTTGGTTTTGCCAAAGCTTCTTAAAACAAGCAAATCCAAACTGCCTGCTCCAGATCCTCTCTTTCCACTTTGTCTATTTGCTAAAAGACTGTCACGTATCTAATCTCGATTAGGTAATATTACCTGTAATCATCAGTAACTTTTTAAAATGTTAGAAATTTCTTCCTAAGTAAAAACAACAAAAAACCACTTCCATTATAAAAAATTTGAAAGAAAAATTTAAAAATAAAATTACCCACAAGTGTCCTGATCATTTGCTATTTACATTTACACATACCTCTTACATATATTTTTATATGCAAAAATGTGATTCAAGCTCTGCCTATCCCTGAGTTTCCTTATCCCCATTCACATACACCTGCAAGGTTCTGCATTAAGATTTCCTACATCTTATAATAGAAGGATCACATTTCCTACATTGCTGTACATATGACACCATAAACTAAGCACAGCTGTAACTTTAGTTTTATGAATTTGATTTAGTTCTCATTTCATTTTCAATTTTAGTTTCACCTGATTTCATTTCAAACTGGCTTTCATTCAATCAACAAATATATATTAAAAACCTATTCAACAGAAGTTTTTTATGTTCCTAGATACAGAAGCAAATTCAGAAAAAGGATGTTTTGACACAAATATCTTTTCCTTCACGATGTTTTCTTTTCAACATACAAAGTAATTCATCAATGCTTACTCTAAATTGATCAACCCAAGATATTTTTAAAAAATTAAACACTGAAGGGGTGCCGGGGTGGTGAGTCAGTTAAGCGCCAGGCTCTCGGTTTTGGCTCAGATCATGATCTCATGGTTGTGAGACTGAGCACCACAATGGGCTCCATGCTCAGCATGGAGTCTGCTTAAGACTGTTTCTCCCTCTCCCTCTGCCCCTCCTGCTCATGCGCATCCTCTCTCTCTCTCTCAAATAAATAAATCTTGAAAAAAATTAAACACTGAAAGATCCAATAGAATTAGGTGGGACACAATTAGAAGCAATAAGAAAATTTAATAAAAGTGACTGGTTATAAAACTAGCATACATATCAAAGATTAACCTATATACAAAACAACCAGAAAACAACTTAGTTAAAATATCTCATTTATGAATAGAATTATAGATAGAAAATCACCTAAGAATACATCTACCCAGAAATCCATGTGTCTACACTCTTTTTTTCTGGAAAGACAGATTAAAGTATCAAAAGTTGCACTGCTGAGAAAACGACTAGTGGGACAGGTGAATGCATATATTTTACTGGAGTATACTTTTGATTTTTTCTTATGTGCAAATATTATTTTTCAATTTAGAGAGTAAAACTCATAATATGAATATAAAACTAAATCCCTAAGCAGTTGCTAATAAAGAAAAGAGATACTTTCCTATTGCTCTTAACTATTATTAAGCATATAATAACCTATGAACTGAAAAGAGAGCAGATGGCTTCCTGTTTTCTCTCAATGAACAAATAAATTTACTTCCAATTTGGTTTGGTCAGGGTAGATAGATAGGATGTCTTTTACATTTCCAGAAGCTCTGGGTTCAGAATGCCTGAAAGAGTAAGCACCTAGGTAGTTCTAGTGGCTGAGAAGATGATATAGCTGTTTGCTAAGATGTAAAGATGGAAATACTTCCTTTAGTTCTCTCTACACAGAGGAAGGTAAATAGGGCAAATCTCAGACAAAAATGCAGGAGAAACTTATCTTCATTATTCCAAGGTTTTTTCTACTAGTCTTGTCTTATTAACAGTTCCCATTATCTCTTCCAAATATTGAAAGACCTTACTCTGGGGGTATTGTCATGACCTGGTCTTTCCCCAAGTTTTTCTTCTCTCGCCCCCACTCACGCTTCCCAGTAAGCACTTCTGCAGAGGACTGGATACTAAGACTATCTAAAGCCACAGGGAAATGGTGGGAAATTCACCATCACCGTTGCCAGAGTGATTTATGGATTTGTTCTTTCTTAAGCTCCCAATTTGGCTTCATACTATATCTTGTGTGGGCTTTTATTCCTGAATCTTGGCTAAACTCCTTAGGCTTAATCTATTGGCCTCAAAAATACTGGATAATTGCACTGCCCATCTACCTCCTCGTTACCACAGTAATCGGTTATGTACTCTTATAAACCTGATGAGTGCCTCTCTACTCAACTCCATTTATACAATCACAGACAACTATGCTAAAAATCAACAGCAGAAGCAATACCAAGAAGACACCAGCCCAACCTTAAGAGATATTCCTATTAGTGAAGTAAACTAAATGTTCGTTCTTGTGGCCAAAGAACTTTATGTCAAAAAGTAAACCATATGAAGACTAACACCAAGCATTTAAAGCTTTTGATGAAATAATTTTGACCATAATTATTTTGACTATCTTTTATAATACCCAACACTGAAATGTAAAAAAAATTGAACTTACCTTAGATTAAGTTCCATTAATATTATAAATGTTCTCAATTATCAATTAATAGACAGAGTAAATAAAATACTATATTACCACATATCAGACTTTTTAAAAAGTATCAGTAAAAGCAAGAAGTTCCTCCAAAAAACCTTTACTCTATTCCTCTAAATTTCCAAAATAAAAATAAAATTTATACCAGAACTAAAACTCACTTTTAGTAACATACTAATTCTAAAAACATTTCATGATTTAATCAACATATCTCAAGGATTAAAGGCTAGAAAGGGAAGGAGTTCTTCAATAAGCCCAAAATCCACATGTACCTAAGACTAGTTCTAAAGACAGATCTGCAGAGTTTAAGATTAGAAAGTAGTAATTGATTTCTCCCACTGAGAGACATAATATTAATTTCAGGAGAAACTGAATCTCAGCTACAGATTTACTCATGGGTGTTAATTCAAAAGACATTTTCCAGCATTTCTGACATCTTAAGCTAATGAGCCCACCCACATGTGAATTATCAGACCCTTTTTTCCCTAAGCTCTCCTCTCCCACTGGTCCTCAAACACAGATGCAAAAGAAAAAGTAACTAGTATCATGGTGCTCCCCCGCCTTAGCTTGTGCCTCAGTGATTTCCTCAAGCTCTATAATCATATTTACAGCTCAGAGTGTCTGCTTTAACCAAATTAAAGTAGTACCAATAACAAATATTTATATTAACAACCTTGTATGTATGGCTAATAACCAGAATAATTTTAAGTACAAATCATATTAATTCCATATAAATATCATCGGCTCAGAAGCACAAGCTCTTCTCATATATGTTCTACTTTCAGTCTATTATTCATGTAGTTAGTTCTTAAACTTGTAAATAGAACTTTTTTTTTTTTTTTTTTTTTTTTTTTTGGTAAATAGAATTTCTAAGAATGAATATTACTACTGAAAAGTGGCCAGTAGTGATTTGACTAAGATTTAAGAACTTAACTTTTAAAAGAAATCTGAAGGATTAGTAGTAAAAGAACTGAACTGCAGCAATGGGCATTTAAATATCAAGCTACTTCCTTTAAACTATTCAAAGTAAGGGGAGTTGAAGAATAACATTGCTTAAATCCACTTGTTAATAAATTATACTTTTGGGGCACCTGGGTGGCTCAGTGGGTTAAAGCCTCTGCTTTCGGCTCAGGTCATGATCTCAGGGTCCTGAGATCAAGCCCCGCATCGGGCTCTCTACTCAGCAGGGAGCCTGGTTCTCCCTCTCTCTCTGCCTGCTTCTCTGCCTACCTGTGATCTCTCTCTGTGTGTCAAATAAATAAATAAAATCTTTAAAAAAAAAAATTTTTTTTAATAAAAATAAAAAAAATAATAAATTATACTTTTGATATTTGAGATTAGAAATCTGCAATGGCTTTAGAAACCTACCATCTGACTTTAGGCAATACATGAACCTTAAGAGTATGGACCATATATTTAAAGGTTACATGTTGGCAAGAGACCAAAAATACAAACCTAAGTATTCGGAGAGAGAAAACTCTCAACAGATTAAAACTCTAATCTTAAATTCTAAATTAACAGAATATAGGACACCATATCCATGGGGAGAAAAGCTATACAAAAGGGTTTAACCAACAATCAGAATACCTGGATTCTAATGTGAGCTTTATGTTCTCGGTCTTAATTTCACAGGTAAAATAATGAGATTAGATTAGGTTTCATTTCAGCTTAAAAATTCTTAAGTCATTTATAAATAGGCATGAAGAATGAAACACTATAGAATAAGACAGCTGGGTTTTTTTTTTAAAGATTTTATTTATTTGACAGAGAGAGAGAGATCACAAGTAGGCAGAGAGGCAGGCAGACAGAGAGAGGAGGAAGCAGGTTCCCTGCTGAGCAGAGAGCCGGATGCGGGGCTCGATCCCAGGACCCTGAGATCATGACTTGAGCCGAAGGCAGAGGTTTTAACCCACTGAGCCACCCAGGTGCTCCTAGAATAAGACAGTTTTACTTTACTCTTAATTAAGTTCGCTCCAATTGTTTAGGGAACCCAAAATGTGTAACAGAAGGACAAAAACTACTGATTGAAAGAATCAAGAAATATTTATCTTTTACAATGTGTGTGTGTGTGTATTTAGAAATACTTTATCTTCAACAGGCAAATGTTTTCAAATGGTAAGATAACTCAGGGATTTTTAAAATTTACTCTATGTAGTATTTTAAATGTAGGAAAGAACTCAACTGAAGTCAGTGAGAATATCTCTAAAAAATATTTCTTAGTAACAAAATTTCACAACTTGAAAGAATTTTGTGATATAAGTATAAATCAAGACATAGTTAAACATTTGCTGCCATCTTGTGGCTACGATATGAAATTTTTCCATTAGCTGTTTATATTTTAGTTCCACAATTATTAGCCATCCTACAGTAGACTGTATTTTACAGAAAATTTTTCACTGATAGAACTTCAGTATTATGGCTCTAAATTTGGAAAGGACTGCATAAGCCAACTAGTCTGACATGATAAATGTAGGAATAATTTCTACAATAGGCAGTCACTATGCTACAAGCATCCATTTTATATATGCATACTTAGAGACCTGTGGAAAAAAATTCCTCCTAACAATGAGCATTTTTGTAAGCTATCTAACAAAAGCTGTCTCCATCATTTTTCAAGCTAGCACTGTTGTATGCACTAGCCTTCTGTGAACCTTTTTGTGGAACAATCTTTTATTTCTAACAACATATTGTAGGCCCATAGAAATTAAAAAAACAAAAACAAAAACAAATCATGCCAGATGAAGTGTTCTATAAATGACAATTAGGACAAAGTGGTCAATCTCCGGTTTTATTCTTTGGTTTTCCCTGTCAAGAAAGTGAAATCTTGGGTGCCTAGGTGGCTCAGTCAGTTAGGCATCTGCCTTCAATTTGGGTCATGATCCCAGGGTCCTGGGATCGAGTTCTGCACTGGGCTCCCTGCTCAGCAGAGAGTCTGCTTCTCCCTCTCCCTCTGCCTACCTCTTTGCCTACTTGCGCTCTCACCTCTCTCTCTCTCAAAAGTAAATAAATAAAATATTTTAAAAAAAAAAAGAAATTGAAACCTGCTTATAAAAAAAAGTCTGTTAATTGTTCTCAATGTTTAAGTAGGAAGTTTTAATCAAATATTATCTACTCTATAAACCACTATAATTACACCTTAATAGCCTTCAAGGTCAGACTTCACTATGATTAAGTAAACATTTTATTCCAACAGGAATATCCAAGGCAAATCTCCACTATAGTATTACTGAAAAGGGTAAAATTACTGAAAATTACTTGAAAAGGGTCGTTTATCAATACATTCTCCTCTATCGATATCATTTGTACAAAGATGAAAGGGTCTATACCTGTCTATCACACGTCTCTCCCATATATAATAAAGAAATCAAATTATCTGTTAAGGGATCTAGATTTCATCCAAGCTCTACTACAGGCTGTCTGATTTCTGTGAGTCATTTAACTTCAGTAATTTGATTTTCTCGTGTATCTGCACTTTAAGCTATGTAAGATAATTATATATTCATAATGGTATTCGATTTTCAGAGGTTGGGCTGAGAAAACTGGATTGGCAACTTGCCGAACAGAAAAAAAACAACTTGCTACAACTCATCTATTGATTTCAACAAGATAAAAGAACAATAGAACAAGATGCCCTCTATTTTACAAATAGCCAAGTCAAAGAGCACCAATAAAAATCTCAGGGTACATTAGAACAAGTCCCAAAAGCCTCACTCACTCAGAAAGGCATAAGGAGCTATTAGGCTTTGAGGACCTATCCGTAAGCTAGGGACTCAAAGTGTCTCATGTGTCTATACTTTTAAAAATCTTTTCCAAAACAACTTTTTAAACCAGTTTTCTTCAATTCACATAAAACTAAAACTCTCCCACATTCATAATTACCGAGTTATTAGAAATGTACAGGGTTAGTCTGAATGTACTACATTATAATAGCTGTTTAAGAACTTACAGCGTCCGCTTTGCAAATGGTATTGGCTACATGTCGACATAGCATCTTTAGCCAGTTTTCTTTTGGAAGTTCCTCTGATGTCATCTGGAAACTGAGTAGCACATTTGCCTGCTCTGTTGGTGGCCTCACAAGCAAGGCAAAAGCATTATGGCAATCTAGGGTTCCAGAATAAGTATAAACATGAAGTGTTACTTCTTGGAAGTGATAGATTTATTCAAGTTTAGTTTCCTCAGAGCAACAAAATTCCAATAAAATTATCTCTTCTCCACCCTTCCCATCCCTCCATTTTTTTTTTCAAGGAGAGTCTTCTATCCTTCTATTTTTAACTGGACAAAGAACACCCATATTACATTATAACACTGGAAAGAATTATAATAGTAAGTACCATGTGAGAAACCAACAATGAAATTTACTGACATTAAGTAATATTTTCTATGAAATTTAATATTTTCTATGAGAGTTTTTTGAATTGTATCATTTCTTAGAATTCTAGACCTTAAGTTTTAAATTAAAATGGTATTATAAGATTAATTTGATAACTTATATCAAGTTCAAAGAAATAAAATATCCAAATATCAAAACTGTTACAAAATGTTTTTAGACCAAAATGCTAAAACAAAAACCTATTCTAAACAATAATTATAATCTTTAAGTCAAATCCAGAAATATGGAGGTGATTTAAATAAGTGCACTATTGTAATCCTTAATAAATCCAGAATCGACAACCAAATCAAGATAGCAATATAAGTTGCTATTCAAGTTTTCTTTGTTTCTCATAAACTTCAAAGTCTTCCATCATTAGAGGGTGGGATCAGTAATGGAACCAGCTTACATGATAAAAACATTATGTCTAACATCTAAAATATGGCCATGGACACACATCGCTAGATGCCAATTAAACAGATGATCCTGGTTTTGGTAGGTATAAACTTTTGGATTCTTCCATAGTTACTTCGGGTACATTTATTCAAGGACTTCTTTCCTGGCCATATCCTAAACATATTCCTAGTAATGCAGCCATTGCCAACAGGGTAGGAAAAAGATGCAGAGCACAGGCAATAGACTGGTGCTTTCTTTTGGATTCTGAAGGAATAAAAGTAAGTTTTGTTGTGGTAAGAGGCTAGGTTAGGGCACTACCTTGACATATAATCATTTGAAAGCTCTTTGTCCCTTAAGGGATGGAAGATATCCCACAGGTTGAGAGAGCATTTTCGTTTAAGAAAAATAAGATCTCAAGTAGGTTCCTAGAGAAGAGTTGGAATGGACCTAAAAGAAAAATTACTTTAGCCAAACTAACCAACTGTATTTAAAGATAATTTACCAGTTTAGGGGTGCCTGGGTGGTTCAGTTTGTTATGCATCCAACACTTGATTTCAGCTCAGGTCATGATCTCAGAGTTGTGAGATCAAGCCCTATGTCAGGCTCTGTGCTCAGTGGGGAGTCTGCTTGAGATTGTCTCCCTCCCTCCCCCCCCATCCCTCCCTCAGCTCACACACAGGCTCTCTCTCTCAAATAAATAAATCTTAAAAAAATAAAATAAGAGTTTACCAGTTTAAAACAAAAACAAAAGGAAGTGAACCATACCTACAATGATATAAACCATTTTCATTTAGCCAACAGTTTATCCAGTGAGCATACCTTCTGTTTCTCTTATGTTCAATACCTTCTTAATTTGAGAAAGAGGCATTAGATGAATATGTTTAAGAGAAGCTGGGGGTCGGGTATGACCAGGAGGACTCCTAAAAGTGCCAATAACCTTGTGTCGTTTTCTTGCTATCTGATTACAGAAAAAAATAATATGAATGAAAACAAAGACCAAATACATAAAAAAGATAATAATCATATAAATTTACATTAAGATTCATTTGACTATTAGTCATTCCAGAATTACTCTGTGATAAGAAGCAGAGTTAACCATGTGACAAATTCATACAGGCATGTAACTGTGTAACAGAAATGCTCATGTATAGATGAGAAGAACCTAAAAGTCAGGAAATCAGACCAAAGGAGATCTATGCAAAAGGTCCCAGAGATGGGAAAGAACTCAGAAGCACTTTGAGAAGGAAAAGCATTGAAGGACAGAGGAATCTTCAACAAAAGCCTTGAGTTCAGGAAGGGGAATGAATAGTTGCTCGGGATCTCGGTCTTGGGTTCAAAATAGAATCGATTTCAGTTTAAGAGCAGAATTCACAATGATCTCAAATCCTGTACAAGGCATTGAGGGCAAAAGAGTAAATAATACAGAAATGGTTTTGGGTCCCCTATTTGCATACCATTGAGAAAGAGGCAGAGTAAAGAACTAACTAAATAAATAAAATATTATGCAAATGATACAAATTATAAACTCAAGGTGTAGTGTTAAGATGTAACTTTACCTAAACCAGGAACTCTGGCAAGAGGAAGTGATAGGTAAAGTAACTCAGAGACAGGAGTAAAATCAGAAAGGACCCTGTGACTCATAATGTACTGAGTTTTGTGAATTTTGTAAAGTCTTTAAATTTATTTTTTTCATTTCCATGAAAGTCTAGTGTACTATTTTGCTTTTTTAGAAGAACGTCCTTTTTGAGGTCATAATCATCAACTGAAAGACATTAACACAAAATGATTTAGGATAAGTTACTTAATGAATTGAGATTGGTCATCATCATGAATGACAAAGTATGGCTAAAAATGCACTACCCTGTGTTGGCTAATCAGCAAAGAACAAAAGGCAGTCAGTATCATATTTACACTGAAACAGAAACAGGATATAGATCTACATATCAAATATTAAAACTTACATTAGCATAGGAAAAACAAGCAACAAAGACTTTCTTTAAATAATTTCCACTATAAATCTGAATATACGTTTAAATCAATTTGGCTAAGCAAATAATTTTAAATTTTATTTTTTAAAAAGGAAAAATAATAACAAATACCAGTAGTGATGACACAAATGCTAGCACATCAAGGTAAAAACTCAAAACACAGATAAAATATAAAAAGAAATATATGTCTGTAAATCCTCAATTAGCTTAGCTTTAGTAAAACATCAACTGTCCAATTTAAGAGAGGTCAATGTAGATTTTTATCCATTTTGAATGTTTCTAACTTTTACCATATTCTTCACTCCAAATTTGCTAAGGGTTTTGTTTTGTTTAAACAAGCTAAAGAATAAAAGTTTAGAATTATAAATCTTGAAGTCTAAATTGAATGTTGGCGATAAAGCTGTTTCCGTTAATATGATTCTGAGAGGGTACTAAGATAAACAGAACAAAAAGTCAGTGGATTTAAGGTAAAGAAAAGATGGAACCGAAGTATCACATAACGGACTCAGAGGCTACAGGGAATAACCAATGACAGGAATTAAAGTGGCAGGTAAGTCAAGGAGTGAGTTATAGAAAACTTCATAGAATTTGAAGATATATGACCAAAGATTTAAAGTAAACCACAACTCTCTCAAGATTAAGAGGGTAAAACCCAGAATAAATTAGCAAAGAAGAACAGACGATGGAGCCAGTTGACCGGGGCACTTCAATGGGAAAAACCTAAAAAAGGCTTTTAAGAGAAGCAAATAAATAGAATTACTGAGCAACTATGTACAGTAAAACCCCACTGGAAATTGACTTCACTTAGCCCCTGTTCTCCAAAGCAAAGCAGGCTAAAGTTCTCCTCATGATTTTTTATGACTTTTTCTGCTCAGGGTATGGTCAATTATGTGTAGTATTTTCACTGTCTTTTGTGACATTACTGACCAATAAAAATACCATTTTTTATTAACCTCACTACAACAAGACTCTGCATTTAATACAAATCAAGTTTTGGTGAGATTTCATTACACCTGTAACTGCACATGATTGGTTCTCTAAAATTCCCTTGCATTTTATACTTTAATAGTGTATGTAAGAGGGCAGCACTTCAAGAGAAGTAGAAAAGGATAAAAGGAAGAGGTATGGACTTCAAAGAAAAAGGAAACCCATCAAATTACTTCAATGAAAGCAACAGCAAGTTACCCAATAACAGAAATGTCAAAAGAGTCTTCTGGTTAATATTTATTTTATCAAAATACACAGTTGTTTTATTTCTGAGATAAAGGAAAATATACATCTTTGTATCTTCCATTAGACTGTTTAGTTGTTTAAAAATACACCTTAAGAGTTGGAAAAGCACACAAAAATGATTCAATTTGCCCACAGAATTAATATAGAGCAAAGGCTTTAATAGAGGAGAATTTTAATATTATAATCATCAGACCCCATCTGATATACTAATAACCACTCACCTTAAAACCTGATGTTTTAAGCAAAAATCAGGTATCATAATTCATAGTAGTAAATAATGCCATTATCCTACTCTTCAACAAAATACAGGCTCCCTCTTTGCTTGAAAAATCTACTTAAATTTCAAATTATTTTGCGGATCTTGAACATACATAGAAACAGGAAGTTCCTAAAATTCTTGACCCAAGCATTTATTAGCATGAAAATACACTAAATTTTTCATTTTAAGTCATGAAAATTTATCGTATTTCTTAGTATTGGGCCTTCTCTTAAAAGCATTCTATTAATAGTATTAAACCAACAAGTGGTTTCAAAAAACTGATTACATTAACTTGGCTTTAACTTGTATATTATACTTCAATCAGGGCTTGGCTTTAAATATTCAGGCAAGCCACACAAACAGCAGTGTTATTATACTACATTAAGTGCAAATTTACCTCCAGGCAGTCATTGAAGAGAAAGAGAGTTACTTGCTCTCCTCTGTCACAGGGTTGTTCACCTAGAGAAATTGTTTCAACTCGTTGGACCAAGCTTCGGTGAGAAGACAAAAGATTAGCCTGTAGAGATTGAAAATATTAGTAAAAGAGATCACTTGGTAGTAATCTTTTTAAAATTATCATTTAAAAGAAAATTGTGCCAGGGCGCCTGGATGCCTTAATTGCTTAAGCTTTTGGCTCTTGATTTTTGGCTCAGGTCATTACCTCACGGATGGAGCCCCACACTGGGCTCTGTGCTCAGTGAGAAGTCTGCCTGAGATAACTTTCTCTCCCTCACCCTCTGCCCCTTCCCACCATCCAGAATAAATAAATCTTAAAGAAAAAAAGAAAAGAAAAAGGAGATGGTGCCAAGATTCTGTTTATATTAAAAATATAGAATCTAAATAAGAAAAAATAAATTGACAATCATCAAAAATGAGTACTTACTGGGCATCCATCTACTTCATAAACAACATCAAAAATTTGCTTTTGGGCTTCTGTTTTTCTCTTGTCCTCGTTAATATGGCTGAAAAATTAGTAAGTTTAGTTTTAAAACTTCAACCTTTAAAACTTAATAAAATATGAAAATCGTGTACAAAGATATCTGTCACAAAAAGATCTTCCGTGTGAGTCTTATCTTAATTTTGACAACTGAATCAGTTAAAATATTTCCTAACAGGAGCCTACTATATTAAAAACAATTCCATAGAATCCTTCAGAAAATCGTTTCATGATCTTCTATATTATTTTTACTATACTCACTATATACTTCCTAAAATACATTAACCCCATACAAATTTCAGGTTAACAGAAGTTCTAAATCTAAGTTTAGTCAAGGTTTCATGTCATTTCATTTCATTCCCAAGTCATATGCTAATCATTTTATTGAAACAAAAACTAAGACTACTACTTCCATACAAGAGGAAGTAAGAGGAAAAGGATATAACTTCTTCCTGAAACAACTAAAAAAATCATCAAGATATAAAGAAAGAGGGTTGGGGTGCCTGGGTGGCTCAGTTAGTTAAGCATCCAACTCTTGATTTTGGCTTAGGTCATGATCTCAAGGTCATGAGATCAAGTCGGGCTCCACCCCATGCTGTGTGTGCAGTCTGCTTAGGATTCTCTCTCTCCCTTTCCTCGTGCCTCACTCACATCCCTAGCCCCCCAACCCTCACTACACAAAGGGTGCTCTCTCTTGCTCTTAAAAAAGAAAGGAAAAAAGAGAGAGAGAGAGAGAGAGAGAAGGTGACCCTGGGTGGCTCAGTTGGTTAAGCGGCTGCCTTCTTTGGCTCAGGTTATAATCCCAGGGTCCTGGGATCGAGTCCCACAACAGGCTCCTTGCTCAGCGGGGGGCCTGCTTCTCCCTCTGCCTGTCACTCTGCCTGCTTGTGCGCGCTCTCTCTCTCTCTCTGACAAATAAATAAATAAAATCTTTTTAAAAAAATCTTTAAAAAAATTTAAAAAGAGAGAGAGAAAAGAAATTAAGAGAAGAGAAAAAAGACAAGAAAGAAAAAAGAAAAGAAATAAAAAGAAAGGAGTTGTCAAGACACTAGGAAGTCAATTCCTATGAGACAGGAGACAAATAAGGCAAGCCCAATTAAATGCTGTCTATAAAAGACACACTTCAGATTCTAAGACACGAATAGGCTGAAAGCTAAATGATAGAAATATTCTACCCAACAACAACAAAATACACATTCTTCTCAAGTATATATGGACCATTTTCCAGTTTAGGCCATAAAATAGGTAGGCCTCAAAAATTCTAAAAGGATTGAAATAACACAAAGCATCTCCTCCCACAACAATGGAGTAAAATTATAAATAATAAAAGGAAACTTTGGAAATTCACAAGTATATGGGAATTAAACAGCACACTCCTAAATAACCAATGGGTCAAGAAGAAATCATAAGGAAATCAGAAAATATACAACTAAAGCAGTACCTATACATTTATAGCTATAACTGCACATATAATAAAAAACAATTTCAAATCAATAACCTAAACATGTTAGGTTATTGATTTAAGACACCAGGGGGAGAAAAACAAAGTAAATCTAAATCAAGCAGAAAGAAATCATAGAATAGAAATTACTGAAATAGAGAATACAAAAAAATAACAGAAAAATTAACAAAATTATTTACTTCTTTGAAAAGACTGACAATATTGACAATCCTTTAGCTAGGCTGGCCAAGGAAAAAAAAAAAAGGACACAAATTACTAAATTCAGGAATAAAAGATGGGACATCACTACCAACCTTACAAAATAAAAGGGATTATGAGAACACTATGGATAACTGCATGCCAACAAATTAGATATCTTAGATGTAATGGACGAATTCCTACAAAGACACAAACTATAGAAACTTGCTCAAGAAGAAATAAAAAGTCTGAATAGATCCATTACAATAAATTCAATTAGTGATTTTTAAAGCCCAGATGGTTCCACTGATAAATTCTACCAAACACCTAAAGAATTAGTACCAATTCTTCCCAAGTTCTTCCAAAAAATAGAAGGAAACTTTCCAAAGTAGTCTATAAAACCAGTATAAGCCTGATACCAAAGCCAGAAGACATCACTAGAAAATTGTAGACCAATATCCCTTTTGAACACAGACACCAAAACTCTCAATGAAATACTAGCAAACTAAATCCAGCAACATATAAAAAAGATTATGCACCATAACCAAGTAAGATATTATCCCAGGAAATACATGCTTGAGTAAACAAGGAAAAATCAATAAATGTAATACACCACACCAACAGAATAAAAGGCAAATACTACAAGATCACTTAAATAGAACAAGCATTTGACAAAATCCAATGCCCTTTCATGATAAAAACACTCAACAAACAAGAAATAAATAAGGACTTCCTCAATCTAATAAAGGGAATCTATAAAAGTCCAAAGCTACCATCATACTCAGTAGTGAAAAACTGAATGCTTTCCCCCTAAAATCAGTAACAGGAGAAGAACAGGATGTTCACTCTCACCAATTCTGTTTAACATTGTAGTGGAGCTTCTGGCCAAGGCAATCAGCACATGAAAAAATGCTCAACATCATTTGTCATTAAAGGAAACACAAGTCAAAACTAAAATGAGATATCAATAGATATACATATCTATTAAAATTTCACAAATTAAAGCAACTAACATCTGAGAGTTGGTAAGGACACAGAACCACTAAAATTCACCATATACTGTTGGTAGGAATGTGAAATAGTACAACTACATTGGAAACAGTTTGGTAATTTTTTATACATACACCTATTACATGACCCACCCATTCCTACCACTAGGTATTTATCCAAGAGAATAGAAAGCATATATTCACACAAAGACTTATTGACAAATGTTCATACCAGCTTTTTTTTATAAGAGTCAGAAATGGGGAAACAATCAAAACGTCCACCAACACATGAATGGAAACATCAGTTGTGGTACATCCATACAATGGAAAACAGCAATAATAAGCAATACACTACTGATAAAAGCAAGGACTAATCTCAAAATAATCATGCTGAGTGAAAGACTGACAAAAGACAATAAACTGTCTGATTCTATTTAGATAAAATTCTAGAAAATGCATTATACTGATAAAAAAAACAGCAGTTGTTATCCTGGCATGAGCAGGACTGGGAGAGACAGAAAAAGGGATTACTAAAAGGCATGAGTAAACTTTTGGAGGTGACAGAAATTATCCCTTATCTTGATGGTAGTTAGTAATGGTATCATGGGAGTGTATATATACAAAAATTAATCAAACTAACTTGAAACATAATATAAAAAAAAAAAAAAAAAAAAAAAAAACCACATACATACTAGAGTTACTAGAGCATAGATCTATAACAAATTAATCTGTATAAGCTAAGCATATGTGGGCATCCGGGTGGTGCAGTGGGTTAAATTGTCTGCCTTCAGCTCAAGTCAAAAACCCAGGGTCCTGGGATCAAGTCTGCATCAGCCTCCCTGCTCAGTGGTTAGTCTGCTTCTCCCTCTGCCCCTCTTCCCCCTTGACTTGTGCTCAATCTCTCAAAAGTAAATAAAAATTAAAAAAAAAAAAATAAGCTAAGCAAGTGTAACTAGTGTTGCAAGAATATAATCTAAGGGGGTTTTTGTTTGTTTAAATGGCAAGGACTAGTTATTTGGCACTATCTCTTTTATTTCCTTTACCTGAAAAATTATAGTGGCTTCAATCAAGCATAATAAGCATTTAAAACCTAAGCTACATATTCAAAAATCTCAAGAACTCAGATGTGGTCAAACTAGTAGGTTTATAAATCAGCATCACAACTCAATACTAAAATAGCAGCTCCTATTAACACTTACTGAAAACCCATTATGAGCACAGCATTCAGGATAGGGATATATTAGAAAGATTCTTAAATTCTCAGAAAGCTTAAATAATGTTGAAAAAGAAAGAAATCTTTAATCACCTGTCTTATCAGTATGGCTCATTAAGCCTAAAGCAGCCAATTGATACTATTCTAAGGGAGACAAGAGGTCAAATGACTATTCCCTACTTAAGTAGTCTATAATCTTTGTTTATAGAACATATCATACATAAATAACAAATACTATAAGCTGCCATCAAAATAATACTGGTAAAGTACTCTACACACCAAACAGGTAGATTGGGCAAGTAATAACCTTTCAGCAAGCTCTTTTGTGAAGGTAAGTTAACACTGATTGTCTTCATAGTTTGTTGAGAGGATCAAGGTAAGTTATGTGCAGAGTATGTTAAACCATGAAGTGTTGAAAAAAAACTATTATCCTGGTCCCAAAATAACAAAGAAAAAGCATGAAGGCTCGCTGGCTGACATATAAAATATAAACATAAGCAAAAAACAAAACATGCATAACCCTTTCAGCAAAAACAGAAGCTGTTATTCACTAATTTGAGCATTATTCTACTGGTGGACCCTCGCTCTAGAGCTAGCAAAGCGTCTAAGAGCTCCTTTGCAAGTACTTTAGGAAACTGTTCATACAGAAGCACCTCAAGGAACCTCAGAAGTCATTTAACTAAATCTATTAAATATGTTGAAGACAGACTCTGGGCAAGATGGCGGAGGTGTAGGAGGCACAGAGAGCCCTGGGAACTAGATGTCCAGCTAAAGAGGCAGAAAATCACTCTAAAAGCTGGCAAACACAACAGCAGAGAGAAGAGAATAAGAACAGCAATTCTAGGAGCAGAAAATCGACCACTTTCAGGAGGTAGGACGTGCAGAAAGAGTGAATTTAAAGCAACAGGAAGAGAGACCCCCGGGGGGAGGGGCCGTGGAGCACAAAATCCGGAACTTCTAGTCCGCTCCGCTGAGGGACATCGCTCCACAGGCTAACCGAAGGTTCAGCCCTCACGGGAACAGTGTGGTTTCGGGACCCGTGGGGTCACTGAGGGACCAGGGGAGCCCGAGTGCGGCAGAGCTCCCAGATATTGGGGTGGAGAAGCCAGCAGCAGAGAAGGAACCGCGCAACGCCACATAGGCCTACCTTGGACTATAGGAACTGAGACATATAGTTCATATAGGGCTGCCGTACTTCAAGCTGGGACCCCCGAGAGGCAGCTCCGGAGACACCCCCTCCTTCCTCCTCCGGGAGGAGCAGTGCGGGAGTGCGGAGCAGGAAT
>CM053603.1:105414785-105471375 GCA_028646535.1 Procyon lotor | reverse complement strand
GGGGGGTGGGGGGGTAGGGATAGGGTGGCTGGGTTGTGGCCATTGGGCAGAGTATGTGCTATGTTAAGTGCTGTGAAATGTGTAAGCCTGATGATTCACAGACATGTACCCTGGGGCAAATAATACATTAAATGTTAATAAAAATTTAAATAAATAAATAAATAATCTAATTGAAGTTGGGGTGCCTGAGTGGCTCAGTGGGTTAAGCCTCTGACTCTGGCTCAGGTCATGATCTCAGGGTCCTGGGATCAAGCCCCGCATCGGGCTCTCTGCTCAGCAGGGAGCCTGCTTCCCCCTCTCTCTCTGCCTGCCTCTCTGCCTACTTGTGATCTCTCTCCCTCTGTCAAATAAATAAATAAATAATCTTTAAAAAAAAATCTAATAAAAGTTTATCACACAGTTCTACAAATCACTAAACTGTTAGAATGTAAGAGTAATTTGTACTTTCTATTCAAGTTACTAAGGAAGACAATAAGCAATTAGTTATTTCCAGGTATACACTTAATTAATATAAGTACTAAATGTCTTAACATAGTAGTGTAGAAACTTGGTTTAATAGAAAGAGACTGGATTTCAAACTAGAAGACCTTTTCATGTCTATATTGCTGCTTGTATCAATCAAAAAAAAATAAAAGGAAAAAACCTAGAACTAATAAATGACTTTAGCAAGGTCACAGCTCAGCATACAGATGTGCTTGTTCTCACTTCCTCTCAACACAGACACAGATCACATTCCTATATACCAGTAATGTACCAATGGAAACCAAAATTCAAAAAGCAGTTCACTTACAAAAAAAAAAATTAAAATTAGTATAAATATAATAAAATATTTACATAATGCTGAAAATTATAGAAAGTTGTTGAAAGAAATAAAGACCTAAATAAATAAGGACATGGATCAGAAGATTCAACACAGTAAGAAATGTCCATTCTTTCCCAAATTGATTCATGGATTTAACCTCATGTCAATCAAAATTCCACAACTTTGTAGATAAAGAAAACCTAATTCTAAAAATTTATATGTAAAGGCAAAGGAACATCTTAGTATAAAGTTGCAGTATTTATGACTGTGATATTGGTGAATGGAAAAACATACAAGATTAATAGAATAGAAAAATGTCCATAAACCAACACACATAAAACAAAGATGACCAAATAATTTTTGACAGATTCAATGGTGGAAAGTTAGTCATTCAACATATGGCACTAAAACACCATTTGCCCTAGGCAAAAAAATAAACTAAAAATGGATTACAGACCTAAGCAAAAAACCTAAAACTATGAAACATTCAGAAGAAAACATAAGAGAAAATCTTGTAATTCAGGCTTAGGTAAGAGCTTTTAAATATGAAATCAAAAGTGTGACCTATAAAAGAAAAAAAATGATAATAAATTAGACTTCATCAAAATTTAAAAGTTTTCAACCTAGAATTAAAAGACATGCTAAAGGGGGCGCCTGGGTGGCTCGGTCATTAAGCATCTGCCTTCGATTCAAGTCATGATCCGTGGGTCCTGGAACAGAGCCCTGCATCAGGCTCCCTGCTCAGCAGGAAGCCTGCTTCTCCCTCACCCACTCCCCCTGCTTATATTTCCTCTCTCATTGCCTCTGTCAAACAAATAAATAAAATCTTAAAAAAAAAAAGACATGCTAAAGACTAGGAAAAAATATTTGCAAATCACCTATCTGACAAAGGACTAGTATTCAAAATATACAAAAAATTCTCAAAACTCAGGAAGGAAACAACTCAAAAATGGGCAAAATCTTGAGCAGTTACTTCAACAAAAAAAGATACAAAGAAGAGATGTTCAACATCATTAATCATTACAGAAATGAAAATTAAGGCCATAAAAAGATACTATTACATACTTATCTCTGTGGCTAAAATAAAGAGTACTGATAATATCGAAACTGGTTAGGATGTAAGGAACTGGAACTCTGACACATGGCTGGTAGAAATGCAAAATCGTAACCCCTCTGGAAAAGGGTTTGACAGTTTCTTATAAAGTTAAACATTACTTACCATGTGATCAAACAATTCCACTTCCGGGTGTTTACTCATGAGCAATGAAAATTTATGTTCACATAAAACCTATACATAAATGTTGATAACAGCTTCTTTTTATAATCACCCAAACCAGAAACAACCCAAATGTCCTTTAAAGAGTCACCAAATAAAACTGTAGTACATCCATACAGTGGTATATTATTCAACAGTAAAAAGGCCATTTGCAAAAAAAAAAAAAAAACGCCATTTGCAACGACATGGATGGAACTGGAGGGTATTATGCTAAGCGAAATAAGTCAGTCAGAGAAAGACAAGTATCACATGATACTTGTCATACTATTCATACAAACTTGTCAAAGTATGTCAAACTATTCATACAGACAACAAGTTAGAAGAACCTCAAAGGTTAAAAAAGGCCAGCCCCAATAGGTTATATTAACTGTAATCCCATTCATAGGACATTCTCAAAAAAGACAAATTATTTTTTAAAAAGACAAAATTCTATTGATAAAGAAGAAATCAGTGGTTACCAGGAGTTACAATGAGGAAAGGGTGTGACTTATAAAAGAAAAGGAAATACCAGTATTTCCCTTTGTATTCTGCTTGTGGTAGAGGCTATACAAATTTTTGCATGTGTTAAAATTCATAGAACTGTAAAAAGAAAGTCAATTTCACTGTATGATAATTTAAAAAGTAAAACTTTAAAAAGCCAATTGACTATTTAAACTAAAAATAATAATGTATTGTTGGGATTTTAATATATGTAGAAGTAAAATGAATGCCAATAGCACAAAGGGAAGAAAGAGATAAAGTAAAAAAAAAAAAGAAAGAAAAAGATAAAGATAAAAGGAAAATACCTTATAAACAGTAAGAAAAAATTCCTTATAAACAGTAAGGAACTACATGAGGATTATGAATTGTTACTATTTTTAAGAACTACAATTCTGTAAGTTTATTTATCCCAAATATTTACATGTATATATAAATACATATCGTAAATAAATATATTTTTGGGCCTTCCATTGCTGCAATTATGATGAACCCTATCTACTAAACACAACTAAAAATACCGAAGAAATGTAGTTACATTTATATAGTTTGTGCGCCTATACATATATGATAGAACTATAAAGGTAATGATAAGCACAAATGATGATTAACTTACAAGGGAAGGGAAAGGATTAGGATTGAGAAAAAAAACACAATAGAGGTTTCAAAAATACTTGTAATCATTTGCAAACATTCTTTTGTCTAGTCAACAGTTAATTAAAAATCCTAAACAAAAATATTCAGACAATCAAAATACATCAAGGTTCATTAAAAACTCCCAACAGTCTTAAGACATGTTAAACTATCCAAAAGCAGTTCTGTTTGCTTTAATCTTCCATTTAAAATTAGATAGCAAAAACTTCTGATTCTACCTTTCCAATGTTTCTCAAATTTATCCTCTTTTCATTTTCACTGATACTATCCTAAGTTCAGGTCCTCAAAATCTCTAACCAAGACTACTGAAATAACCTTCAAATTAGTCTTGCCTCCACAATTCCTGCTCTTCCACACTTCCTTCAAAGTAAATCAAGTTATTTTTCTAAAATCCAAGTCAGGTATCACCTTCCCCTTCCCATCAAAAATCCTTCTCTAGATTACAGATGACTTAACATATTGTACAAAGGCCTTCTCTGGTCTGGCATAGGCAGCCTTACCTCAAATCTCACTATATCCATACCCCATCCCCTACCCTAGGCCCCTTAACTCACTCTATACTCTAATGCCCCTAGACTAGTCATATTACCTTAAACAATATACATCTTCAATTGTACTTTTTGCACAATCTAAAATACACTTCCTACCCATATTCTTTGCATGTACTAATCATACTCATACTTTAAAATTCACTTCAGGGGTGCTCATTGGTTAAGCATCCAACTCTTGGTTCCAACTCACATCATGGTCTCAGGGTCATGGGATCAAGCCCTTTCAGACTCAGCACAGAATCTTATTGAGATTCTCTCCCTCTCCCTCTGCCCCTCCCCTTATGCATGAGCACATACTGTCTCTTTCTAAAATAAATAAATAAATCTTTAAAAATAAGTAACATTCACTTCCATTTTTATCATCTTTATGATACTCTTTCCAATGTTCAATCCAATGAAACTTCCAGCCCAACACATTCCCTAACCTGGAAGAGTAAAACTCTTACCTCACAAATCTCCATATACCTTATCTAAACCTCCCCTCATGATGCTCATAACCTTTCATTTGGTATTATAATTAGGTATGTATGTTTTAACTCATCTTCCAGTCTAAGCTCTTCTAAAACAGGAATCTTCTTTAACACTTGGCACAGTAATTTATATTAACAGGCACCGAAGAATTACATGAAATATTTAATAAAGAAGCTTCTGGATATTCATTTAATTTGGGGGCTAAATGAAAATTAGGTTTTTCCAAATCCAATTTCAAAAAAAAAAGGAAAGGAAAACATCAATCCTAAAATAAAGCTTGAAGAGAACATCATTATAAATTTAGACCATAATCTTTTAAATAAAATCTAAGGTGAGTTTATAGTATGCAGAGTGGTATGAGACGATCTACAATCTAATAATTTTAAGAGTATTTTTTAAGGCATTTTAGTGAATTTAATTGATATGCAAATTAGAATTCTGAAACTCCAGTGCATTTACCATGGCCTGAAAGAATTTACATTTCTAGGTAATAAATGCTACCAAAGTACATGAACAGTATATGCCAAAGGGATTTTCTGCTACTCGACTACATTTTGTATAACTAAAAACTTCAGCAAGAAACTCATCTAGAATGATTTCCCTTGAGGAAGAAGAGCAAAGCTGACTTAAAACAAGTAAAGTTCAATACAGCAGAGGGCCTCATAAACTCTTGACTACTGCTAAACAAATTAACTGTGAAGAATAACCTCTCCATGAATACCAAGAAAGAAGTCTTTCCATTTCTTATCCATGCATTTTATCAATGCCACAAGCAACTAAAGGCTATTATATTGAACACTAATGAGTTATATTAAGAATTCAAATAGAGGTCAGTCAAAAATTAACCCCAATTAGAAATTCCCTATTATTTTTCTATTCAAAGATAAGCTTGGTGCTATATAAACTTTATTTTCCTGACAATCTCCTTCATTACCTAAAACAAACCTATTCCCACTTTCTGCAGATTACAAAATAATGTTCTAATATCATCTTTCAGAACCTTGAATTTCAGCTTCTTCTTAGTTATCTTCTTCAATCTCACCCTATAAGGATTCATTAGAATTCTTTTTCTTTAGCAATAACTTCACAGTACATTTTAATGATTTGCAATGGATTAACATTTATGACTAACCACTGCATACTTTAAGAAACTTGACATATGAAAGGATTACCAAGATTACATCCATATTGTTATGCTTCACTGCTATTGCTTTTCACATATTTATAGTACTAAATAAAGCAATGACTCCTAGAATGAACACTTTCAGAAAAAGTTACCTGCCATATCCATGTATAAATATAAATAAACACAGTATGATGGGGAACCTGCAAAGTTCTATATCGAATAAAACTTGGTCCCCTCTAAGATCATCTACTAAGGATCCTTCTCTTTTTAGTCACTATTAAAAAAGGTGTTATTTCTTCATGAATAAAAGCTACTATTATAGTATGGCATTTCACTAACAGCAGTTTTTTGTCATATATTTTCATTTTTAATACCTATGTTCAAATTCTATGCTTATATAATTTTCTTAGAAGAAATAGTATTTCTTAGATTTCTCAGTTAACAAACACTAGAACAGGGATCATTTTGCAACCAAACTTTTACCTGAATAATTGTAGCCAATATATTTACATAATTACTTTCAGTCTGATAAAGTTCTTTTGCAACTTGCCACCTGGCTGACTGCTTCAATGGAACTGGAGTGGAATTTTTAGAAGACTTAGCACAAGACTTTGGTGTTTCTAAAAGGTAAAAAGGAAGAAAGATTTAATGAAAAACTACATATAAGTACCAGACATTGTGCAGGTTTAACAACAAAAAAAGGGGAAAGATATCCACTCTTAGAAATATACCCACTTAGATTTTCCTTAAAGTAAAATTTCCTCATAGGATACAGCTGGAAAAAAAATAATGGTCAAAAGTATCAATGACTCCAAATTGACAGACTTTATACTAAATAACTGGCCTGTACTCTTCAAAAATGTCAGTTAATTAAAAACAAAGAAAGCTGAGGAACTATTCCAGATTAGAAAAGACTAGTGAGAGATAACAACCCATGACCCGGGATTGGACCCTAGGCCAGGAAAAAGAACTCTTTTCTTTTCCTAAAAAAGGTATTAGCTTAACAACCGATAAAAATTAAGAGTCATACTATTAATATCAATTTCCTAATTATGATATCTCTACTGTAGTGGTACAAGAAATGGCCCTCTATTTTGGGAAACACACATTTAAGTATTTAGAAGAAAAGGCACATCATATCTGCAACTTAGTCTCAAACAGTTCAGATATTAAAAAATACATGTGTATATAGAAAAAGAGAGAGAATGAATGAATGCTAAAGCAAACATGGCAAAATATTTCCATTTGGGAACTCTGAGTAGAGTATTGGAATCTGTATTATTTTTGCAGCTTTTTGCAATCTGAAATTATTTCAAAGTAAAAAACTCAAATAATAAAATGAAAAACAACTATGTAAAAATATTTAGGTTTAAGGATAAAAAGGTTATGATTACCTAGTAACAGAAAAGTTATCATAGATATAGAGGAAGCCTAACTCAACAAGACACAACATCAACTGCAAATTCTATCAGTTTTTTGGGTTTTTTTTAGTTTTTAACATAATATAAAACATCCAGTCCAACACAAAGTGAGAGGACACATTAGAATACTTCCTATGTACTTCAAAAAAAAGGAATTTCATAAAAGCTTAAGATATACTTTCTCACTAGAGATATGGTTAAAGTACTTTAACATAATGTACAAAATCTCCTAATGGCAAGTTTTTAAATAGGAAAATAAATGTATAACATACAATGACATGAAAAAAAAATATACATACCCAGTATATCAATCTTACTCAATGATAATTTTAAATATTAAAACAATGATGCATACTACAGAGTTTGAATGCTTTTTAAAGTTAACAGACCAAAAATTTTCCCACTTGCCATACGTTATTTCAGACTATTCTCCAGACCCAAAAGCTTCTGCCATTATATGTCAAGAAGAAAAATCTGACAAACATTGATCCAATTTAATTATTGTGTTTACACAGTGATCTACAAACTGGGGATTCTATATAGAGTACCTACTATATTAGTATAGTTGTCATGTCTGTTTTCTTTAGTGATTCATTTTCTCTTCCATCCCCTAAACTGCATATTCAAGATTCATTCCTTTATGATCAGCTCTTACCACCCCACACCCAGTATGTCCATCACAACTATGGAACCAATAAATTCTCGGACCTAAGTATCTAATAATAATCTTTCCACCCAAGCACCAAGTTCAATTTTTCCAAATACCCACTGGACATTTGTACCTCAATTTAACCTGGATAGTCCCTAAAACTACACTATCTTCCTCCAAAATAAAGACTTCCTACTTTCACCAAGGTAACATTTCTTCTATTTTAATACTTTGCTGTTATCTCTTATTCCCTTCCTGTCACTCCTTTCCATCAGTATCTCCAAAGTGCTTCCTACTTTCCTTTCCAACCATTAGCAACCCTGGTTCAGGACTTTATCATCTTGTAGCCAAGCCACTGTAGATTACTTCATGGTCTGGCCATCTCTGAACGGTCTTCCTTTTAATCATTCTTCAGAATAATCCACTACATATTACCTACTCAACCAATTACTCTACTGCTCAATAGTTTCTAAAGTTCCTTATTGATGACAATATACAGTTCAGACATACCAGTCTGATTTCAAAGTCCTCTAATATTAGGCCCCAATTAACCTTTCCAATTTAATTATTACTTCTCCATTCTCATAAGGAAACTGACCTGTTCACTATCCCTTAAAATGCAAATTTGTATAGTATTATTTGTATTCTTGCTCCCATCATTTCTCGACTCTACCTTAGTTTTCTGGGGCTTCTATAAGCTGACACTCAGCTCCTTCCATGAATAGTGAGTACCTACTCTATAGTAGGCATTGAGAACAAAGCAAAGGAGTAGAGAAGGTTCTTATTTTCTTAAAGCTTACATTCTGGTGAAACAAACAAAAAATGTAATTTTCTTTTTTTTTTTTTTTTTTTACGTTTTTATTTATTTATTTGAGAGAGATACAAGCAGGCAGAGCAGCAGGTAGGGGGAGAGGGAAAAGCAGGCTCTCTGCCAAGTAGGGAGCCTGATGTGGGGCTCAATCCCAGGACCCTGGGATCATGACTTGAGCCAAAGGCAGCCACTTAACAAACTGAGCCACCCAGGTGCCCCTCAAAAAATATAATTTCTAACAGTGATAACTACTACTAAAGACAACCACCAGGTAATAGGTTAGTGAGAAATGCTGGAACATGGAGTTAACTTTGCAGAAAACCCAAAAAGATTTAAGGCAAAGAGGGCAAGTATAAAGTTCCTGAGGTGTGAATGTAGTGGAACTATCCAAAGAATAACAAAGATAGTGTAACTGAAGCTTAGAGTATTACAGGAGAGCATGGTATAGTCATATGAGGTTGGAAGTAGTTGAGAAGGATTGAGAAGGATCACATAGGAACTTGAAGCTAGGGTAATACAAAGCCACGGGAATGACTTCAAGCACAGGACTGGCATGATCTAATTTATGTGTATTTTAGGACCTAAGTGCTGCAGGGAGAAAGGCAAAAATGGGGGTACATGCTGATTCAGTTGGAAGAGCACGTGACTCTTAATCTCAGGGTCACGAGTTCAATCCTCATGTTGGGTAGACATTTCTTAAATAAATTAATCAATTTTTAAAAAGGCAAAATGAGTACAGAGAAACCATTTAGGAGACCAACATAATCATCTGAGAGAGATCCATTTTATAGAAAAGGTTGATAAAGGAAGGGTGGCAAAGGAATAGAGTTGAGAGTGGTAGGATCAAAATCAAGAGTTTTAATTTGATTATATTAGGTTTAAGATATGTATTAGACAAGGACAAGTAGGGAAGAAGACACATTGGGGGAGTCAATAGCATATGAATGTTTCTAAAGCCATGGAATTAAATGAGACCACTTAGGGAGAATACAATAGAGAAGAAATGACTCGGGAATAACATTCAGTTGTTTGAGCTAGAGAAGCTAGGCAAAGGAGAATGAGAACCAGGGTACAAAAGCTAAGAGAAAAAACCATCTCCCAGAAGAAATAGCTATTCATGTGTTAAATGTTGCTGACTGCATAAAAACTGTCAGTCTTGGGCACCTGGGTGGCTTAGTTGGTTAAGTGTCCGACTACAGCTCAGGTCATGATCGCAGGGTCTTGGGATAGAGCCCCACGTCAGGCTCCAGGCTCAGCAGGGAGTCCGCTTGTCCCCCTGCACCTCCCCCTGCTCATGCTCTTTCTCAAATAAATAAAATCTTAAAAAAAAAAAAACCCTGTCAGTCCCCTCAGCAAGAGCAATTTCATGTAGTAGGTGCTTAAGTTCAATTGGAATGGGTTGAAAGACAATGAAAAGCAAGGAAATGACTCAACAGATCAAGGTAATTCTTTGAAGAGTACTCATGTAAAAGGAAAAAGAGAAATGGAATAATAAGTAGAGTGTGTCATGGGGTCAAGAGGTTTTGACTGTTCTTAAATCTAAAGCAACATATTTGTGTGCAGATTAAAAAATAAAAAAAGAGGGGGAAAATGATGATCATGAGAGAAGTTAGTTGTAGGGCCTTACTATATCATTTGAGAACAAACTGAGCTCACCCTCCACAAATTTCATTTCGTACCTATTTTCTCCATAATTCATGTGACGCCTTCTGGGATCTTGTTTTGCTAATGTTAAGAATTTGCTCTTTGAACAGCTCTATCATTTTCTAGAGTCATATACAAATAAAATATAGAAAGCACTTAACATATAGTAAGCAATCATTAAATGGAAGCATTTTTATGTGCCTTTTCTCCTCAGCTAGAACAAAGGTAATAAAAGGCAGACCTTTCATATTCACTGTGGTAGTGATTTATCTATATTCTAATAATTATTCCATTCCACTAAACTTTAATTATCAATTTTTTTAAATATGAATTACCTCCATAGTTAATGCTAGACTCTGGTGTGTTGGAGATATCTAGGAGTGACCCTATAGAAAGGGAATGTTCAGCTGACGGGCGCTTACGGGGAGGAAAAGGTGACATGTCTGTCTCTCTTGAAAGCTGAGCAAGTGTCTCTTTTAAACGACGTCTTTTGCGATTGCTGTTTGGGGTATTTAGAGAAAGCAGTGACACTGATTTCTTGAGCTCAGGAGTATCAGCCTGCAATCAAAAGCAAAAAAGCTCAATTTTACTTCCTTGGTTCTATACTGAGACAGGAAAAGAAAAATATATTTACAAGTCTGACAAAAATCTGGATCCTACACAATAATTTTACCACTTTATACTCCGCCAGGTAATTCAGAAGATTCATAAAACACAACAGTCAAGGGACCACTGTAATTGCCTAATCCCAAGCAGCTCATTCTGTTTCTGCACAGCTCTATCACCATTACATATTCATCTGTAAGCTTGTTTACTGTCTAGTACCCTGTTAGGCCATAAACTCTGGAGGGCAGGGACCATTCACAGTTTGTTCACTGTATGCTTACATTTAGCACAGTGCCTGGACATACTGCTCTCCAATATTTGCCAAATAACACCTGACTTTCAAAGCTCTCTCCTGAAATTGTAAGCAGTTTTTAAACTTTATGGGTAAGAACCTTATGCCGAGAACAGGAGTCAGAAGAAAAGACAATATGGTACCTATCTAGATTTTATAGTAATACAATAAATCTGCACCTCACCTTCAATATTCCATTCAAATTAAATCTCTAACTAAAGAAAATCTTCCCTCAAAGCCTGCTTCTATACCTTTATGCCACATTTTGGTGAATGATACCATTCTCCACCAATCTAGTATGGAGGCTGCATTTTTCTTGCCTACAATTTACTACTAGAGTCATTTTTCTAATGCCATCTCTCCCCTTAATATTCTTCAGTGGTTCCCAATACTTACCAAATTCTTTAACATTATAAAAAACTCCTTGGCTCTACCTAAATCATAAGCTTTATTTGTTGGCCTTCTTTCCCACACGTTTTCTAAAGCCATACTAAACTACCTGCTATCTCAATATACTTTCAAGCTTCACACCATCTCCCACCTGCTGTCAAACTTGAATGTCCTTACAAGATTAGCCTAGAAAGTTGGCTCAACATTTATTTGCTCTTTTCGGTCCTGAGTCTCTCAGAGTGAGGCTAGTTAAAATAATTACTTAACTATAGTATATATTCTGCACTATAACTGCATATCTAACTTTTCCTTAAGGTTCTAAGTTTCTAAAGATATGAATTTTATTGTTTATAATGGTATCACTAAGAAGTACCACAAAATGACATATATTAAAGTAATTCTATTGCATTAGTTTTACTTAAATCTACACAAACTGCTACTCAATATCTAATTGTTCAATTATTCTCAAACTCTTAAATAGAACATAAAAGATGACTAGTATGCCAATTCTACCATGCTCTTTTTGGAAAGAAGTGTTATCTTTACACAATCAAATTCACAGAACAAATGACTAATGGACAGAAAAGCATACCTTTTCATATAAATACATAGTTTCTCCAGCTCGGGCATCCATTTGAATGCTTCCCCAGAACCACTAGGTAGGAAAAAAAAAAAAAATTAATTAAGAATTTATCTTATCAGAGAAGCGATTAGTAATATTTTTAAAAAATCAATCTTGGAGCTTCTAGCTGACTCCGTTGGTAGAGCATGCAACTCTTAATTTCGGGGTCATGAGTTCAAGTCCCACATTAGGTGTGGACCCTACTTAAAATAAAAAAATAAAATAGAAATAAAACTCTATAAAAAGAAATAGCCAATCTTATTCTAGAATTACTTGCCTCCTGCTTGACAACATAAAGTTTTTTCGAAGGTTCAAATGGAAGTTCTTTTACTACATTCTCTTCAACTACAAGGTGAGTGCATCTTTCATCTCCAACAGGTAAACAGTTACCTCCTAAAGAGAAATGCATGCAAGCATAAATAAGCCAAAATATTTATCTCCAAACCTGAATTTTTAAAGAGGCATATTCAGCAGGAGATGATTAAGCAAGAGTGGGGGTAAAAATATAACTTTTAAATTATAGTTAAGTCTACCTTGCATTTTAGTCATTTCTTCCATATTGGTTTTTTCTTCATCTGAAAATCCCAAGAAACTTAAAATGCAATCTTGAAAAGGAGGAACTTTAAATTCATTTCTAAAGTCATCAACGGATGCACAGAAATCCCTAAAAAGAAAATACACTCTTCTAAAACCAGCTTAATTTAAATTCAGTAAGTATATCAATTTAAAAATCTATACTTCTCAAGGTTTTCAGCATAATCCATTTATTGAAAATGTTTTACATGTAGTCCTGAAATGTTCACAAAAACATCAGTTAAGAAAAAAAGTTGTGTCCTCAGTCATCCCCGAAGTAATTTCTAACAAAATTTGGTCACAGGTAGTCTTTACAATCAAATCCTTGCTCTGGATATGAAATTTTCTATGTATTCCAGGGGTTCTATAGTTTCATGAAATGTTAAGTAATGTTAAGCAAGGAATTATGAAGTTGGAAATGTTAAGCAAGGAATTATGAAGTTGGAAAGCTTAAGGTTATGAATTGTAGTCACCACTTAGAATGTAACCAGAAAAACACAGTGGAAAAAATGTAACGATCTAAATATCCAGATGTATTAAGCTTTTACCTAATAGTTTTAGAATGCTAATGGTAATCAAAATTATTTCACAAGGAAAAGTCTGAAGATACCACAGATGTCTTCCATTTTCAATTTTTTATAATTTTTTTTTTTTTTTTTTTTTTTTTTTTTTTTAAAGATTTCATTTATTTGACAGAGAGAAACACAGCGAGAGAGGGAACACAAGCAGAGGGAACGGCAGCAGGAGAAGCAGGCTTCCCGCAGAGCAGAGAGCCCGATGCGGGGCTCGATCCCAGGACCCTGGGATCTGACCTGGGCTGAAGGCAGACGCTTAACGGCTGAGCCACCCAGGCGCCCAATTTTTTATAATTTTTTTTTAATAACTTTGTTCCTCCTCAACTTTATTCCTTAGGCCACCCAAAGACTAAATTCACTTTGTCTATACTATCTATGAATTTAATTATCTATGAAGATAAACTTAGGTTTATCTTCGTAACACACTTAATTCAAATACTGAACTAATGAATTTCTAAACACTTACTGTTCATTCCGCCTTTCCCAAGCTTTATAAATCCATTCTGACTTCATAATTGGAGTGCCCAGGCTCACAGCAATCTAAAAGTATAAACATTAATTACAATAAATTTTCACCTTAAATAACTGCATTCATGGAATTTCTAAGCAATTTTATACATAGTTTTTTGCAGTTTTAGATCATTATTCATCTGCTTTATGACAAAATATAAAGAAAAATTAACAGAAAAACTGTCTTTCAATCATATAAGTTAGGTTAAAATAATTTAGAACAAGTTCCATGATGTCCAAATCATTGCCTTATTTTAAATAAATATAACTCTGAAGCTAAGTTCATCTTTATTTTACTATATTTCCATTTCTCCTTTCTCCATGTTTACGTCCTTGGAAGTATTGACCCCAAGACAGGATTACAGAAGAAAATATCTGACTTAGTCACGAAAAACTCAGATATGAATTGGAAAGTATACCTCTCAGGATTTCAACTTTATCCCAAAATTACCACTTGTTACATAAATACACTGATGGAGGGTGGGAACAAGGTGATAAATTCTTCCCAAGATATTCAAGTGCAATCTTAAACTACGATTTTAATTCTAATAAAAGTAGTTTCTTCTTTTTTATAGTTTTCACTAGTTAAATCTTAGAACCATCTTATAAAAACATAGCTTTGTTCTTATTAAGACCATTTAGACAAGAGTGAAATATCTGCTCAACACTTCCCAACTCCCTTATTCACCAATGCTTATAGTAACCTTTGCTAATATTAATCATCTGCCTGAAATGTTACATACCTACCAAACCTCCACAATCCTACTCATTCTCAAATCCTACTTATTTCAAGACCTAACCCAGGTTCCACTGCTTCCTTAAAAACCTGAAAAGGACCACACTCCTTTGATTTAAAATTCTTACTAAATGTACATATAGCAAAAATTGAATTTCTGATCCTCAATAAAATGCGGGAAAAATAGATAGGATGAAAGTGCTATTATGAAATCCATCCCCCTGCTATACTGAAATGCACCCAAGTTTACATACCCTGAATTTTTCTCCTTGTGTACAATTTGCCACCAAATGTGTAACTTTTGAATTAAAGTCTTTTCGAATAACTCCACCCATGTGATGAACCAATGTCACCAATCTGACCTCAAAAGAAAAATTAGGCAACATTAACTTTACGAATAATTTGAACAAAATTTTAAATTATGTTTAGAAGTCATTTAGCATCTACTGAATAATTTTTATTTATAAAGCACATAAGAATTTTTATAAAGCTATGAATTTTATGTCAAAAAAATTGAAGATTCATTGCCTAATGGACACAGGCAAAATTATACATAGAGATAAGTAAAGATAATTATCTAAAATTTAATTAAACAACAAGCTTTCATACATCCTAAACAGAAGACTTTTTAACACAAGGTTATATCATACCAAGATTCTTCGCACAGTTACAGTAATACTTTATTAACTCGAACACAGAAAATTTTATGAATCAAAAGTTTCTATGAATTCTCTAGGGCAATGAATATACTTTAAGGCTGGATTTGTATAACAAAAAATTGCAATGTATTGACAAAAACTTCACATTATGTGGCTGATAATACTTAACAAAAAGACAATTTAAATAGATCTGGTAACAATGAAGTTTTTCTCTTAATTCAAATGCCTACCAGCCTAAACAAAATGTTTCTTTACAAGGCTCTTCAGAATGTTTCTTCATAAAATTTAGAACAGTATTTACATAAGTTTTCCTTCAATATGGTTAAAATAAAATCATGATATAATTAACCAAAAAAAAAGTCAATTTAAATTTATTTGGCCGAAAAAAATATTCCTTGAATAGAATGTTTTAAAATACTTACTAGTTCTTCTTTTTTCCTAAATCCAGTAAAGCATAGTACTAGATTCATCATGCTTGTACAATAGAGTGGTCGACATGAAAAAGGCAAAGGCTGAAGGACACAATTTTAAATCTGTGAGTTTTCTTTAGAGAAGAGAACACATCTTTTCAAGCTAAAACATATTTCCCCCTCTTGCCAATCAACTTTGTCAATCCAAAGATTTCTTGCATTTTTCAATATGAAACCAAAAAATGGCAAAAAGCAGATTACAAGTTTTACAATACAAAAATCCCCCATAACTCCCAATTCATATCTGACACATATAATCTAAACACACTTAACTACTGGCAAATTAAACATATTTATATGCATATTTATATAAACAAATATATAAATATATTTATATTTATTATAAACATATTATAAACTTTTCTAAAATATACTTTTACACATTCAAAGTTTTATCTACTAGGAAAAATTTAAGACTCCATACACTATTGTAAATGATTCTAATTAAAATAGTTCAAAATATTTTATAACAAACACTATGTAAATTTCACATATACTTAAGCCAAATATGCCTCCAATTTTTAAGCTAAAAAATGGAAATAGTAAGTAATTTTACCAATGGAGATACATATATAATGGAAAAAGAATGGTTAAAAAAAATACATATAGATATATAATTCCCACCACTATGCAAGATTATTTCACAATTTTGGTCTTGAAAGATTTACTTGGTTTTTGAAAGCAACACTTCTGAATCAAAACAGAGAAAGTTTATCACGCACTTTACTAAGTATTTATAGCAGAAGAAGCACAAAATTGACCTAAACAATTTTAAGTTAATAAGGGAAGCTCAAGAACGGTAAAATGTATCAATAAAACCAAAGAATATAGACTAACTCTACTACAACTCTAACACTGAAATGTCATTAAAAACAAAAAGCTGTGGTACCTGGCTGGCTTAGTTGGAAGAGCATGAGACTCCTGACCTATGGTTTGAGAGTTCAAGACCACATTGGGTGTAGGGATCATTTAAAATAAATAAAGTTAAATTTACAACCCAATATAAAGAAAAAAAAAGAAAGCTAGGGCGCCTGGGTGGCTCAGTGGGTTAAGCTTCTGCTTTCATGATCATGATCCCAGGGTCCTGGGATGGAGCCCCGCATTGGGCTCTCTGCTCAGCGGGGAGCCTGCTTCCCCCTCTCTCTCTGCCTGCCTCTCTGCCTACTTGTGATCTCTATGTCAAATAAATAAATAAATAATCTTAAAAAAAAAAGCTAAAATAATTTCTTTAATTTTAAACCATGCAGTAACAAATAAAAATGGGAATGTGTATTTATACTGTGGAAGACAGTAAGTTTATATATGTATATACATTTCTGGAACCCAAGTTTAAAAAATTATTTCTTCCCAAGACATTTCAGGTATTAAGATATTTACGTATGTATATATACACACAAATATGTTAATTGTCTTTATTTAACTTCCAAAAGTCTTAGATTTTCACTCCTAAAAGTTACAATAGATTTTTAAAACTACATTACAGTAGCCAATACCACCCCTATTCTAAATCTTACATACTCCCAACAATTAACAGGATTTTTCTCCTTATGAATTTTCACAAATTTCATGAATAAAAATTTAACCTTGAAAGTCACAATAAATGTATTATTTTCTTACCTCTCCTTTTTGGGCACAGTTTAAGACAACTGGTGGTCCAATAATTCTACAGTCAGTCTTGTGTAACTCATTAAAAACAGAATCATGGAAGTCCATAACTATGAATACATTTTCAAATTCTGGAGAATCCAAACTTTCAAATTCTTCTAGTGATTCCATCTTTACAAATGGCACTTTAATTTCCTTGATTTTTTCATATGGTTATTAGAAATAAAAATTATTTATAGATTACAAAATTCACATAACTCTAACACCTAAAAACCACTTCACTATCAACATTTTTATATTTGTAATAAACTTTAAGTCACAAGAGCATACTTAATAGTGAGCAGCCTTATTTCTTATTTGTATTTTTATATATACATATCTCCATCTATATTAATATTAAATTTTTAATATTAGTATTATAAAGGCATACCTTTTAACATGACTTAGTCATTATAAATCATCTAATACACATATAAAATTAAAATGATTCATTCTAATAGTAAGACGCATTAGAAAGATATCCACTATTACATTTTATTCTAAGAAAATGATGCCACACTTAACAGTTCTTCCTGCATAAATCATCTTCAGAATGATTTAAAGAAATAGAAATAGAAAAAATACTATGGCACTTAGTATATGCAAGGGTGAAGATTAACTTAATCATTTTAGTATATATGAAGGAAATAAAAGATACGAAATATATAGGTAGTTATCACATGGCAAATGTAGGCTATAAAAAGGCCAATTTACTGTTTAATACTTTATAACGTATATCTATGAAAAAGAATGAAGACATTTAAGTACTTGTATGACTCCTATGCAGAAAGAACAGAACCATTTAAAAGAAAATTCTGAATAGGTCGGTAAATTGTTTGGGCTTTATTTGCTAGGCTGATGTGAAGAGCTGAATTGTGTATCCTCAAAATTCACATGGAAGACCTAACCATACCTCAAAATGAGACTATATTTGAAGACAGGGCCTTTTAAGAGGTAATTAAGGTTAAATGAGGTCACTAGGTGGGCCCTAATCCGATCTAATTGGTATACTTATGGGAAGAGGAAATTCAGACACACAGAGTTATCAGAAATGTACATGCCAGAAGGGCCATGTGAAGACATAATAAAAAAGTGGTGGCCATCTGCAAGCCAAGGAGAGAGACCTGAAGAAAAAAACCAAACCTGTCAACACCTTGATCTTGGGACTTCTAGTCTCCAGAACTTTGAGAAAATACATTTCTGTTGTTTAAGCCAGCCAGTCTTGGTATCTTGTTATGGCAGCCCTCACAAACTAATACAGTTGGTATACAGAATTAGATATATTTCATATGCTGAGACAAATTCTCTGATTACTGTCAAATTATCGTACTTTATATTTTTTTAAGATTTTATTAAAAAGTGTGTATGCAAGCAACAGTGGTGGGGGAGGAGGAGGAGAGGAGCAGGGCATTCTTAAGCAGACTCCACACCAACTATGGAGCCCAAACAGGCTGGATCCCACCACCCTGAGAACATGACCTAAGCCAAAATCAAAAGTCGTACACTTAACCAACTGAGCCACGAAGGCAGCACTGTGATTTATAATTTTGGAAATAAAGCAAGAATTTGGAAGAAACATAAAATTAAAGGGGAAAAAAGAAGGTAGAGTTTAAAGAGAAACATCAGATTTTTGTGAATATATATGTGCCATCTAAATTTAACAGTGCCAAATTACCGTGTAAAAAATTCATTACTTACAATATATACTATAGTTTGGGGTTTCAGAAACACCCAAATTCTTAAATAAATATAAAAGATTCTATTAATCTAGCTTCAAAGGGCAAAAAATATACCTTGTGCCTAATTTAGGTCCAATCACCATTAAGTGGAATTTAAGAATACAATCAAGAGTAGTGCAGCATGCCACATGCAATGAAATGCTTGACCTACCATATTAACAACACTTTTTATTAATTTTTCATCCGACTTTCCAGGACAACTTTCTCTTATCTTTATAACAGGGACTTCCATTATTTTAATAGTCTGTGGAAAAGAGACTTAAGTATAGGATTAAGAAAACTATAAAATTATTTAAACACTGATGGAAGAAAAATAGCCTTTCTTTTAAAAAAAAGCTAAAATTCCATACCTTTAAAGCTTTTATAAGTTCTTCTTGTTTTCCAGCTTCCTGAACCAATATCATTCTCGTTTCAATTTGAGGCATTTCTTCTATTAAAATTAAAAATGTTTAAATATGTTTATCAGGTACAAATATAAAAACCAGCAGTTCCTAAAGGAGTTGATCCCATTTACAATTGCACCCAAAACCATAAGATACCTAGGAATGAATCTAACCAAAGAGGCAAAGAATCTGTACTCAGAAAACTATAGAATACTCATGAAAGAAATTGAGGAAGATACAAAGAAATGGAAAAACGTTCCATGCTCATGGATTGGAAGAACAAATACTGTGAAAATGTCTAGGCAACCCAGAGCAATCTACACATTTAATGCAATGCCTACCAAAATACGATCAACTTTTTTTTCAAAGAAATGGAACAAATAATCCAAAAATTTATATGGAACCAGAAAAGACCCCGAATAGTCAGAGGAATGTTGAAAAAGAAAACCATAGCTTGCGGCATCACAATTCCATACTTCAAACTATTATGTATATTTTTTAAAGATTTTATTTATTTATTTGACAGAGAGAGAGAGATCACAAGTAGGCAGAGAGGCAGGCAGAGGGAGAGGAGGAGCAGGCTCCCCGCTGAGCAGAGAGCCAGATGTGGGGCTCGATCCCAGGACCCTGAGATCATGACCTGAGCTGAAGGCAGAGGCTTAAACCACTGAGCCACCCAGGCGCCCCTACTTCAAACTATTATAAAGCTGTAATCATCAAGACAGTATGGTACTGGCACAAAAACAGACACATAGATCAATGGAACAGAATAGAGAGCCCAGAAATGGACCCTGAACTCTACGGTCAACTAATCTTTGACAAAGCAGGAAATAATGTCCAACAGAAAAAAGACAATCTCTTCAACAAATGGTGTTGAGAAAATTGGATAGCCCACATGCAGAAGAATGCATTTCCTGGAAGTCCATTTCCTTACACCACACACAAAAATAGACTCAAAATGGAGAAAGACCTCAATGTGAGACAGGAATCCATCAAAATCCTTGAGGAGAACACAGGCAGCAACCTCTTAAACCTCAGCCACAGCAACTTCTTCCTAGAAACATCACCAAAGGCAAGGGAAGCAAGGGCAAAAATAAACTATTGGGACTTCATTAAGATCAAAAGCTTCTGCACAGCAAAGGAAACAGTCAACAAAATCAAAAGACAACCGACAGAATGGGAGAAGATATTTGCAAATGACATATCAGATAAAGGACTAATATCCAAAATCTATAAAGAACTTAACCAAACTCAACACCCAAACAAATAATCCAACCAAGAAATAGGCAGAAGACATGAACAGACATTTCTGCAAAGAAGACATCCAAATGGCCGACACATGAAAAGGTGCTCACTCAGCATCAGGGAAATACATATCAAAACCACAGTGAGATACCACCTCACACGAATCAGAATGGCTAAAATTAACAAGTCAGGAAATGACAGATGTTGGTGAGGATGCAAAGAATGGGGAACCCTCCTACACTGTTGGTGTGAATGCAAGCTGGTGCAGCCACTCTGGAAAAGAGCATGGATATTCCTCAAAAAAGTTGAAAATAGAACTACCCTAAGACCCAGCAACTCTGAACTACACGGTATTTACCCCAAGGATACGAATGCAATGATCCGAAGGAGCACGTGCCACCCCGATGTTTACAGCAGCAATGTCCACAATAACTGAACTATGGAAAAAGCCTAGATGTCCATCAACAGAAGAATGGATAAAGAAGAGATGGTATATATAATACAATCAAATATTATGCAGCTATCAAAAAAAAAAAAAAAAAAACACAATGACATCTTGCCATTTGCAACGACGTGGATGGAACCAGAGGCTAATTTGCTAAGCGAAATAAGTCAATCAGAGAAAGACAATTATCGTATGATCTCACTGATATGAGGAATTTGAGAAATAAGACAGAGGATCATAGGGGAAGGGAGGGAAAAATGAAACAAGATGAAACCAGAGAGGGAGACAAACCATAAGAGACCCTTAATCTCGGTAAACAAACTGAGGGTTGCTGAAGAGGATGGGAGTGGGGGGAAGGTTAGGGTAGCAGGGTGATGGACTTTGGGAAGGGTATGTGCTACTACGGTGAGTACTGTGAATTGATGAATCACAGACATGTACCCCTGAAACAAATAATACATTATATGTTAAAAAAAAAAAAAAAAAAAAGCAGTTCCTAATCCCTCTTTTCGCTATATCTGGTATGTTTTTCCATCTTTGAGGAGATCATCTTTGAGGAGAGTCTCTAAAATTAAAATGACTTAATTCTCAGTTTATTTTTGTTTATTTTTTAAAATTTGGCTATCACTTTAGAGAAAGAAAAAATAAATTGCCATGGAGTATACAGACATTAGCACTCCTCCTAACCAAAAAAAGCATTCATTATTTTGCACAGCCATCCTCTTCAACAGTGCATGCAAGTTCAGGACAGACCCATTTATAAAGTGGTTAAGGGAATAAGTGGCTTTTCGCCTAAGCAGTCATAACTGGATAAATTCTAACAATGTTGCAGCTGGATTGCCCTCATACAGAGAAAAAGCAATATTCAACAATACGCTTTCTCCTTCAAAGCTGAGAAGCATTAATCCAAACAATAATCAAAAATCTATACAGTATAAATGGCTAAAATCAACAACACAAGAAATAACAGGTTTTGGTGAGGATATGGAGAAAAGGAACCCTCTAGTGCGCTGTTGGTGGGAATGCAAACTGATACAGCCAATGTGGAAAACAGTATGGAGGTCCTTCAAAAAGTTAAAGATAGAGCTACCTTATGGTCCAGCAATTGCACTACTGGGTATTTATCCAAAGAATACAAGAATACTAATTCAAAGAGATACACACACCCCTAAGTTTATAGCAGCATTATCTACAATAGCCAAATTATGGAAGCCAAGTATCCACAATCAATTGGTGAAGAGATAAAGATGTGGAATATAAATATAATTAAATACTACTCAGCCATAAAAAGAATGAAATGTTGCCATTTGCAACAACATGGGTGGTGTTAAGAGAGTATAAGCCTAAGAGAACTAAGTCGGTCAGAGAAAGACAAATACCATATAATTTCACTGGTGTGAAATTTAAGAAACAAAACAAGTGAAGTGAAGAAAATAAGAGAGAGAGACAAGAAACAGATTATTATAGAGAATAAACTGTTGGGAGGGGCAGTTTAAATAGGTGATGAGCACAGGGTGATGTACGAAGTGTTGAATTACTATATTATACACCTGAAACTAATGTAACACTGTATATTAACTAACTGGAATTGAAGTAAAAACTTTAAAAAATCTACAAAGTATAAAGAGACTGTCAACAAATATTTACTGACTAAATATACTGTAGCTTAACAATATTATAGTTAAAGTCTAAATTTCTAGTCAGAAAGTTTAGGATTAAAATAGTGATTTGGTGTTTTAAAGCTGAAATAGGTTTACCTTCAACATATGAAGCAGATCCAATAAACACATTTTCCTTAGAAATTTCATTAACTTTAGAATCAAAAATAGAGGAGTCAGCCAAGCTTGTCCTCCCAGTAGTAGATGTTAATACACTATTGTCGGCCATTGTTAGTATTCTTCTACGTTGGCTGAAAAAAATAAAGATTGAATAAAAATTACATGAGCATTGGGCAAAAACATGCATTAGAGGCTCTACTTTTCTATCTAGAATTTATAAAAAGCAGCATTACTCATTTTTCTTAATACCGAACCAAAGAAATGTCATTCAACTTCTGAGCCTTGGTTTCCCCTTATGTAAAATAAAGATAGTACTACCTGACTCAAAGGAATACAGTAATAATAACAATGTATGAAAAGTATTGAAAGAAAGAAAGAAAGAAAGAAAGAAAGAAAGAAAGAAAGAAAGAAAGAAAGAAAGAAAGAAAGAAAAAGAAAAATGTACTCAAAAAAGTACTCAAAACATTTCCTGAGATAATAAAAATTCAGAAGGTGGTCATAAATATTCTACCTCCCTCCTTCTCCATCCCTTTGCCCTCAACCAACCCATTCTTCTTCCTATCTTCATTTACAATACTACATCATCCCTCAAATAATCCCTGTCAAAAACTAGATCCATCCTTACTCTTTCCTCTACTTTATTTGCCCTCCCCCAAATTCCTATCAATCCTATCTCAAGTACTCTGGGACCTCATAAGGTTGTCTCTGATTATTAATTTATTGCCAAAACAGCTTCAAATTTTAGAAAAAAGGAGCTGAGTCCTGGCCCCACTTCTCTATGCTCCTTGCTACAATGGCCACTTGGTCAAATACAATAGCTCCAAACAACTTTATTATCCTAAAAACAAATGCGATCATATCGCTTCCCTGCTTAAGAACTTCCATGAACATCCTTCCCTATACCATCAAGTCCAAATTCACCATCAGGTTTACAGTTTCGTCCTGTACTACCTCTTCAACTTCATCTCCTGTTTGATTCCCAAAGCCCACATATACCGTATGCTCCAGCCACAATGTATTTCTCAGCATTTTTCAAACACAGATAACGATTTACTCCACATACCTAGTTACTCTGGATAGTACTCAATTCTCCACCTAGCACATCTTTCAACTCTAACCCACTGCTTTTGACTCATTCTCTGGGGATGTCTCTGTATATCTCATAAGAGATTGCTCTCTCATCTGTATTTTCTTATTATTTTACTATCATCTCTCCTTTAAAAGATTTAACAAGACAATTACACATGGGTTAATGCCAATATGACTCTGGACATTAAAGGAACACTTTTTTTTTTTTAAAGACTTTAGGACTTGAGAGTTGAAAAGCTAAGCAAACAGGGAATAAAGAAAAAGTTAAATGAGTTTTCTCATCAATTCATATCGAGGTTATTATGTAAGCTTATTATCTTCAAGTTAATTTCCAGAATATTGGGCAAATACAAGGAGGAGGCCCTTATCTTTATCTGGTACATGTCTGATCTACTTTAGCCTCCTTTTTTTAGATTAATAAAATAAACAAATTATCTTCCACCAGCTTTTTATCAAAGTAATAGTTTAAATAAACTATATGCTGTGGAGAAATAGCATTTAGTTAAGGTATCATTAACATCATATGTAGATGTTGATGCTAAGTAGTATGAAGAAATGCACATTAATAACATCCAAAGTCCTAAGCATAATTGTTAGGCTCACACTTCAAAGCTAGGAAACCCGGCTTCCCTTCTCAACTCTGCACTCAGTTTCCAAAACCAAGAAAATAACACAACTCAAATCCAGTTATGATGAAAACTGAATAGATGTCATCTTAAAATAAGTGGCAATTATTAAATTTCATAATATTCACAATGTGAACATTTTTTATTGTCTTACCATACATCCATAGCAATCATTATTCTACAGCTCTCCAAAGGAATGCCCCAATTGTTGTTAGTAAGAGTCTCTATTTAGAATCAATGACAAATTCTATCCAGCCCTTATTTTTTTTTTTAAGTCTCTCACACTTAATGGTTTTCAGTGAGAAAGACTCTACAAAGGCTATCATCCAAAGGTCCCTTAAAAGAAACTTAAAAAAATTCAAAAGATAAACTAACATACTTTAAAGAATGAAGGAGGGAGATTTTAATAATCAAAAATATGAGTTTACATTTTTCTTATGCCTGCTTAAAGCCATCAAAATAGGTAATTAAAAATTAAAATTGTCTCTGATAATACTGTATATGATCAATTTATTGCTGAAATTGCTTCAAATTTTAGGAAAAAAAGAGAGTTGCATGGGAAGTTGATGACAACATCAACACTCTGATTAAAACCAGAAATTTTTCACATTCATGTATTCTGTAACCTTTAGGACAATAGGATTAGTGTTCATAAACCTATACAGCTTATTTCTCATCCAAGAACATAATCAAGCAGCCTTTTAACTAAATAACTACAACACATGCCTCTTTTCATCCCAAAGAGAAATCTGTCACTTAAACAAATATCCACTTTAGGTTTCCTTTTACCTATTTTTTTAGGCAATCGCCTTTCAGAGGAGCTAAATGAAATACTGGATATGATGGCAGTGTTACTGACAATAACATTAGGTATTAACATTATAAACATTATTATTAATACTTATTTAACGCTTAATGTGTGACACTGTCTTTTAATTGTATTTAATCTTTGAAACCATCCTAGGAGGCAGGTACTATTACTGTCTCCACCTCATAAAGAAGCCTAGAAAAGAGAGGTCAAGTAACCACCCTAGTCAGTAAAACAGGGATTCAAACCCGGACTGATTCCAGAGGCTGCACTTTTAACCACAAAGCCAAACAAATCTGTACCCAGGAGGAAAGCGCACGCAGTGGAGAGAGGGGGGAAAGTTAGGCGGAAGCCGGAATGGGCTGGCGTTTTTAAAAACTAAAAAGTAAACTTCCTACGGAGAAGACACCAAGAAGAATCCTAGAGCGAAACCACCAAGCACTCTGAGATAAGTCCCCAAAGGCAGTAGCTGTGGGCCGCCACAACCGCAGGGACAAGGCAGCTCGTCGAGACCACTCTTCCCAACTCCCTCCCTTCACCCAGACCTTCTTCCGGAAGAAATATCTCACCAGGTGAGGGATGAAGATGCCCAACTTCGGGATCCCACTGCGCGTCACTGCCTAGCTGTTGGGAGTGAGGTAGGGGAGTTCCGAGAGCCAGGAAGCCTGAGCAGGGGTGCTTCGGAATTCGCGGCCATCGGGGTGGGGCAATTGGACAAGAAAAGGAGCCCAATTCTCCGGGGACGTTGGCCCATTCCCACCTCCCCTACCCACATCCACGAAGTCCTCACCACTCTCAAAACCGCCTCGGAAGTCCACGAGTTCAAGCACTGATTCCCCTTACTGGTACAGCCATTCCTCGCGGGTGTCAGCCACAACCAATTCAAAAAATGAGCCTCTTTCTCTAAAAGCCATGCCGATTGGCGCGTGATGTCAACCTTCTTCCCATAGGCTGCGGTCTCCAGAGGGGCGGTGATTGGCCACTGCTCCCCGCCCACCTCCCCTCAGGCGCCGATTGATTGGTTCTGCGTGTGTTTCAAATAAACCTAACGGCTCGCACGTAAGAACGACAGGCGTTTGTAGAGAAGTGCCCGGATGTGACCGGGGGCGGGTGGCAACGGTAGCCCCTAGGCTTCTCTGGGAGTGGCAGGTGTGTCTGTGGCTACCGCTTGTTTACTCAATAAGCTTCCCATTTCCTGAGTTAAGTTTGAGTGGATTCCTCCTCCCTGCCAGCTTTTTTTTTTTTTTTAAGCGTCACTAAATCCTTTAAATCAGTGCCCCCACTGTTGAGTTTTTCTTCACTGATTGCTGGGAGCTGGAAGATTTTCCTGCCTGCGTGCTTTCTGCTTCAGGAATGTTATTTAAAGTTGGCTTCAGAGGTTTTGACTTTGGTAGTTGTGTTGGCCTGGAGAGGCCATGGATAGGGGAACTCTCGGCTCTCCAGGTGGACTTAAAATCAGCAGCCGCTTATTTAAATTCTAATGTATGTAAGCACTGCTCTGGTTTGGGGAATTTCACCGGTAATTAGAATAAGTTCTTAGTGTTTCTCGGGCTTTTTTTTTCTAATATAAGTTTACATTTGAACAAATGTAAAAATATGTCAGGAGATTCTAGAATATCCTGGAGCCAAAGTAAATTGCTTCTTGCTGCTTTCTCCGGCCACCCTGAGATCTTTTCTTTCCTGTAAAGTCTAGCCGAGAATTTATCGTTTGTCCTGTAATTACTAAAGCTATTGTGAAAACAATCTTTTATTTTCTCCAATTTTTAAATACAATACCCTATAACATTATCTCTTAAAAAATACTTCTCCCCTCAGGTAGGTATTGCATAGTTCCCACCTAATCGCTGATTTAAGTAAAAGAAGAAAGGGAAATCCGTTGCCCAAACTTAAATCCCAGTAAAAGAAGGAAAATTTGTACTTTGGAACACTTCCAACCGTGTAAAACAGGTGAGAATTTACAAGTTTTCCTAATTTTGTCAAGCCACTTTAGAATGACCGAAAAGTGTGTAATTTAATCCAAAAAATGAGTGATGCAGTCTGGTAATTATTGGTTTCCCTGTTTATAACTAAAGGAATATTTGTAGTTTGCCTTTCATTATAATGCTGTGATAACCGTTAAGGCCAAAGAAAAGAAAAATAGTCATTGAAATTTCACTTTGGAATGTGCTTGCATACTTAAACCAGGGTGTGCCCAGCATTCCAAAAATTCTCACCAACGAAACAGACTAAGCTACTGAAGAGAGAAGCCTATTTCCTCTGTGCACAGCTCTGTTAAACTGGCTTTGCACCCAAATCTAATGACCATGTGGTTTCACCACACAAAATGTATGCTAGCCTGGCAAAAGCTATACTTGATTTCTTTTAAGGGATATATGACAATTTGACTAACAGACAATACAATCTTCTTCCATTTCATAACCATGTAACAGCCTCCTTTTACATCTCCTATCGTGTAATCTCAAGCAAGTTACTTAACCTCTCTATGCCTCACTTTGCCCTTCTATAAAAGGATTGAATAGTAGCTCATAGTTTTGTAGTAAGGATTTAATTAATAACGAAACAAATAATAACAATAATAATAATAATAAATGTAATAAAAACGGGTGCCTGGCAGGCTCAGTCTGTAGATCTCAGGGTTGTGAGTTAAAGCCTCACATTAGGCATGGAGCCTACATACACGTGTATGTGTGTGTGTGTGTGTATTTAAAACATTCTAGCATATGGTAAAGATGCAAGAGAATGTTAGCTGTTAATATTACTACTACTTTTACTACAACTGTTATCTCAACTAAGGGGCCTTGTAAATTGCCTGGTTGCCTTCTCACCCCTGACCCCAGGAGCATTGGCACCTATGCCTCCTTTTGCCCTGCCCTATCCCAGCCACAAACTAGCCCCCTTTCCAACCAAGCTCCAAGCTTGATACAGCCAAGACCTCCATTGCTTTCTTTCCCTACCAAAGGGAGGACAATTTTTCTTTTATACCAAATCTATTCTTCCTTCTCTCCCTTAGGGAAATCCTGCTGTGCTCAAGCTGTTTCTTCTTGTCTCAAGACATGGCTCTCTTGCTGCTGCCCTTGGCCAAGCTTTTGCCCCCTTCCAAGGCAGGTCCTAGCTAAGAGTCTTTATGTTAAATGTTAGCCTCTCTCCAGGACGCTTCACTGGAAATACAGTTACTAAATTTATATGTCAGCCTCTGTTTGTATGGGGAAGGTAGGTAAATCAAAATAAGAAGTAAGTTGAAAGAATAAACCATTAAACAATTCTTATACGTCATCCACAACTCCTAGGATACCAAATGAACAGGTTTCAGATACAAAATACTAAAGGAATTTAACTGAATTTAAATAGTTAGTAGTGTAGACATATTTTCCCCCAAGCAATAAAACAATGTCTGAAGATGGGGGATAAAATTTTTGAAGGTGGAGAAAATGAAATGTGAAAGAATTACCCAGATTCTCCCTTTGGAGGATCAGCTTTCCCACTTCCATCTCCAAATTGGATGACACTCTGGACTCTTCTATCTTGAACTCTATAGCCTTGTTCCTATTCTAGTTTATTCCCTCTTATTCATATTTCTTCTTTTTCCTCCATTCCCTCACTCTCCATTTCCTTCTTCTTTCAACTTCTTCAGAGCCGCAGAGAATGTGGAGTTAGGAAAGTTAATTTTGAGTTACAGGATATCTTTCCCCACCTCATACTCACCCTGTTAAGAACTAGTATACCTGAATAATCTATTAAATCTGTTGCAATAAATGCACAATATCTGTTGTAGTGGACTTGATTTTATTACCTAAAGCTGTAATACAATGTAATATAACTTATAGATTTTATTTTAAAAATGTGAAATGTTGGGGCACCTAGGTGGCTGAGTCAGTTAAGCATCTGCCTTGGATTCCAATCATGATCTCAGGCTCCTGGGGTTGGGCCCTCCATCATTGGGTTCCTTGGGCTCCCTGCTCAACAGGAAGTCTGCTTCTCCCTCTCCCTCTGCCTCACCCCTACCCTGACACTGCCCCACTTATGCTCACTGGCCTGCTCTCTCTCTCAAATAAGTAAATAAAATCTTTAAAAATTTTTATAAAATAAAGTGCTTTTGTGGGGAGTGACAAAAAAGTTTTAAAATGTGAAATGTTATCAAGCAATAATTCTATATTATAGTAAATTTAAATACTTCATCATAAGATTGAATGTTTTACTCTAAATATTAACAATATTAACATTGTGATGTCACAGATTTCTTGAAATTGTTTTTTCCCTTCTAACACCATCATTACCTCCTCAAAACATTTTTGAAATGTATACCGATATATAATGCCACACAAGATAAAAGATTTAGTCCCTCTAAGAACTTATCACTTAAGATATTTATTTCAAAAATTTTAATGACTAACCTTGGAATTCTGTCCTTTCTTGGAATTAATAATATTTTTCAACAGAAATGTCATATTTCCAAGTAGGTTATAATGCAGGATCTTAAAAGAAGCCTTTTTAGATACCTCAATAACCTGTAATTAGGATATGAATCGTAGCTTTATTCATATGAATCATTAGGCTATAAATCATTTACCATAGCTTTCCAAGACTATACAAATTTAGCACTTAAAGTTTCACTTGGACAAAGAGAATTAGCTTTGCTTGATGGAGCAAGAGGTTTCCAAATATGATGAGGCCATTATTTCAAATTACGTAATTTGATTAAAAAATTTCAGATGTGGAAAAAAATCTCAGTTCGTTAGTCTCATTCTTTATTTTACAGAAGAATTTTACCAAGGCCAGCACCATAGAGGTTATATTCCTTTGCCAAGGTCAGGTAACCAAGGTAGTTAGTGGCAAAATCAAGATCAAATGTTTTATTTTCACTAAGCTATTCCGCTTTTATTAAAATATTAGTATTTATATTTTACATCATTCTTATACATATATATACATATATATACACATAATGCATATATATATATATATATATATATATATATATATATATATGTATGTATGTACCTTTGAAAGCCTTTCAGATACTTTCAATTACATAAGACCCTTGTTGGTCTTGTTTACCTATGTATCTTCAGCACCTAGCAACAGTTCCTGGCTTACAGTAGATCATACATTGTAATTGATCCCTAAGAATACACGTTGCTCTCTAATCCATTCTCCTACCTGCATTCAGAGTGACATTATGCAAATACAAACTCGTCCGTAAGCCTCTTTAAAACACTTCAATCCTACTAGGCCTGCATGGTTTGACCTCTACCTACATTTTCAGCTTCATTTTATGCCAAGTTCACTTTCTTTGAGTTCTATACCGTCTTTCCTACTCAAGGTTTTTTGCACCTGCTCTTCTCTCTAACAATCCCTCTGATCCCCATTCCTTTAACCTAGAATAGGCAACTTCTATTCATCCTTTAGCATTTGCTCACTTTACCCCTCCTGGGGAGGGCTTTCCTAACCTACCCACACTATCAGAACCATTTTAACCACAGTACCTAGCACAAAGAAGGCAGTCAATTAAATATTTGTTAAAATAACAACTAACTCAATGAATGAATGAACTTATTTTTATTCTAATATCAGTGATGCTTTTTCCAAAGATACTAAAGAAAATTTCTCTTGTTTTTACTTTTATCTAGCCCATTATTTATGACAATTTTTAGGAAAAATTAAGTGGCATATTTCCAAAATTAATAAATTTACATCAAGGATAAAATAATTTACATCTTTGACATTGAAGTACGTTACCCAAGAATTGAATGATTTTTGTACCACAGCCAGTCCACTTATGAGTGGAGGAGAGTTAATGCTAATGGTTCTGATCTAATTCAAGTACAACTTAATAGTTTATGAATATAAGCAATTATCCATATCCAAAATTCTGCCAGTTTAGTTTTGCCAGCAACTTCATCTTTGTAGAGTAGTATTTGCCATGACAATAATTTGAATACTTTAATTATACTTAGCAGTATTTTTGTTGCTACTGTTCAAATGAATGGAAAAAAATGAAATTGTAAATGCAAGTGAAATAAAAATGGAAACAAGGTCATCCAAAAATGATGAATATTTGACCTCAATTATATGCCCATTTGCAACAAGCAGTTTAATTGTGGGTTTAATAATGAAGGAAAAATTACATGTAAGAGGAGCATCTGGGTGGCTCAGTCAGTTAAGCGTCTGCCTTCGGCTCAGGTCATGATCCCAGAGTCCCTGAATCAAGTCCCGCATCAGGCTCCCTGCTTATCAGGGAGGTCTGCTTAATTATTATAATTAATTTATATTATATTATAATATAAATTTAAATACTTAAATTATATTAAGTATTAATTATAATTATTAAGTATATTATATATACTTAATATATATATTATATTATATACTTATAATATATTATAATATATAATATTACTTATATTATTATATATTAATATATAATATTATAATATATAATATATACTTAATAATATACTATATATATTAAGTATAATTATATTATAATATTATATATTATATATAATATTATATAATATAAATATTATAATTAAAAATTATCAGGGAGTCTGCTTCTCCTCTGACCCTCCCCTCTCCTAACCTCTCTCTCTCTCTCTCTTTCTCTCTGGATCAAATAAATAAAATCTTTTTTAAAAAATTACATGTAAGAAATAACAAATTCATTGGGAAAATTATTTAAAATGTGAAATTTTAAATGATATTTAAGTGCATAATGCAACTATATATAAATCCTATGTATAGAAAAAAATTAACTATGAAGAAATACAAAAAATGTTCTTAGTGTTTGTATCTGGCCAATAACATTTGAGATTATTTCTCCCTCTCCTTTCCTTTTTTTTGGGTAATTTTCAAATGTTTTATCATGTTTTAGTGGATAGTTGTTTTCCTAACTGTTCAGCATTTAACCCTTCCTTCCTAATAATAGTCTGATTTCCTTTTTGATAAATCCCTCATGGAATGTGGTTTTAGAGAGGTAGTGCTTCTTTATTACCACAGATATGAATGGGGCCACATTCTTCCCGTGATTAAAGCTCTGCCAATCAGATGCTCTCTTCATAGGACTTTGAATGTTTAGCATGTGCTAAAGATATGGAAAGGAGTAAGGATCATATGCATTCTAATAGCTACAGCAATATGCAGACCAGAGTCTTTGAGTCCAATAATCTTTGCTGGTGTTTCCACTACCTACTCCTCCTCCTCTCTAGCTCTTGCCCATTTCCCAAGGTTGATCCTTACACTGATTCTACAAAAAAAATAAATCTTTTTTTCTTTCAAGATAGAATTGATTTCTATTGCCTGTGACCAAGAATGCTAAGATGTATTGCTTTTACAAATCCAAATCTTGTTGGCTCTACCTTCAGAATACATCCAGAAGCCGACCAGTTCTTAGCCCCCACATTATCCTTTTGTAGGCTGCTATCTTCCCTTACCTGAATTATTGCAGTAGCTACTAACTCATCTCCTCAGTTTTACCTTTAGACCTCCACTGTCTATTCTCAGTAAAGCTGCTTGAACATTCCTGTTAAAACATAAGTCAGATCTTGTCAGTATGCTCAGAAGCCTTTCATGGCTTCCCATTTCTTCCATTCTAAAACCAGTGTTCTTACAATAGACTTTATAGCCCCAGCACGATCCTCACTAACATCATTACCTACTCCTCTCCCCTTCACAATTTTACTTACCTGTAACCATCCCAGCCCCTTTGCTGCTCCTCGTTTCAGGAGCATGTGGGAGCCATGCTCCTAAGTCAGGCTGTTTCCTCTACTTTTATGTTCTTCACTCATAAATGCATGACTTTTTTTCCTCTTCTCCTTCAATTCTTGTTCAAACGCAGTGTCTCAACCAGCCTAGGTGGCTACCCCAACCAAAACTGCAGCCCCTCCCCAAACACCTCTGGTCCCCTTTGCATTGCTCTTTTTTTATTTCATAGCCATTATTGTCGGCAGTTATGTCATTGCTTATTATCTGTCTCTCTGTACCAGAATGTGAGCTCCATGAAAGCAGAGAGTCTTGTCTGCTTTGTTCCCTGGTATATTTCCAGGAACCAGGTCACTATCCACTGCATAACAAGTACTCAATTTTTTTAAAATAAAAGATAAGCAAAAGGAGAAACGAGGACTAAAAAATGAAAAAGAGGAAGGGAAGAAAGATTTTAAAATTTCTAAATATTATCTACATGTTATAATAACAATTTAGTCATTTATGAACTGTTTTCAAGCTTTTTTTTTTTAAGTTTTCATTTAAATTCCAGTTGGTTAACATATAGTGTGATATTAATTTCAGGTGTACAACTTAGTGATTCAGCACTTCCATACATCACCTTGTACTCTGTAATTGCCATCACCTATTTCCCCCATTCCCCCACCCACCTCCCCTGTGGTAACCATCAATTTATTGTCTATAGTTAAGCTTTAAAGCTTTTTGACTATTTCTTCAAAAGAAACATCACAATGAACTCCCATATATAAAACATATAAAAGCCAAGCCGAATTGAAATGGGGAAGAGGGGCACCTGGGTGACTCAGTCCATTAAGCGGCTGACTTTTGGTTTATGCTCAGGTGGTGATCTCATGGGTGTGAGATCATCTCCATGTCTGGTTCCTGCTTTGGGTTCTGCATTTGGTGGGGAGTCGGCTTGAGTTTTTTTCCCTCTTTTCCTCTCCCTCTACCCCTCCCCCTGCTTAGTCTCTCTCTCTCTCAAATAAATCAATCAATCTTAAAAAAAAAAGTTAAACATATGATTGCATGAGACCCAGCAATCCCATTCCTACATGTAAGAATCTTTGAGGAAATTTTATTCATGATTGCTAAAAACTGGGAAAAAATTAAGTATGTATCATTTGTGAATGCTTAAACAGATAGTGGTACATCCCAAATACGGAATACTACTCAGCAATTTCCATGCAACAAAAAGGATGACTCTCAGAAGCATTCTGTTAAGTGACATAAACCAGAAACAAAAAGCTAAATGTTGTATGATTCCACTTATATGGCATTCTGAAAAAAACAAAGATGGGAACAAAAAACAGGTGATTTACAGAGGCTGAGGGCGAGGAGACAGTTTTTAGTACAGAATGGCACAAGAAAACTTTTTGGGATGGTAGAAGTACTCATGTCTTGATTGTGGTAACAGCTACACAAATGTATACCTTTGTCAAAACTCATGAATCTTACCTTTTGTAAGTTATACGTCAGTAAACATACTTTTAAAAAGAACAAAATGGAATCTGTTTTCCATTTTCAAAATTTTCTAGAATGGGAAATATAACAGTTAAAATCTAATATTATCTGGATGGGCTAAACAGTAGAATGTAGGAAAGAGTCCATTAACTTGAAAAGAGATTAATAGAAATTTTTCAATATTAACAACAAGACAGAAAAATTTTGGATAAAAAAAATGAGAGCTTTAGGAACCTGTGAGAAAACATCACATATAACTGGAGTCCCACTGTTAAGAAACAATGGCCAAAAATTTCTCAAATTTGACAAAAGATATAGATAGCTTTTGCTAGAAGAAAAAGTTTCAACTTCCAAAAGATCAGCAAACCCATCTTAGGATAAATAAAAAGAAAGTCTTGGGGTGCCTGGGTAGCTCAGTGAGTTAAAGTCTCTGCCTTCGGCTCAGGTCATGATCTCAGGGTCCTAGAATCTAGCCCTGAATTGGGTTCTCTGCTCAGCAGGGAGCCTGCTTCCCCCCTCTTTCTGCCTGCCTCTCTGCCTACTTGTGATCTCTCTCTGTCCAATAAATAAATAAAATCTTTAAAAAAAAAAAGAAAGAAAGAAAGTCTTGCATATCATAGTCAAATTGCTGAAAGCCAAAGAGAAGTTTTAAACCTGTGATGACTGAGCTACTGAAATTGTAGCAAGTATATGGGACCAAGTAAACTGTGTGAGATGCTAAAGACCAGACAGCACAGACAGGAAAAGAAATTCCATATTTTGGACAATGGTAAATGAAAAGAAACCTAAAATTCAGGCAACTGTATGATTCCAAAAGTTCTTAACCTTTGCCCTATAAGTGAACTAACTATAAACTTCTTTTAGGTCCCAGTGCCTTTGAACTCATATCCCATAAGTTATAAATTCCTATACTAATAGATATGCTATGAAGTAGCTTGTGAGTTTTTGTGAGGACTGTATAAAATAATATTATGGTTTAGAATAGTGCACTGAAAACACTCAAAAAGTGCTAGCTATTACTATTATTATTTATCTCACAAATATTTATGACATACTTATTATATACCAGGCACTGTGCTAGGCACTGGGGATACAACTGTGAAACAAGCTGATGCTGACTTTGCCCTCATAGAGGTGAGCTCTATCTAAACAATCCCTGTTTTAGCCTACTGCCTTTCTTTTTGTACAATCGGAGTTCGCAAGGCCATACAGCATCCTAACCATCTATAGTAGAGTGGTAATGTCATGGTAATGTGTATAAAATAGAAAAATATTTCCCTAATGCACAGTAACATGAAAGTTGTGATGCTTGATATAGTCACAGATGTGAGGGAAAAAAAACCTAATGCTTAATCTCTCATTATTTCTACCTTCTCTTTCACACACAGTTGAACTTATTTTATAGAGGCAATTAAAATATTAGGCTATTTTCTCCTTCATTAAGCATAATTTCCTTTAATTTTTCATTAACATTTTGCCTGCTTCTCTTTTTGAAGATTAAATGGAGCTGTTATGTATAGTATCATATCAAGTTGAGGTATTTATCAAGATTTTAAAATTACATTGTTTCGTTTTCCTAATTAAAATATTTTTTGTTTGTTTTCTTTTCCTTTTCACATGAATGTGACTGACCAAAAAACTTACATGTATTAAATCATTACTCTTGGGGATACCAACATGAAATTAAAAGCCGATATGTTATCATATAGTAGATACCTCTAGACAGTAATTCTACATTACTTGATTTTTAAAATTGTGAATGTGGATTATTTTTATAATTTATAAGTTAGGGAAACAAAGTACCCCTAATTGTGCCATTTTCCTTATCAAACCCTTGATTCCCTGTTAGTTATCAGTAGCATACATCCAAGCACTGTCCCAATAACAGGGTCTTCTCACCCAAGGCAGATAGAACAAATATGTTTTCATGCTATGAAAATAAGAAACATAAGTTAAAAACCCATTTCCTGGGAACTCTTGGAACACCTTGTGGTAGACTGCACAATTCATAAATTTATCTGAAATTTTATTTTTTTTTATTTATTTTTTTTTTTTTTAAGATTTTATTTATTTGACAGGCAGAAACGCAGCGAGAGAGGGAACACAAGCAGAGGGAATGGTATCGGGAGAAGCAGGCTTCCTGCCGAGCAGGGAGCCCGATGTGGGGCTCGATCCCAGGACCCTGGGACCATGACCTGAGCCGAAGGCAGACGCTTAACGACTGAGCCACCCAGGTGCCCCTGAAATTTTAAAATTAGAAATTAAATCGTCTATCCATAAACTTTACAAGTAATAATGCAAATCTCAAAAACGAAAAAAAAAAAAAAAGCTTCCATTTCTAGTCAATTGGTCTAATCCATTATCTTGTTAGAATTATAATGAATATATTTACCATCTTATTATCTTAGGTGCCTAAAGAAAAATCAACTGTGTTTGATTATCACAAGATTATCAAAAGGAAGGAATTTTTTAGTAAAACCAACATTGTACTGTCTTGAGGAAGCTCTAGCTTGATTTCTTGACTTGACTTTAGAATTCCTCAAGACAGAAAAAAATTGGTTATTATAGCACAGTTCTTCTTCTTGAACCAAGAGAAGGGGCTTTAAGCATAGGCTTTATTTCCTAAGCCATACAAATGAAGACTTAAGTTCTAGTTCACTGTCCTTGGCTTACACCACATTACTGGACTACACCTCTACCTGCTTCACTTGGTTCCCCCTTTTATATCTCCTCTCATATGTGGACACATTCTATAGAACCCACAGTGGTATCTTTCCCATGGGTCTTGAATAGCTTAGGCTAAGTCAAAATATACTGGCCTTATTACTTTTTTTTTTTTTTAAGTTTATTATCTTTTGAAAATGATCTCTGCAACCAACATGGGACTGGAACTCACAACTCTGAGATCAAGAGTCACGTGCTCTTCCTGGTGAGGCAGCCAAGAACCTCTGGTTTCATTACTTTTATAAAGGATGTGAATCTGCTCCACAGTGCTGGGTGCAAAAAACATCATTTTCTTTAGTGTTCTAAATTAGATATATCTGCTTAAGCTTATTATTCATCAAGATTGATGGGAAATTTAATCTACCTTATTTAACTGATTTAAAGGACAGATGGGTTCCACCTCCTCTTTAGATCATAAATAAACTAGATCATCATATACAATCTAGGAAAGGAAGGGGAAAGGGTTCTAGTCTTTAGTCCATTTTGACCACCTTTGAAATGTTAATTATTGATGCCTATATAAATCCTATGTAGGCAGACAACTCTATTCCTTTTTGGCCATGCTTAAACAAGAATCTTCATTTCTCTAAATCATGACACTTGGTGTCCAGTCCTCACACTTTCCCAAATTGTGCCTACTCGGCAGCTTGTCTAGGAGTGCTACATGAGAGTGGGTCTGAGAACTTCCTCTTAGAACTGCCTCCACCATATTCAAGAAAAATGCACTGGAAGCCAGAATCCATCTTCACCTGAAAGAACTGGTCTCATTTTCTCCCTCTCCTTCCCTCCAGTGCTTCCGAAACAAAATGGCTTACTTCCTTGAGGGCAAACAGAAGAGAGCTCATAGGACCTTCAATTCCTGGACCTTTCATGGAAAGGAACTCTGGTTCCTACATGTTCTTTGTTTAATGCTAATTTACTACACTATTTAAGATGTATTTATTATTTGAGAGCGAGAGCAGGGCAGAGGGTAGGGGCAAAGGGAGAGGGAGAGAGAGAGAATCTTAAGCAGACTCCCTTCTGAGCGTGGAGTCTGACGTAGGGCTGGGTCCCACCACCCAGAGACCGCAACCTGAGCAGAAACCAAGAGCCAGTTGCTCAACTGACTGAGCCACTCAAGCATCCCACTTACACTAATTATTTAAACATGAGTTAGGAGATATTAAATCAAAATGAATTAAATTTAAAGATTGATTATTTACTTAATGAAACATTGAAACATATAACTGAAGTTTCATAATTATTAATTAAAAATCACAAGTCTGATATATCAGATTTTCTTAAATATTACATACTCATTTATCGAACCACACACAAATTATATTGATTATAAAACTTATCACTACTTTTATACTTCAAGTAGTTAAAGTATTAATACTATGGATTTAAATTTATGCTTTTCATTATTTCTATACTATTCTTATTATTATTTATCATTCCTCTTAGGGGTTGCCTTCCTAGGGTCACAGAAATATTAATTACCTTGAGGGGTAGAGTACCAAATAAAACAACCAAAAAACAATGCAAGGAAGCCAAGGTCACAGATTCTGGATTGTCAGTAATTGGGCCTGGCTTCAAATCCTAGCTACTGATCTCCAGGCTAGATTTCCTTTTCATATTTATTTACTGTGGCAGAGACTCTAATGTGAAATTTAGGATACGGCATTTTGGGCAGAGAAAAGTCATAATCAATTAGAGCGCCAGGAATAAATCATGAAATATTAGAGCTAAAGAACACCTTAAAATCAGTCTCTGCTCACTTCACTTTCTAAACGTGGAAAAGAAAAAAAAAAGGAATCAGATACTGGTGGCAAAAGTATTAAGATACTCTTTTTAATAATCTGGGAATCATGATTTTATAGTCATGACCAAGGATGCCGGCAATTAAGAAGATTAATGTGAGAGGCAAGATAAGCAAAACTGATATCTATCATTGTAAATTTATTCTGTAAATGACTAAATCAGGGCTTTCACTTACAAACAACAGAACCAACGCACACTAGCTGGTTTTAACAAAAAAAAAAAACCTCAATCATTCTCAGAGCCTAAAGCTCTTTGGAACAGTGCCCAAAGCCACCACCAGATTGTCCATGGTGCTCTGGGAACAAGTTGCGCAGACATTACCAGCAACCCTCACCTCTGATGCCACTGAGAACTCAGTGCCTCTCAGCCAGATTCTATGCAACACCTCCTTCCTCGTGATGCTCTTTTGAGTCAGAGGCATTCGGTGAGTGCTGCTAGTGGCAGGATCTAGGGGACATGCTGGGTGTCTGAGATGTGAGGGAGACTAGAAAGGTGACATCTATAGCCTCTAGCTTGCAGACTCAGGACTCACAATGTGGGAAATTAGCAACATTTATCAAAAGTGTTTAAAAGATTCTGGGAGGCCACAGATATACTAAGTGCTCACTATGATGCTTAGGCAAATTTTCTTTGAAATGATGTCCCATTCATATGCACCCAAACATATTCACTGTAAGGCATTTGAAAAGTCAGATAATTCTCTTTCTATCTATCTATCTATCTATCTATCTATCTATCTATCTATTTCTCTTTTTATTTAAAGGAAGCTCTACGTGGGACTAGAACTAACAATTCCAAGCTCAAGAGTTCCACACTGGACCGACTGAGCCCAAAAGATAATTTTAAAAAACTAGTCAGGTGCAGCTCTTCTGAAGTAGATAATCAAATAATTTCTAAAATGAATGGGACTTTCATGTGATAGAAATAGACCATTATATACAATAAACAGTATATGTGTATATGTATTTGAGTCTGTGTGTATGTGTGTGTGTGTGTGTATCCATTTATAAAGTAATTTGTAATAAGTTAATCATGAATATTACAAAAACTGAATGATTTATTTTACCAAAGGAAAAGAAAAATAACTTTAGGCCAATGAGGCTAGCAGACTTTAATCATTTAATCATATTCCATTTTTTTCCCAATGATAGAATTTCTTGACAATATACATTCTGTGATTTGATCATGATCACTTACTTATTCAGTTAATACCATATCTTAACCATTCCTTGTATTTTTCCACACACAGATTACTTTTTCATGGTAGCTTTTGCATTTTTCTTATAAAAGTGTGGCTTTAGCGACTTATTTAAAGTGCTTTTTGTAGTATATTTATCTTGTATTTGCAATCTTATATAACTGGTGACCCTGAGCTAGAAAGAATCTTAGAGATCCTGGGTCCAAACAATTCTTTTACAGAAGAAGAAACTAAGAGTCAAGAAAGTTGGTTAACTTCCCAAGGTCATATACACAGCTGATGGTAGAGCTTAGTCAAGAATTTCCAGCCAATTTTCTGTTAGGCAGTTTGAGACAAATATAAAGGATTGTTTTATAAATACAATTGTTGAATTAGATAAATAAATATAAATAGATATAACTTTCAATAGAAGTTCAAGTGTATCTGGTATAAGATGGTTCTGGTACCAATTTTCTGAGGTATTTTTGTGAACTTCTTTTTCTATATTATTTTTAAAATGTTATTATATAGTAATGAATGAAGAAAATTGAAAAACTTAAAGTATTAAAAAGAGATTAAAATTATTCATTGTTCTACTACATAAACAGAAATGCATCTGAGATTTGGGTATATTTACCTCATTGTTGTATTTAAACTTTTTGCATTTCCTTAAACTTAATTGTAGTCAAAATATGTATTTACTTATTATAACCCAAGCAATTGTTTGTGGAAGTATCCTGCTTTTTAAATTATTTTAAGGAAAAAATCAGTAAATAAATAATAAAAATTTTAAAAATAAATTATTTTAAGGGCTAAGTGTTCCATTTATAGTTAGATACAATGTTTATGTAGAAGAAACTTATTTTTATATATTTAAATATAGATAATTTTTAAAATAATCCTTATTAAGGAATTTTTTTCTACATAAAGGCTCATATCATGGCATCATTTATAAAAGGAAACTGGATACTGTGTATTTACCTACCTTTCATAACGTCTATTTTCATCTATGATCTAGTCTCTCTTTATAATTTTTTGGAGGGAAAAACAAGACCCTGAAAATTATTTTACATTCCTTGAATCTTGGTAAGGTTAAATATTTTCCTATGTATCTCTTTACTGACTACATGTTCTGCCACATGAATATAAAGATTGTTAAAATGTACTTAATTTACTATTTTTATATTGATTTTTATATTGATATATACTTTAATATAACAGATATTTAAAATATTTAAACAAAAGCATCAAAAGTCTGCCATATCATTTTTCACTATATATATCAAATTATCACAACTGAGTAACAAACCTCAGGGGAAAAAATCCTAAAACAGTGCTGATGTAATATCCATACCTAATGATAAAGGGATCAATTCATTTAAAAGATGTAATAATCCTCTCTATATATGGACCCAACATTAGAGCACCTAAATATATTAGATATACACTCACAGATTTGAAGGGAGAAAGAGACAATACAATAACAGCAGGGTACTTCAACAATGGATAGATCATCTAGACAGAAGTGCAATAAAAAAATTGGACTTGGGGCACCTGGGTGGCTCAGTCGTTAAGCTTCTGCCTTCGGCCCAGGTCATGATCCCGGGGTCCTGGGATTGAGCCCCACATCGGGCTCCTTGCTCGGCAGGAAGCCTGCTTCTCCTGCTACCACTCCCCCTGCTTGTGTTCCCTCTCTCGCTGTTTTTCTCTCTGTCAAATAAATAAAAAAATCTTAAAAAAAAAAATTATCTTTAAAAAAAAAAAATTGGACTTGAACCATGCTTTAGACCAATGGCCCTAACAGACATATACAGAACATTCCATCCAACAGCAGCAGAATACACAATCTTCCCAAGTGCACACAGAACATTCTCCAGAATAGATCATATGATAGGTCACAAAATAAGTTGTAGCAAAATTTTTTTTATTAACATATAATGTACTATTTGCCCCAGGGTACAGGTCTGTGAATCATCAGGCTTACACATTTCATAGCACTCACCATAGCACATACCCTCCCCAATGTCCATAACCTAGCCACCCTATACCTACCCCCCCACCCCCCAGCAACCCTCAGTTTGTTTCATGAGTCTCTTGTTGTTTGTTTCCCTCCTGATCCCATCTTGTTTCATTTCTTCCCTCCCTACCCCCCAAAACCCCCAGCACTGCCTCTCAAATTCCTCATATCAGAGAGATCATATGATAATTGTCTTTCTCTGCTTGACTTATTTCGCTTAGCATAATATCCTCTAGTTCCATCCACCTTGTTGCAAATGGCAAGGGTCCCTTTTTGATGGCTGCATAGTATTCCATTTTATTTTCTTTATCTTCTTTATCCATTCATCTGTTGATGGACATCTAGGTTCTTTTCATAGTTTGGCTATTGTGGACATTGCTGCTATAAACATTGGGGTGCACATGGCCTTTTGGATCACTACATTTGTATCTTTAGGGTAAATATCCAGTAGTGTGAATGCTGGGTTGTAGGGTAGGTCTATTTTCATCTTTTTGAAGAACCTCCATACTGTTTTCCAGAGTGGCTGCACCAGCTTGCATTCCTACCAAGAGTGTAGGAAGGTTCCCCTTTTTCTGCATCCTCACCAACATCTGTCGTTTCCTGACTTAATAATTTTAGACATTCTGATTGGTGTGTGGTATCTCACTGTGGTTTTGATTTGTATTTCCCTGACGCCAAATGATGTTGAGCACTTTTTCATGTTTCTGTCGGCCGTTCAGATGTCTTCTTTGCAGAAATGTCTGTTCATGTCTTCTGCCCATTTCTTGATTGGATTATTTGTTCTTTGGGTGTTGAGTTTGATAAGTTCTTTTTAGATTTTGGATACTAGCCCTTTATACAAGTCATAGCAAATTTAAGAAGACTGAAATCATGCCAAGTATCTTTTCCAAACACAACAGTATAAAACTAGAAATCAATAATAGGAGGAAAGCTGGAAAATTCACAAATATGTAGAAATTAAACAACACACTCCTGAACAACCAATGGGTCAAAGAAATCAAAATGGAAATGAAAAGCAGAGCTTGGGTGGCTCAGTAGGTTAAAGCCTCTGCCTTCGGCTCAGGTCATAATCTCAGGGTCCTGGGATTGAGCCCCACATCAGGCTCTCTGCTCAGCAGGGAGCCTGCTTCCCCCTCATTCTCTGCCTGCCTCTCTGCCTACTTGTAATCTCTCTCTCTCTGTCAAATAAATAAGTAAAATCTTAAAATAAAAAAAAAAAAGAAACTAAGAGCTTTTTTTGAAAAGAAAAACAAAATTAAATTTTTAGCTAAACTAAGAAAAAAAGAAGATTCAAATAAATAGATTCAGAAACGGAGGGGCAGACATTACAACTGATACCACAAAAATACAAAGCATATAGAGACTACTGTGAACAATCATACCAACAAATTGGATAACCTAGGAGAAATGGATAAATTCTTAGTAACATACAACCTACCCAAACTGACTCATTAAGAATAGAAAATCTGGGGCGCCTGGGTGGCTCAGTGGGTTAAAGCCTCTGCCTTCAGCTCAGGTCACGATCTCAGGGTCCTGGGATCGAGCCCCGCATCAGCTCAGGTCACGATCTCAGGGTCCTGGGATCTGCTCCCTGCTGAGCAGAAAGCCTGCTTCCCACTCTCTCTCTGCCTGCCTCTCTGCCTACTTGTGATCTCTCTCCTCTGTCAAATAAATAAATAAAATCTTTAAAAAAAAAAAAAAAGAATGGAAAATCTGAATAGATCAGTAACATGTAAGGAGACTGACAACAGTAATAAAAGAGTCTCAACAAGATAGGCCCAGCACCAGTTGGCTTCTCTGGAGAATTCTACCAACCATTAAAAAAGTAATGCACATTGTTCTCAAGCTTCCCAAAAATTGAGGGAGAGGGAACACTCCCAGACTCCCTTTACAAAGCCAGCATTACCTTAAGACCAAAGCCAGATAAAGACACTGCAAGCAAAGAGAGCTAGAGATCAGTGTCTCTGATGAAATGAAAACAGAAGATCAGAGAGATATCCGCACTTCCCATGTTCATTGCAGTATTATTCACAATAGCCAAGATATGGGAAAAAACATAAGTATCTATATCTATCAACAGATGTATGAATAAAGAAGCTCTGTTACAAGCGCATGCACGCACACAAACACAGTGGACTAGGTCAACCATGAGAAAGAAATCTGCCACTTGCAGCAACATGGATGGCCCTTGGGGGCATCTGATACTAAGTGGTATTGGCCAGATGCAGAAAGACAAATACTACTGCATGATAACACTTAATGTGTGGAATCTAAAAAAATGGAAAAAAAAAGTCCAACTTAGAAACAGAGTAGAAAAATGATTGCCTCAGGCTGGGAGGTAGGGGAAATAAAGAAAGGTTGGTAAAAGGGTACAAACTTCCAGTTTTAAGTTAAATACAGAAAGAAAAATGCTGAACAACGTCACTTATTTGTGAAATCTAAAAAAGCCAAACTCAGAGAGAGTGAGAGTAAAATGGTGGTTGCCTGGAGAGGAGGTAGGGAAAATGGGGAGGTGTTGCTCAAAGAGTACAAAGTTCCAGTTATAAAATGACTAAGTTCAGGGGATCTTATGTATAGCCTGGTGATTATAGTTAATAATACTGAATTATATACTTGAAAGTTGCAGGAAGAGTAGATCTTAAATGTTCTCACCACAAGAAATGATAATATGTGACACCATGGAGGTGTTAGCTAATGCTTTGGGGGTAGTCATTTTGCAATATTTAAGTATATCAAATCAACAGGTTGTATACCTTAAACTTATACAATGTAACATATCGATTATATTTCAATAAATTTGGAAAAAAGTAAAACAGGGATAAAATGTTTACTTAAAAAAAAGGATTTGGGTATTTCCAAGTGCTCTCTCTCTCTTAGAGGAGATATTCAAAGGATTGAATTTGGATTCAATCCAAATTGGATTACTTTCTAAAATTACACATACATAAAAAACAGATTTGAATTTAGTAAACTTACTGTTTTTAGTTACTATGTTATATTCAATTTGTTACCTGATTATATTTAGCTGTGGAAGAGAGGGAATGATTTCTTTTTCAATTGTCAGCCCTTCAGATCTCAATATTAGACTTTTATCAGCTACATGTTTATTGAACGTTGGCTATGTGCCTAGAACTGAGTTGGGACCTGGTTATAGAGCTTAGGGCAGACACTGGAATAGGTAAGAAGTTAAATTTGGGATTCAAGTTTTTATTTTTAAAATTTTTTTTTAAGATTTTATTTATTTGAGAGAGAGAGAATGAGAGAGAGGGAGCTCAGATGGAGAAGCAGAGAGGGAGCCCGATGCGGGACTCAATCCTGGGACTCCAGGATCATGACCTGAGTCAAGGGCAGTTGCTTGACCAACTGAGCCATGCAGGCGCCCTGGGGTTCAAATTTTTAAAAAGAACAACTTCTGGGAATATTCTAGGGACCTACCAAAAGTAAACGCCCAAATGAGCTAACCAATGGTTTATTCTTCTGAGATAAGTACATACTTAAAAACCAAGAAACAGTAGAGAAAGCTAACTGAAATATATAAACCACCTGATTTATTTTGAGCATGTCTAATTGCTAAACTTTAAATGTCATCCTGACTACTTGGCCTAAGAACTTAGACCAGTGGATATTTAAAATAATTATTATAAAGTAAATTTTATCAGTAGAAGTCATGTATTCCTGAGACGCATCCACGGATTAGCCAACTTTGACAGCTATACATTCAATTAAATCAGTGAAATAAATTCTGATTGTACATCGCTATCTCTGGTCCCACTGATCAGTTAAGAACAGACCTGAGGGATTCCTGGCAGGCTCAACGGTAGAGCCTATGACTCTCGATTTCTGGGGTCCTGAGTTTCAGTCCCACATTGGGTGTGGAGCCTACTTAAAAACAACAACAAAAACAGACCTGAAATTTCTGGTGATAAATTTATTATTTTGTGTTGTTCATAAAATCAACAGAAGGTGCTTCCTGAAGATTTCATGCTCTTGCCACAAACCTTACATTACACAGTATACTTGCATATACCTTTCTCTCTTTGTCTGATGCGCTTCTACACACCTTTGAAGACTATTCTTTCTATACCTCTACTATAGCACTTAGAAAGTCGTCTTTTATTTCCCTGTTTACTATTTATTTTTTTCCTACAGACTGAGCACTCCTTCCATGCAGGGATATTGTCCCATCCCAAGCACAACACAACAACACAGCGTTTGGTGCTCAGTAGGTCATTCGGAAATGTCTGCAGACTTTAGAAAACAAATGACATCTGTGTCCAAAGATAATAAGGTAATTGTGATATATTGTGATGTTATACAAGCTTGAATATTATTAGTTCCTTGATACATAATTTCATACATATGCCTGAAAAATTATCTGGTCTTGGACACACACATAAAATGGAAGGAGCCATTTTATATAAAAAAAATTATGAAGTCACTTTCTCAGGAATCACAGGAAGATAAGCCTTAAATATGTTACCCATAGTTGTATGCATCAGTCTGAGAATCTGAAAAAAAAAAAAAAAAACGAAAAATGAAGAAAAGATACTTAACCAGAACATTGCTAAAAGACTGCTTTTAAGCAGGCAAATTATCCAATAGTCTTTCTGAAATAAGATTCTGAAATAAAATCATTTTAGTGTTTTCAGAAATATTGAAAGTTACTTTAAAAGAGGTTCCTTAGGATATAAATACCCAGCAACATAACACTCTTTCCAACTCAGTTCCATCTTTACTCAGAGGTAGGTCTTTTAAATTAACTTTGTGAGGAAGATAAGACTTACTGCTAGGTAGTCACTTAGCGGTTACAGAAGGTGCTTACAAGCTTCAGGGCCCAATTACATGCTGAACTTTACAAAACATTGTCACTCTGAGGAAATGACAGCTAAGCAGACATCTCAATAAGAACGAGCCAACTAGGATGGAAAATAGGGGGCAGAGTTCCAGGCCGAGGAAACAGCAAAGAATGACATACATAAAGATCCTGAGGCAGAAAAGCCCTAGTATATCTGATCGGAAGGAAGCCAGTGTGGTTGCAGCATACAAGACAGGTGGGGAGGGCAAGAGGTAAGTTACAGAGGTAGTCAGAGGCAGCCAGCCCAGCCCAGAGTGAGGTCTGGAAAGGAGTTTGGAACTTAACTTGAAGAGGATATTCATATTTACAGGTGATTGCCTGGAACCCTGATTACTTTCCATCAGATACACCCCAGGACCAACAACTATGCCCAATCATCTACATAGGCTGCCCCTTTTCTCATGGGCAGATCCACCAAGGACATCAAAATAAAATTCAGTTCCCTGGAGAGCACAGCAATTTTTAGAAAATACAATGCGCCTGATTTTTTTTTAAAGATTTTATTTATTTATTTGACAAAGAGAGAGATCACAAGTAGGCAGAGAGGCAGGCAGAGAAAGAGGGGGAAGCAGGCTCCCTGCTGAGCAGAGAGCCCAATTCAGGGCTCCATCCCAGGACCCTGAGATCATGACCTGAGCCGAAGGCAGAGGCTTTAACCCACTGAGCCACCCAGGTGCCCCACACCTGAGTGTGCCTGATTTTAAGCAATACATATATTTGGTCAAAGGCCCAACTTGTATCTTACTGCAGATACAGGAAGCTGCTTCCTGTATCTTCCTGTACCTTCCGCACATTCTCCCTACCACCCCCATCACCACCAAGCATGAAAAATCAAAAAGAGCAGAAACCTTCTTGCCTTGCTTCACTCCTTTATTTCCTAGTGTAGACTAGGTATATATGTTGAATGAATGAAATATTGGAAACAACTAATGAAGATGTTTAAATTTATCTCAAAGTGGTCTCTTTTTTTTTTTTTTTTTTCAACTCTGAGACTTATAGAAGAAGCATGGAGAGTTATAGTGGTTTCTTCAGTCCTTCTTGGTTTCTGTCTCTTACTGTACCGCTTAAGGGAAAATCATACTGCACTAGGAGGCAGGAGAAGTAAATATTGGTTCCATCGCTTACAAACTAGACGACTGTGAGCAAGCTGCTTTTGGCCTTGAGAGTTTCATCTGTAAAACTGAGCTTGTTACTACTGCTGAAGATAAAAGGATGAGTCAGATGTGGGGGGTTTGTTGTGGTTTGTCACCAGCTCTAAGATCTATGATTTTATGAATATAATCAAAATCCAGGAAGAAAATATCAACATCTACAAGGTAAAACTTTGAATTATTTACAGATTACCTGAAAACAAATTATATTAATTCAGTAGTCAGTTTGGTTGATTATCTCTGGGATTATTTCTAATCACTCATAAAGATTAGCTTCTAACTTTATATACATACATTCACCCACAAACATATACGTATCTTTCCGTTTAGAGTTATGTGCTTAACCAGTAGCTACAACAACAACAAAAGCTACAAAACACTGATTTCAAACTTGAATGCTTGCAATGCCATTGAAGTGTGCCCTTTGTATAATGTTTTCTTCCCAACTCTGAACAAGAAACACATTTTCTCCTAATAATCTCATTATCAGTCCCCAACTTATGACCAGTTCACTTTTTTGGGTCAGATTAAATTTAAATGACTATATTAAGTGCAAAAATTATATGTACCAAGTGTTTTAAGGCCTTGTTCAATAAGTTTGGAGCTGTCCTCATACCACCTCCTTAAAACAGTTCTTTCAACCGTTTTCCTCCTGGATCTCTGTTTGTAATTCTGCTGGTGAAGTTCTTGGGTCCATTCTATATCCGCCCTCTCCCCCCATCGGAAGTCTGGACTCAAGTGATTTTTCTGTTATCGTTGACCCACTGAAAGAATTTTTTTCAGGTGACATTTCCCTATTTATTTATTCATGTATATTTGTATGGATTCTTGGCTTTTGTGTTATTTGTAATCCATTAATTATTTATTTTGATGCTAAAATTACCAGCTTTAGCTATTGGGAGATCCTTTGATGCTAAAATTACCGGCTTTAGCTATTGGGAGATCCTTCAGGCTGTCACCTGTGTCCTTTGACCAGTCCCATCAATTTTGAGCACTTCCTTATCTTCTAGCACAACAGACTCGACTTGGACTTTACTTGCCTCGGCCTAGGAGCCACCCTTTCCTCAAAGAGCCAGCAGGGTCCTGGTTCTTTTTACTGGCGAAGGAGATTTGGAAACCAAGAATTGGATGCTAGCCATACTGCTGGCTTGTGACTGATTGAACTATGGGAAATTATTATCTTTTTTCAGCACGTATCAGCTAGAATTTATATTCTATTGCAAGTCTGGCTCTAGAAGACAGTGAATTTTTATTATCTTTCTCAGTATCTCCATTGTGAGTCAGAGTGGCCCACCGGCCTTGGACACACACACAATCATCACGCTGAAACTATTCTGGGTTTTAACTTGGCATCCGGGGGGAGGGAGCCCACAGTCACGGGCGTTGCAATACAGACCTGTGTCCTCCAGAGTCCGCTGTGGGGCTCTCAGAGCAGCCCCGCGGCGTTCTCAAACCCCGAGTGGCTGCCACACTTCGCAAGGACACCAAAGAAGAGGCACGTCAGCGCTCCGACTTCCTCCCGACGCCGCCTCTGATTGGCTGCTGGGCGCTTAAGAAACCGGTGAATGAGCGGCTGACCCTTGCAGAAACTTGCTGGAGGTCTTTGGGTGCCACAGATCTTTCCTCCGCGTCCCCCCGCGGGCAAGCCGAGCCGGGGGAGGATGAGGTCGTCCTGTGTGCTGCTCACCGCCCTGGTGGCGCTGGCCGCTTATTACATCTACATCCCCCTGCCCAGCTCCGTGTCCGATCCCTGGAAGCTGATGCTGCTAGACGCGACTTTCCGGAGCGCACAGCAAGTGGTGAGACGCAGCCCAGAGCTGCTGATTCTTTCTCCCTGCTCTTAAGTAATATTTGAAGGGGGAAGCAAGATTTCCGGACCGCGTCCCACGAGAACGCATATTTTCCTAACGCAATTAGGTGGTCGATTTTTTTTAAGGTGGTTCAGTCTGGCGTTTTCAAGGGTGTCGCATTTGCCTCCTTGCTAGCAGCGGGCTAGATCTGTATCTTCTCCTCCGCGTTGGTGACCGCGAAGGTGAAGTTCTTGAATATAATTTGACAACTGTTTAACCCTTCGCCTGCCCTAAATATCGCCCCCTCTTTCTTGGTTTGCAACGTCAAAAAACCAAAAACACAAAAAACAAAACCCACTTTTCAGCATTTTATAAACCACCCTTCCCCATTTTCCTTCTTCTTGTAGGGGCCAGCAGAGAGTGAGTTAAATGTTTTAAGAAGGCTGTGGGGAAAACAGGCTCTGATTCCGGGTAGTGTGCAGCCACCTTAAAAGCAGAAGCGGGGCCCCGGCGATCTCCCGAGGTCCCCTGACTGTGGAGCTCAGTATTCCTGGGGGCAGCAGGCAGGGCGCCTGTGAGCCCTTGAGTAACCGCGGCGATCTCCCGTTTCGTTCGAGGTGCTTATCAGCTCAGCCCAAGAAGGAAGCCAGGAGGCCTGGCTGCCGGGCTGAGGGCGAGGCGGTGGTGTGGGCTGCAGCCGCGGTTCGCATGATGCACTTGTTTTCTGCCTGCCCTGCAGCATTTCTTTTCTGCCCTTGGTTGTCAAAGAGATAATCTTTGCCTGAGCCAGGATACTCCTGCTCACTCTGGCAGGGTAACATTTCTGTCTATTGTATCATGGGTATGGATTTCTTTTCCCCATAGACAGTGCATTGTAACTGTCTGCCGTTTATTCTACCGTAAGAGACATTAATTTTAGTGCCAGAGAATCTAAAATCTAAACTACAATCTGCAGCTAAGGCTGGGACCTATTATTCTAACCCTTCTTAATCTCAGGTTATTTTTGTAAGCTCCTTTTTTTTTTTTTTTTTTCTTTCCAGAAGTGACTAGAGAAAGAGAGAAAAAAAATCATGATTTTCCTAGGGAGTTGATGTTCCTTTTCCCTGTCCTTTCTAATTGTGTGTAAAATCACAGAGTGTCTGAGGCTTTGTCCTATCAAAAAGCCCCCAAAGTAGGGTATCCTGGCACATTCCTACTAGGGATTTGTTTTTCTTTTTTTTTTTTTTTTTAATTTTTTTAAAAAATATTTTATTTTTAAGTAACCTCTACACCCAATGTGGGTCTCGAACTCACAACTCTGAGATCAAGAGCTACCTGCTCCACCTCCTGAGGCAGGCAGGCACCCTAGGGATTTGTTTTTCTTAAATCCAGCCCTGTTTTCCATTCCCTGTTGTCTCTTAGGAATGGTCTATGAAGTTAGAGATCCCCTTCCTTCCCTCCTGCTGACTGTAATGATGCCATGGTGGAAGAATGACTATCCCCTTCTCTAGCATTTGTCCCAAGAAAGGTACTCTTGTAGGGTCTTCTTGAAATCCCTCTCTTCCTTCAGAAATTATGTAATTTGGCAGTGGTATCCTTTAAAGGTTCTGGGGTATAATGGTCTTTACCTGTGTGGGTTATAATGGCCTTTGACAATAAGAATAATAGTGACTAGTTAGAAGAAAAAAAAAAAACATGGAAAAAGAATCCAACTGCTGTGTTGGCTACAGAGATTTTTCTTAGTTTTCGGGTCACCAAAGAAGTCCTCCCCATCATGTGTAATTTGGGAGAAGTCAAGTTTGGAGAAAAGCCATTCTTCCCCAACTATAGGCTGTTGACCCAACAAAGGCAAGGCCTTTGGACCCTATGATCCTCTGTATAAAATGTGCCCTCAGCTGGCATTTGGGACTGATAATGTGTGTGAAGCCAGATCACAGAGATAAATGAGGTAACCAGTTATCCTCACCTGATACTGCAGCTTGAGAGTGGGTTTGCCAGGAAGTGGCTCTCATCCCTTTTCTTCTAAATTGTGAAATAATTCACAGAAAGATCGTTCAGGCCACATGGTAGCATATTCTACCCAGTAGGCAGCTTATTAATGTCACTTCAAATTGTGTCAGGGAAAAAGTCAAGGTGACTTGACACATTGTAAGTAAATACAAGAGCGTGGCTGCTGGAGGTATGCCTCCCTGAGTCCCATCCCTACCAGGCCGCTTACTGGTATTGAGGCCAGGCCATTTGCTAACCTTCTCTGGTCCTCCATTTTCCCTGTAAAATAGGCTTAACACCTCCCTTATAAGGTTGCTATGAGGTTTAATAATGTATTTAGATGTCTGGAACGTGTAGTTATACCTCTAAGAGTTGTTCCAAAGATCCACGACGGATTGTGGAGAAAATCTGTGGGATTGCCCAACTTTGTTGAAACAGTAAAACAAATGTAAACTGAAAGTGATTTATCTCATTGAAACCTGGGGAGCTACCACTAAATTGCATGGCATAAAGTTTGTTACCCAAGCAATTTTTTTTTTACTTTTTTTTTTTACCCAAGCAATTTTAGTTAGAGTTGATTTGCTCATTCTTTTTTTTTTTTATTTGCTCATTTACAAAAGCCACTGAAACTACTTCAGAGGTGAAGGTTGGCCTGCTTCTTAGCACAGTCAGCACGTGCCCAGCATCAAGAGAGATGAATTCTACTTTTATTCTGTGTCATTGGCAAGTGCTGTACCTCTTCATGCCCATTCTTATCTCCTTTATCTAGTGCAGATGAGTCAGATTATTGAGATTTTGTTCACTCTACTTTTTTTTTCCTTGTGGTCCTCCGATATTACCTAAGAAGAAGCTACTTGAGATCTTTCTCTAAAGTCATCTCAAACACAGATGCTGCATTAAAATCCCCAGGGAGCTTTACAAATCCTGACACCGGAGTTCTATCCTATGCCAGATTTAGTTCAGAATCTCTGGGAGGTGAGTCCCAGGCATCAGTAGGTCTAAAAGCTCCCCTGGTGATTTCAATGTGCAGTAAAATTTGAGAACCATTGCTCTGTAAGGTAAATCAAATGTATTGCAGATCAGATAATATATATTCCTTAAATTGTACTAGTTATCTTGCACACATGTTGCTGGAAATGAGCCTTTTTACATTAGCATGGACTAGTTTATCAGATTAGTTGGTTGACACTTTGGCTGTAAGAGTCTAAGGGGATAAAATACGAGCTAGGCAAATTTCAGTGTTAGGGCAAAGCCTTCATAAGATGTAAACTGGGGAAAAATGCAAAAGGTTTGGGAAGGGCAGTGGAGAAGATTGATCAGCAGGATGCTAGAGGGACAAAAGTAGGGAGTTTGGGGGATTCTGGAGACTGATTTCAAAATGCCATACAAGGAAAGGTTTTTTTCAAAATGGTAATCCAGGTACAGGCGAAGACACTGAGAAGTGCACATTGTTGATTTGGGCAATATGCATCGGAAACAGTAAAAGTAGGCTTACTTTTCAACCCACCAATCCCTCAGTTCGAATTAATTTTAAGTAATCAGTGATACAGTCAAAGATGTAGTTGTAAAGATGGAAACATTTTACAGGGTCAGAAACCTTGTTCAACTAGTCCAAAAGCACTGTTTTGTTAAGATTTTATTTATTTTGAGAGTGAGAGAGAGAGAGTGGAGGAGCAGAGGGAGAGGGAGAGACAGAATCTCAAGCCGACTCCATACTAAGTGTAGAGCTCAGCGTGGGACTCCATCCCACGACCCTGAGATCATGACCTGAGCTGAAATTAAGAGTCAGTCACTCAACCGACTGAACCACCCAGGTGCCCCAGCACTGCTGTTTCACGAGAAATATGGGGGAACATTCTCCAACCTCGTTTTGTTTTTGTAGCATCATTTAAAGAAAAGTGAAAGCAAGAAAAATAAGAGATTATATAAATTATGGAACACATATTTTTGGAATACTATACCGCCAAAACTTTTAGGTTGTAAAATAATGTTTAATGACCTACAAAAAATATGTGCTTTTGTTAAGTGGGAAAGTGCAACAAAATATTTAGTTCTGTATATCTATATACTAAAACATATAGTTATGTACGTCTGTAGCTATATCAATCTATCTTTACTTAGAGAAAACGCAGAAGGGTATAATTGAAAATATAGTGCTTTTTTTTCTGGTCGTCTTCCATTTTCATTTCCATATATTCTAGCTTTTCTTTTTTTTTTTTTAAAGATTTTATTTATTTGACAGAGAGAAATACAGAGAGAGAGGGAACACAAGCAGAGGGAGTGGTAGCTGGAGAAGCAGGCTTCCTGCAGAGCAAGGAGCCCGATGCGGGGCTCAATCCCAGGACCCTGGGATCTGACCTGGGCCCAAGGCAGACGCTTAACGACTGAGCCACCCAGGCGCCCCATATTCTAGCTTTTCTACAATGAATGTGTAGTAATAAGAAATTATTTTAAAATTTTTTGTAGGTTTCCTACTTCTAAAAAGGAATTGATGTGCACACACATACCAATGTGATTAATATTTTAGTAATTGTTCTATAAGAAAATCAGATTTCTTTAAAAAAGAAAGAAAAGCATCCCGGATCCCCTGAGACAGCCATCAGGGGCATTCTTCGTGCCTAGTCACTTAGATGTGACACAGATGGAAAGCCCACTATGTGCAGTTTTAGGGAGATTCCAAAATGACCTAAAAGGATCTACAGCCTGGTAGAATGCAGAAGACATGTTAATATATCGCTATTAAGAAGGTGGTTGCTGACAGGCTTTACTGAAGAGGCAACGTCCCAGAAGCTCATAGGACAGAGGGGTTATGTACAGTTTACAGGAAGGTAAAGACAGTGGCTGAAGGCAATAGGTATCTGAAGGGAGTTCAGAGCAAGGGCTGGGTTTTGGCTTACCTTGATCATTTCCCAATTTACTAGTTCCTCTATATGTATCTTTTTTTTTTTTTAAAGATTTTATTTATTTATTTGAGAGAGAGAAAGAGAGAGTGGGTGCAAGTGGGGGAGGAGCAGAGGAACAGGCCGACTCCGAGAGGAGTGCAGAGCTTGACGGGGCTTTATCCCATGACCCCGAGTCATGACCTAAGCCCAAATCAAGAGTTTAAGCAACTGAGCCACCCATGTGCTCCTCTACCATGTGTCTTTTTGATGACATAATGTAAAATAGGTCGTTGAAATTGATATTTTTGCTGAATGTTCCCCCTGTTTCTTCTGGATGACAGTGCTTTTGGACCAGATGAACAAGGTTTTTCATCTTGTAAAATGCCTCCAAACATCAAAATGCAGCCTGGCTTCACCTGGATGTTCCGTGCATGACTGTGTTCTCGGGCTGTATAAATGTGGTTTAAATCGAACTTAGCCGGATGCCACGCGGAACTCCAGTTTGCTAACCTTTTCCATAACCATTCTGAACTGGAATGTTTACTACTTTCAGGTAAATTTAACCCAAAAGCATTAGTAAATAATAAGTTTTGTCCACTGACTTCTAGACTTGCTATGATACATATTTCTTCATTTAAAGATTTCACCCATCACAAAAATTTTGAGCTAACTTGATGGAATTTTTATAAACACCTGGCAGCAGAAATGCTTTAAGAATACTTTAGGGGCGGGGCATCTGGGTGGCTCAGTCCATTAAGTGACTAACTCTTGATTTTTGGCTCAGTTCTTGATCTCCGGGTCATGAGATTGAGCCCTGCATGGGGATCCAAACTCTGTGGGGAGTCTACTGGAGATTCTCTCTCTCTCTCCCTCAGTTCCTCCCCCTCCCAACTCTCTCACTCTCTCTAAAATAAATGCATAAATCTTTTTTAAAAATGAGGGCAGATTAATTAAGCTACCAGGTGTGTTAGACAATGCCCAATTTATAGTTTTCCTTATTATTTTTCCTAGAACTCTATGAATATATCCCTCAGCACAGGAATGCTATATTACTTTATTTGAGTGGGACTTTCTATTTCTAACATGTGACTTGGGGTTGATCTGAAGACGTTTCTGGGAGGTACGGAAGTGTAGTAATCATTAAACAGTGTGTTAATGCACAATTACTTGTTTTAAAATACTGAGTATAGGGGCACCTGGGTGGCTCAGTGGGTTAAAGCCTCTGCCTTCGGCTCAGGTCATGATCTCAGGGTCCTGGGATCGAGCCCCACATCAGGCTCCCTGCTGAGCTTCCCCCTCTCTCTGTGCCTGCCTCTCTGCCTACTTGTGATCTCTCTCTGTCAAATAAATAAATAAAATCTTTAAAAAATAAATACATAAATAAAATAAAATACTGAGTACATATTTTCTTTTTTTTTTCTTTAAGATTTTATTTATTTGACCGAGAGAAACACAGCGAGAGAGGGAACACAAGCAGAGGGAATGGTAGTGGGAGAAGCAGGCTTCCCACAGAGCAGGGAGCCCGATGCGGGGCTCGATCCCAGGACCCTGGGATCATGACCTGAGCCGAAGGCAGCCGCTTAACGACTGAGCCACCCAGGTACCCCTGAGTATATATTTTCACTGACACATGAAATGTTGTGGGAGATCGTTACTTCTTTTCTCCATTTTCTGTTTGTAAAGAATTAAGAAATGTAATTGAATGTCCAAATGGCAAGCCTAGTTTTATTCTCTTTCCAGTTTGTGTTCTATTGTGAAACTTTAACAATCTTTCCGTGTTTCCAAAATAAAATTAAAATCCTACCCTTTGGAAGTCATCACTCATTCAATAACTATTAACTGAACACCACTGCTAAGAACTGGCAAAACAAACATGAAAAGGACCCATGCCTAATCTCGAGGAGTTTACAGTGGCGCAAAGGGAAGATAAGCCTATTGGCAGTTACAGAAGGTGTTCTTTTTTTTTTTTTT
>CM053603.1:105383081-105414285 GCA_028646535.1 Procyon lotor | reverse complement strand
TGGTGGTTTTCCTGGCCTCATTAACAGTAGTGTCCTGGGGCCCCTGAGTGGCTCAGTGGGTTAAAGCCTCTGCCTTCGGCTCAGGTCATGATCTCAGGGTCCTAGAAGCGAGCCCTGCATCAGGCTTCCCCCTCTCCCTCTGCCTGCCTCTCTGCCTACTTATGATCTCTCTGTCAAATAAATAAATAAAATCTTAAAAAAAAACAAAACAAAACAAAAAACCAGTAGTGTCCTGATTGCTAACACAGGCCTCTTCTCTTCTGAAGTATAAAGGTGATGGTCTCTGGGTTACAAAAAATAGCATTTTTCTTGAGTTATGCTTTTTCTACACTAGGACATTTCAGGGCTAAAGGAGTTGAAAAGTTAAGCGTTGAGGAAATATTGGGTTTGGGCTTGGGTGTTCCATGCTTAGTGTGATAGCACAGTGAAAGGGGTTAAAAATGAAATTCTTCATACCTACATGACAACTTTTATAAACCCCAATTTTCTTCTTTTTTTTTTCTTTATTTAAAAGAGTTTAGTTATTTGAGGAAGAGAGCAAGAGAGAACACAAGCAGAGGGAGGGGGAGAGAGGGAAGCAGACCCACGGAGCGGGGACGCACATGCGGGGACTGTGCCAGCCCGACCCCAGGACCATGACCCAAGTGGAAGGCAGACCTAACCCACTGAGCCACCCAGAAGCTGCTAAAAGGCCCAGTTTTCAATCCTCAAAGAAGAGATCATGAAAAAAATAGTCTCAACACCTTTGGATATATTGTGTTAAAAATGAAAATCAAATTTGAAACTAAAGGGCTGGCCAGGATCTGATTGCTTCCAGTTAATATAATTTAGCACTGGCAGAATAGGTTGACATTGTTATTTTGCTATTATATTCATCGTTTATATCACATTATTATATGGTTTATTTTTAAATACTTTAAAATATTTTAGAGTTTCTTTTTTTTTTTTTCCATTTTATTTCTCCTTTTCCATTTCTGACCCCTCTTAGAATTTCTCGAAGTCTTGAGACACTGCAGAGTGGGGATCTTCCTCATTAGACTGGGCCTTTTCTTCTTCCTTTTCTTCCTTTTCTCCTCTACATCCTCCTGCTCCCACTTTGTCAGGTCCTCAGCCTGTAGGGTCCACCTGTATCCCTCCATCCTCTGTGAGCTTCATAGATTTTTGACAGGTAGGATCTTAGAGATGTCGTCCTACTTCTTTACCAGAGTCCGCAATTAGAACATTGGCCTCTACCTGATCACGCCGCTCCTGCAGCTGAAGGCAAAGACTGAGCCTTTCCCTGAGCGAGGTGGACTCTCACGAAAGACCTCCTGAGGCTTCGGTTCGCCCTCTGCCTCCGCCTGGGTTCTTCTGCCAAGTGCCCAGCGTACCGCCAGTCTCCACTCCTCGCGCCGCCTGCCCGCCTGCCCGCCTGCCCGCCTGCCCTCCGCGGCCGCCTGGCGGGGCTCCAGAGCTCCCAGCTTCCTGGGTCGGCCTGGGCGGAGCACAGGCGTGAAAAGTGAAGGGAGGCGTGGGCCGCCAAGCTGCAGGGGAAGGGCGAGGCCCCGGGCGGAGCGGGAGGGAGGAGCCGGGCGCGGCCGGCCCGTGACTCAGCACCTGCGCCAGACCCGCGCTGCCCGTGTCCCCTGTCCCCTGTCCCCGGCGGCTTCTGGGCCACCTGACGCCCTCTCCGCAGCTGTGCATCCCCGCGCCCCGGCTGCACGCCCGCCTCGGGGCTGGTGCACCCCGATGGCCACACCCGCGTTTCTGCTCTCAGGGTTCGCGGGGAGACGGGCTCAGACCAAACCTCGCAGGGAGGACCGAGAGGTGCCGCAGTGGAGGCGCGTCCGAGCCACGTCGGCGCACACTGAGCCTGGCAGCGCCGAACTGTTCTCGGCCGAGCAGGGCCCGCTGGGGGACTTCACAGAAGAGGTGTCTGGAAGGATAAATAGGAATTCAGGGAGGCCAGCAGAGCTCCTTCAGACCTCCTAGGTGCCTTGCGTTGCAAGCCCTGCTCTTAGCAACACGGTCCCAAACCTGTTCACCCATCACCGTCGCAAAGAAAATCAGTAACAGCTGTCTAGGGGCATCCGGCTAAAGGGGCACCTGGCTGGCTCAGTCCGTAGAGCACGTGACTCTTGATTTCAGGGTTGTGGGTTCAAGCCCCTCTTAGGGTGTAGAGCTGGTATAAGAAAGAAACAAAATTTCCTTAATGAGATACTGTTTTACACTTTGAACTAGACTAATATTTCTCAACTTAAGGTGGAGAAAAACCGCCTGGAGAGATCCCTAAGTCCCACCCTCAGAGATACTAATTTAATAGGTAGAGTCGGGGCCCAAGAACTTGCATTCAGGTGCTGCTAGTCCGTGGGCCACCCTTTGAATAGCCTTGGATTAGAACTTGTATGATTGTTTAACAAAGAGATAAGAGATAAAACTAGTTCTTAATAACCTCTTACAAACAGGTGGATTTTTAAAATTAATGATTTGCTAATCTGTTGGTAAGCCAGCCTTGTTTTGTCTTTTCAGTTGGGAGCTCTCTCTTTTAGTGGAGCCACACTTTGGCCTCCCTGGGTTTTGTCCTGGGGATAGGATTTGGGAGTGGGGGGAACAGATGTTCTTAAAAAGTATCATAAAGACCAGAAGCAAAATCATCAAATGCAGGCTCTTGTAATATATTAAAATTCGGTGCCAACACTGTTCTCCCTAGGGCCACAGAACGGTAGTCCCTCCCAACTTTCCAACAAGCCTTGCTTTTTTGTACCTTTGTGTGTTACCATATTATTCCACAGTGGAATTCCACATTATTCCACTCCCTCTTTTCTCCTGGCAATTTGTTATTTGTTCTTAGAGACACAGCTCAAATGTCACCAATGCTGTGGACACATTGCATTCTCCTCTGGGTAGAAATCATTATTTCTTTCTCCGCGTATGTATCCCTGGTACTTATCACAGTATTGCATTGTATATATCCACCTTACACAGTGTAAGCTTCTTAAGATTGGAGCCTATGTTTGTATTTCCCCTTATCTCCCTACTAATCTTGGTGTCTGGTATACAATAAACATTCAAATGTTTATTGAACAAGTGGGTGAAAAATAGATCTGTACCCTTTTCTTTGTAGTGGGATATCTAATGTGTAAAATCACCTCGGGAAGGCAATATAGTTACCTGGTGTATAGAGATACTTTTATTTAAACTTAATATTTTAGGGGCATCTGGATGGCTCAGTTGATTAAGCATCTGCCTTCAGCTCAGGTCATAATCCCAGAGTCCTGCATTGGGCTCCCTGATCAGCAGGGAGTCTGCTTCTTCCTCTCTCCCTCCTCCCTCCCCTAGTCGTGCCCCCCCCAAAACAAATAAAATCTTTCCAAAAATAAACTTAATATTTTAGATAGTAAACACATTAGATTTGTTTGTTGTAGTTGTGGATCTTGACTAAATGTTCGGAAGGAGTAAATTTTTTCTGTTTCCTGAGTCTGTTAAAATGAGAAACCTCTCCCCAGGCAGAGGTAAAAACCTCCTTTCAATCCCAATGGCCTGTGCCTTACTCCTTGAGCCTCTGGGACTGATGGGCCAAGGAATGACTGAGCTACATTAACTTGAAGCTGCTGGTTCTAGAAATTCCTGTTGTTTTAACGCTTGTGTACTGTTAGTTTTCTTAGGCTCCATTTAAGTTGGCAAACAGGTCCTGCTAACCAGCCTAGCAGATTGCTGGCAAATATGCCTCTAGCAGAGTGGAGTTTGAGATACATTTCATGACCTACTTCCCTTCCCCACCTTGATTTTAAACCTTTCACTCTTAGGTGTTCAAAACCTAAGTGATGGGAGAGATTTGGCTTTAAATGATGGTATGATTAGTGATTTCCATCTGAGCTCTGAGTATTATCATTGAGCATGACGGGTCAGTCATTTGGGCTTTTGGGTTCCAGTACTTGCTTTATCACTTTGAGCTTTATGATCCTGGGCAAGGCATTTAACTTCTTTAAGACGCAAATGAGCATAAAATATGTGTAATACCTGCTCTTCCTATTTCACAGGTCCTTGTGAGATTCAGAATGGTGAAAGTTCAAGTGCTCATAAACTGCAAAGCACTGTACAAAAGAGTATTATGATTTTTATTATTATATGTTTTATATAGTATGCACTAATTTATTATAATCACATTCTGCATGTACACAAAGGGGTCTTAATTTATTATAATTATTATCTGAATCTGGCCCTTCAGACATCCGTAGATATCCATAAAAATCATTTGCTTTGTATCTTTCGCATTTATATGCCATTTAAGAAACAGTTTTCAAAGGTCACATCTAATTTGCTGCTTCCTGCACTTTACCTAAAGCAGAGGATTACCCCCACTTGTGGGTTATCTGTGTCACTAACACACTTGTGAAGTCAGGCAGGAGGCATGAGTGAGCCAGCTCTGAATTGTCATATAGCAGAAGGGAGTCTGGGAGGTCTTGTTGTGAAGTTTCATTCTGTTGTGCTGTCTTTAGTCAGCTGCTATTTGGAACACTCAAATGAAAACAAATGCTTCTTGTCCTGGCAGTCAAGGGACACTTTTAGCAGCTCGAGAAGCCTCATGAAGGACATTTGTTTATGATCAGCTGTACATGGGGCACTGGCAAAAAATTTTGATCCCCAAGACTCAGACCTTGTCTGTCCCAAGGAGCTCACAATTAGTTATTGCTATTAGAGATAACAGAAATGTGAATAAGAAAGAACACAAATTTTTTAAAATCTCATTTCAACGGTCATGGGTGTGTGTATGGAGAAGAGTGAGATAGGAACAGGACCAAGAAAGAGGTGTTTCCAGAGAAAGGAATGTGCTGGTGAGGAAGAGCTGGAGGAAAGGGGAGGTTGGGGAGGGGGGGGACGTGCCTCTTCAGCCCGAGTGGTCAGGGCCAGTCTGTTCTAGAGCAGTTGACTGTGGGTGAGTCATGCATCCTATCCTTTTCAGGCCTGAGTTTCCCTCTGTGTGATAGAGGAGGCTAAAGGTTCATTCCAGATGTAAAATCTAATAGTTTTCTGATACAGCTTCGAAACTACATTAACTCTTGAGTGTCAGTTGGGGGTGATGGTTGAGGGTTCTGGAACCGGAATGTTTGGTTCAAATCCAGCCCGCCACTTCTTGGCTGTGTGACCTTGGGTGGTTCCCTGGACTGCACGACTGCACTGGGTCTGAGACTCCCCCAACACTGGGAACAGTGACTGGCAGAGAGCAGACATCAGTACACGTGGGCAGTTACTCACCTTGATGTACCTTGATAGGATTTAGGAGGTTTTGGAGCTAGGCAAGCAAGTTGGCAATGTAGAACTATTCATCCATCTTCTGGAACATAGCAAAAAGTAAACCAAAAGTTTAAGCAATTGGAAAGGGAAGAGCCTGTCCTTTTTGTGCTCCCTCAGATTGAATTGCAACCCTGAGAGTGAAAGAGCAGAGTGAAGATTCTCCAGGGTAAGGGTTAAGGTGTCAGATGTAATTCTAGGTTACCTTGCTAGTTGAATGTTAGGGAGATTCTCCTCAGGCTTGCTTTGTGGCTTATAATGAAATCCTTAGATATGAGGCTAAACCAATTTGAAATTTTGTAATAGAGCAATCTCATCAGAGAATCCTACTGTTACATAATTATATTTGTGCTTCCCAAGTTGGCATAATAATTCTCTCCAGTGCTTTGCTGTATGGAGAGAGTGCAGCTGTACCCCAAACTGAACTCTTTGGTCCATGCCTACTCTCAGAGTGTGAGACGAAAGATTTTTTTTTTTTTAATAAAAATAATACTGAGTAAAAGAAATAAGAGAGGAAGGACGGGTGTAGGAAGGGTCCCTAACCAGATGGGGGGGGGGGGTCTGCCAAAGGTCTGAGCAAGGCTTCTGCCAATTCAGGACCTCGGGAAAGAGGGGACAAACAATAAGTAATGTGGACTTACTCCTCACATGCATGTTTTTCCCTTTTATCTCATAACTGGGGCCCAGAGAACTTAGGAAGCTTGCCCAGGTCATGTAGCTAATAAATGGTAAGCCAGAACCTGTCTCTCTGCAAAGTCTGTGCTCTTCCTTCTCAGTCATTTTTCCTTAACCCTTTCTGCCCTTGTTCAAAGAATTTCAAGGCAGGGATAGTGAAAACTGACTCTTCACAGCCTTTTCTTCTGAGGAAGCCTTGAAGATGGGGCTGACATCCGTTAAGGAGCTCTGCTACTTTGAAGTCCTTCTAGGTCACTCAGTTTAGGAACATGCAGCTCGTGATTTTGCCTGGCTCTTCCAAGCTAATGTAGCAAGACTACACTATATGACAGGTTAAAAAGCTATGAAGGCCTGACATAAGCAAATAAAAAGAGGCAACCTTATGAGCACTCATATTCTGAATTTTGTGACAGGTAACCTTGAAGAAGCACTATACAGTAGATATTATGATCTCTCCAATTTTATAGGTAAAGAAACTGAGGCAGACAGAGGTTTGGTGAGAAACAGGATTGAACCTTGGCCACGGGACCTCATAGCACACACCATTAAACACTGCTCTGCTGTGAATGAGTAGGGAAAGGGGAGGGGTGCAGTAGAGGCAGTGGAGTGCTCTCCATGGGGAAACCCTGATTTATAGCAATTGTTGATTTCTATTATGTAAAGATTCCCATCCCAGCCAATTTCTAGCTACTGACCTGATGTCAACTGACTTGTAAATTAAGAGCCGGTTATAGCACATCACTGAAGGGCATTGCCTAAGAGAGTAGCAGATACAGAGAAAAAGTTATGCAAGTTATGCCTGAATATGATTGATTCTAGAGAACTGGAAAGTACAAGGGGTGGGGTGGTGAGAAATGGGTTGGCACGTGAGGTGGGATCAGGACATGCCAAGTTCAGATTATTCTCTGTAGGAACCTAGAAGTCAATGGACATTTTTTAAACCACCAGGTAATGTAATTGACTTTTCACGGACAGCACTCTAACGGCAGTATGCAGCGGGTAATAGAAAAAGAGTTCTCTAGAATTCAAGTTAGTAGGCAAATACAGGAAATAATAGGCATCTAATCAAGGCACCGGTGTGAGTTGGGGTAGAGACCGGAGGTGGAATAAGACTCAGAAAATGTTGGCAGATGGAATTGATGTGAATTGATGAGAGAAGGGAGAAGCAGAAGAAAATATGAAGATCACTAGCTGGGAAGTTAGATTTATGGTTAGATTATTAATTGAGCGTTTAATGGGGTTGCTGAGTCAGAGGTGGAGAAGGAAGAGTAGAACATGTTAATTTGGAAGAGCTTATAGGCTAGATCCTGGAGATGGTTGGAAATATGGATCTGGAGCTTAAGAATGGTAGATCAGGGACTGGAGATAGAAACTTAGAAGTCATTAGCATATGGATAGAGGTCAGAGCCATCTAATTTAACAAGCTGCTGGTAAGCACTTCCCATCTGCTGGGCATTGAGCCATAATAGTATATTGACTTGGTTCAGGAAAGCAGGAATTGTAAAGCTGAATATAATAAAAATGGCACCTTGGGGAGCACCGTCACTTAAAGGACCAGTTGACAGGAGAGGAAGAAACAATCAGTAAAAGAAGCCCTCCAAAGGAGTTAATTATTAGTATGGCAAAAGAGGTAAGATATTAGAGAAGTTAAAGGGAGAGAGAGAGTTTCAAGGAAGAGCAAATTATTGTTAAATGTCCACAGAGAAGCCAAGTAGGTCATTGGTGTGGGTAGTGGGGGCCGTGGGGTCGCTGGTGAACCTAATAAGGCCGGTTTCGTCAGAGGTGTGAGGCCGGGAGCCAAGTTGTAATGAGTTGCTTTCAAAGAGAGCAAGCAGTCTTTGAAAAGCTGCTGTCTTCTTTAGGGTAAAGACAGAACTGGTCTCCACAGAAGTCACCTTCTAGATATTCATCTCAGCCTCCTTCCCTGCCCGCAGCAAGCTCGCCTAGCATGGCCCCCCTCGAGGCCAACCCTGCCATTTCTTTCCCAGACCCTTTCTTCTTCCTCCAGGGTCTCGATTCACTTGTCATTTTTTTTCCTTCCTGTGTAACTTTCGTCTCCCCTTGTTTACAGGCTCTTTGCCTACAACCGGGCTCGGGTGTCTCTCATCTAAAGCAAAACATAGCAGGTTTTCTTTGCTCTCCCTCAGCCTGTCACCCTACAGCTTTCCTAATCTCTGCAGGGAAGTACTCCTCCACCTTCACTATCTCTGTTTCTGCACTCGCACATTGCAAACCCTTACAGGCTGGCTCCCGGTCCCATCTCTCTGACTAAACTGGCCTTACTAGGTTCACCAATAATCCCATGACCACACTGCCAATACCCATGACCTACTTGGCCTCTCCGTAGGTGTTTAACAACTTGCTCTTTCTTGAAACTCTCTTCCCTCTTCACTTCTCCAGTCTCTTGTTTTTCTTGCTAATCTAATAATTAATTCTTCCTCTTTCTTGAGGGGAGGCAGGGTGGAATAATCTTCCAAAGATCGGTTCTTTCTCTTCTCCCTGCTGTCTGCTGAAGTGATGCTGTTCGCAAGGTTTCCATTTTTATTTTATTCAACTTTACAATTTCTGCTTGCCCGAAGCAAATTGACTTTCCCTCTCTGTGGAATTTCCTGTGTGGCCTAAAGCCTTCCAAAAATAGTGCTCAGACAGCCCTGTCCTTTCATCAGAAATGGAGAGCCAACCCTCAGCAAGTGAAGGAATTCTTTTTATCCATGTAATCTGGGTGGGAATAAGAAAGAAGACTTTGACGCCTTTCCGTCGCTGTTGGAGGAAGGTGACGGTAAGTATCCGTGAAGCAAAGGGTGGGTGGTGGGCAGAAGACTGAAGTGTGGAACACATGCCCCACAACCACAAATATCTGCTTGCCTTGTCCCACCCTCCTCTTGAGCTCTAGCCACCTGAGCACTCATTAACACATTCAGCTGATAACTGGGTGCAGACCACCTCTTTGGACAGCCTCTGTCTCTTCTCTTCTCGGCTGGGTCACATACCTTTGTACTTTAAGGTACCATATCTCTAATCTTGAAGGTTCTACACAATATCATTATCATCTTTTGTGAACATCTAGGATGTTCCCATGTTTCTGTGATGCTTGAGTTATGAAGTTACTTCTGACTTCTTCCTCCAGGCCTGACCTCTTCAGATCTCTTGACCATACATTGGCTGTCTGCATTTTTTGACCCATCTACCCAGATAGCCCATTGGCTTTAAATGGAATAATTCTGAAATGCAACTTATCTTCCCTTCCCTGATTGTTCTTCTGCCCGTATTGTCTGTTTCTCACACCCCAAGTGAAGACAGTCCAGTGTCTTTGTATTCTTTCTCTGTGTATCCCACCGGTCTGCACACCTGATTCCAGTCCCTCCTTCTCTGAACATGTGCCAAGGCCCATCAGCCCTGCCCCAGCGATCTCTTTTGTATGTTTCCTCTGTATTCTCCCGGGGCAGACATTTTCCTCTCCTCTGGACAATTGCCAGATTCTTACAGCTATTACCCTTGCCTCCAATCTCTTCTCTCACCCATCTGTTGTATATACCATAGCTGAAATTCTTCCCCAAAGATAGTCCCATTAAAAAAAAAAATATGTCCAAAAATATTTGCTGTTTCACCGTTGACAACTAGGGCCCACCCCTAAGAGCATTAATCTGCCACTGTCTTTCCAGCGATACCTTTAATCAGACTGGATTACCTCTACACCAGAATTTGCAAATGGTGGTCCTCAGGCCAGACTTGGTCTACAGACGTGTTTTGTTTTGTCTGCAGCTTAAAAAAATCTGAATCAAAGCTTTAAACCGAGAGGATTTTCCTTAGAAGTTAAAGTCTCAGAGAAAGTGCAGAGAACTGTGCAAACTTAAGGAGAGATGGAAATTTGAGGAAAGGGAGGGAATCAGACAATCAAGAATTTAAATTCTTGATTCTTGACCACTTAATTCTTGACCACTTAAGTTCTCAGTCCATCTTTTACCCACCTTTGCATTCTTATAACAAGGTGCCTAATTAATAATGTTGAATTAAAGTTATCTGACCTTTGGTAGTTTCTTGCCACAGACATTGTGGGCTTTTATAGAAACAAAATTTCTGCATTAGCGAATCACATGTGATCTCTACGGTGGGCTTAAGTGTAAGTCATATAATTTATGTGGGGATAAAAAAAATCTGCATTTGAAAATCCACTCAAACTTTACAGTATTTGAAAAATATAACCATAATTTTCATGGCCACATTCATATTACATGAATTTTTTTTTTCCTGTAATAGGTGGGAAGTAGACCAGAATCCAGACAGGAGAATTTAAAAGCTGTTTGACAGGGTAAAATGGCCATCACTGGTAAAGCTGGAGAACCACTAACAGAATTTAAACCTTTGAATATGGGAAATGAAGCAGGTAGTGAATTACAATAGCTCTTTTAGGTATTTGATGTGGCTCATTCATGTTGAAATTGATCATAGACTAAGTTATTGATGCATCGGGGTATCCTACGTGTACTATGGCTTTTCCCCAGCCTCTTCCTCCCCCTTTGACATGAGCATACAAATGAACTTTTTTTAATTTTAAAATTTTTGTTTATTTATTTGAGAGAGAGAGTGCGCACGTGCTTGTGAGCATGAGCAGGCGGAGGGGCAGAGGGAGAGTGAGAAGCAGACTCCCGGCTAAGCAGGGAGCCCAACGACATGGGGTTCCATCTCAGGACCCCCAGATCATGACCTGAGCTGAAGGCAGACGCTTAACCAACTGAGCCATGCAGGCGCCCTCAAATGAACTTTTTACAGATAATCATTTTCCATCTGTTTAACCCATAATAATTTCAGAGCTTGGTGATCAGCGTGGTCCTAAAAACAAATGTACATAATGGGAAAGATGATAGTCTCAGCTTCCCTAGAAACACTGGACTATTCTTCCTGCAAATGATCTCCTGGATCAGGGGTATAATAACAACCACCACCAACAACAACTCATATAAGGGTTAGTATGTGCCAGGTGATGTTCAAGGTATTTTTACCTTTTTTAAGCTTCACAACAATCTTCTGAAGTACTTAGTGTTATCATTTCTGTTTTATAGATGAGAAATCGAGACACAGAGAGGTTTAGTAATTTGCCCAAGATCCCCCCAACCCCCCTACCCTATAAGTGAGGGAGCTGGGCTTTTCACTCAGGCACTCTAGGGCTGGAGTCTGTGCCTTTGACTTTGTGACTCTATATGACTCTTAGGTTGAGCCTTTTATTTCCACCCTCCGCCTGCCCTCACTTCCCTTATGTACCCGATCTTCCCGTGGGTCTCTGAATTACAGCACTTGCCCAACACTTTTACATCTTGGTTTCCAACCCTATTCTTTGCTCCACGTGCTTCATCTTCCATTAAACCACAATTTAGGCTAGAAGCCGTACTGGATTTCACCCCATGAAGAACAAACAGAAGTAATTCCTTCCTTCTCTGAGCTCATGCAACCTTTTATCTATCTCCCTTACTTCTTGTATTGCTTAGCTAACTGACATTAGCTATTCACTTACTGCTCTTGGTTCTCCTCTATTTCCCTAAGCTCCCAAAGATTGTCTCTTTCTCCCCCTTAAGCTTCCCTGACTTCATAATTTACATGTTGAGTGAGTTAACAGAAAACAATCCCATTCACAAACATAACAACTAACTTGTATATTGATAAACAAAGAGTACAGCTTCTGCTCTGCTTCCCTTGATAGTTGCTTGCCCTTTGGTCTTCGGCCATCATGCCTGGGTAGGGAGCTAGTGGCCCACCTTTTCTGTTGTGTCTGGTTCCACGGTGGTGTAATGAGTACCCTCATCCCTTCCATGTCCTCAGGTGGAATTTCTCCCCTAGATCCTGGAATATGGTTATGGGGGCAAGTTTTAAGACCTATATCACTGCTATAGAGTACTTCAACTGGTCAATTCTCAACCTATGGGACTCTGAAAACTTGGCCTGCTTCTTTGTGCTACTGGAATTTTCCAGCTACTTTTAAGGATATTTCAGGAAACTTTGTTAACTCAAGAGTGCTTCAGGGGGTGGCTCTGAATTCCACTTCACAAACTCAAGGGTTCAAGAAATACTTTGTCTGTATTTTGAGTTTACCTTTTTAAGGTAGAACATCAATCCCATAAATTTAGGTATTCCCCCAATTGCTGTTTACTTTTAGGTTTCAGAGGGTCTCATAAAATGTTGAGGCATAAAGAATGGGGGAGGCCATCTGGGTACTCCTCCTTGGCTCACATCATTGTCCCATGCAGTCTTTGGTGTTTGAGTCCTATGCGTTGCCCTGAAGTATCCTTTGTTCTGATTTATAAGAACCCTTCAGGTTCATTAGTGCTCTTCTCTATTCTCACTGGACCCTTGAAAGCATATAATGGGCCGTGGCTAATGGAAAGGTGGTCCCAAGTGCATCCGTAAGACGCTCATGCAGCCCTTGCCACTTGGATACCTTTATTGGAATATGGAATCATTCAGCTGCTCCTGCACTAGTGGAAGCCTGAGGAACTCTCTGAGGCCATTTGAGGCACCATCGTCTTAGCCATACCTGAGGCCACTCTTCCCTAGGGTCTTGCCTCCTTCCAAGGTTCTGTCTGAGCGTGGGGCATGTATACACTGCTCTCAGATTCCACAGACGTATCTGGGGGTTGCTGTGTCTCAGGGATCTCTTTTGATTGGATTTCAGATATCAGTCCATACATTCCTCACTTCATCTCCAACCTTTTGTCCTCCCTTCTCCCACTACTTAGTTTGGAGGCTCATTTTCTATTCTAGGAGACTTCTTATTCATCATGTGATCTTCTACATCAATGTCTATTTTTTAATTCTCCAAAGGATATAAGCTTTGAAAATCAAAAGTATAAAGTCACTCTTGCTTCTTTGCTATTTGTTCTCATACCCTTTCCCTGAAGTAACAACTACAGAAATATTGGGAGGGGAGGGGAGCAGTGAGAAGAGCTAATATTGGAGAGAAGAGCTAGATATTGGAGAAAAAAGTGAGGTAATGTTTACAATTTTATCATGCCATGTGATATCCCCTAGACATGTGAGTGTCATCCCATACGGAATAGGACTACCCTACCCTAGCACTGTAGGTGCTCAGACAGTGAGGACTGTTATTAACAATAGTAATAGTAAGAGTGGTTGGTGACAGATTACTGTTGGAGTGTCTCTGTTTTCAATTTTTGAAATAATCTTGGTATTTTCTGGAGGATAGCTATTTTTCATTCTCTAATTTATCAGTGCAATTCCAAACACGAGCTCATCTTTATTTTAGCACCTGTTCGACCCTATCTTAACTCCTATCTGCTTACCTGTTTTTCCCATGTAAACTGTCCCTTCTTGAATCAACCCTCCTGCTCCCCCAGCAGTATTGAGAACGATGCCGATAGTTGTTCAGAACTTCTGTTAGTGCGAGTGGTCGGAAGCTGACATGGCAGAGGTGTTTTGGGAAAGCATGGACAAATTGAGTCAAGTCTGAATGCGCTCAGAGCATGCAGTACCTAAAGGAAACCTGAGGAGGACTCTCTGTAAAATCAACAATCTTCTCTGATCCGTCTTGTAAAGACAATTCACCTGTTATGCAGCTTTCCTGTAGTCAAAGAAAATCATATATACTTTGTCTTAAGTATTCAGAAGTCTTAATTTAACTTAAAAAAAAAAAAATCCAGTAAGTAACACAACCAAGCCTGGGATTGCGTTGTTCATATTCTTTATTTCATGCCTATCAAGCTACTTATTCTGTGAGAAATGGAATGGATCCTTTGTGTTCTCTGTTAATTGATAATGATATTGACAAGGGTTTATGTGCGAACACTAGAGATCTTAGTGAATGCAGTGATTCTTAGCTATGTCCTGGAAGAAATCAATATTCCCCAGGAAGCCTGACATTTTACCATGAAACTCAAATGATGATTGCCTTTTCCCAATTTGCCAAAGATCTTAATTTAATGGTTCGAATTCTGTGTGTGTGTGAATTTATTTCATGTCACATCCATTTTTTTCATAGCAAGCACATTATCAGTTTTAACTTTTTCAGTAAATTTGGGCAACTGATGGGTATAGAAACTGAATTATTTTATTAATATTTATTTGCTGCTTATATTACCAATAAACAAATATTAATGAAATTACTGGACTAACTCTTCATGGTTAGAATAATTGCCTGTTCTTGTTTTTCATGAACACCGGCCAATACAATGCAGTGCTTCCCAAGTCTTTTCATGGCTGGGCATACGTATACAATAATAATATTTTATATGGGACTGGGGTAAGGGGCTCTCACTAGCTTGGCTCCCCAAGGGATAGGGGATCAGAATTACGGGACATCAGTGTGCTCCAGGCCCATGTTGGGAAGCCGTATTACGCTGTATCACAGACTTTTTATAGTCCTGATTTCTGCTACTAGTAACATTGTTTCCTTGACCTTATGATGGTATTCCCTATTTCCCTAATCATCAGTGTTCTCTTTCATATTTTCCAGAAGGGCACTCTCTACCCGTGGCTGGAGAGCCACTAGGAGATACATTATCTAAATTCATGCCCCTGTGCCAGGAAAGTTTCCAGTCACCCTTTGACACTTGTGAGCCTCTCTGTTGGACTAGTTCCTGGCTGCCCAATGGCTTCCAGTTCTTTGGATTTGAAACGTGGCCATTAAGTCTTTTAGGGAGGTCAGTTTTATCAGTGTACTCAACAGGAGGACCTTGTATAAGATGTGGAAAGAGGGGAGCACACTCTGCAGGGTCTTTGCTGGGTAGATGACTGGGTCTCTATTCTCTTTGCTCCTTCTCCAACCAGATAACTTCCTGCAGACACTTAATGCAGGGCTCAGGGCCATCGGGTCTAAAGGGGAAGTGATGGCAGACTGCTTATTCTTTGCGCATTTCTGTAAAGCTCCTGGTAATGTCTGAAATGTTCTGCTTCTCAGTGCTGGGGCCAGAGTTACCTGTGCTCCTAGCCTCTCACACACTCATTTCTTTCCTCACTCTCAAAACAACAGACACGCTGTAGACAAGTAGATAAGCTGCAAAAACTTTAAAAATACAGTAAATATGAAACTTCCATATCTTTTATTTGCATTTGAAGAAAGTATTCTTCCTCTATTCTTAGTATGTTATTGGAACTGTGATGTGTTGATTGAGAGGGGGAAATAAAAGGCTAAATCCTAAAATTCACAAGTCCCAGAATTTACCACTTAGCCAGCTCAATGTTCATGTTTGCTTAATTTCTAAGCCTTCTTGGTAAAATGGGACTGATGGGACCTGTCCAATGTCCCTCTTGGAGCTGATCCCAAAAATACGATCTCGTGTATGAAAATACTTTGCAAATGCTGAAGGCACAAAGTAAATATGATTTGTTATTGGATTAGAAGTGGCCAGGGAGTCCTAAAGAGTATTGGCAATTGCTTGCAATAATTAAGACACCAGGAGTTGGTGAGGGTATGACAAAGCTGACTCGTGTTCTCCCTCTGTGTTCCTTCTCTCGCCCTGCAGAGCAACCTGATACACTCCCTGGGCCTGAGCCATCACCTGCTCACACTGAATTTTATCATTGTTTCTTTTGGCAAGAAAAGCGCATGGTCATCGGCTCAGGTGAAGGTGACTGACACCGACTTTGACGGTGTGGAAGTCAGAGTGTTTGAGGGCTCCCCCAAGCCAGAAGAGCCTTTGAAACGCAGCATTGTCTACATCCATGGAGGAGGCTGGGCTTTGGCCAGTGCAAGTATGTCTGAGTCACCTTTGGGGCTTTGGGGGCTGTGGTTGGCCCTGGGAGAGATGTGCGATTGAGCTTGACTTCCTTATTGGGTAAGGAGAGGAGGACCGTTTGATTTGGTTCCCTTGAATAGTCTCAGTTACTCCTACTATCCCAGCAGAATTATTCATAGGGTCTCCTTTTCACACTCGAAAGGGTCCTGTCTTGGATGATTAATTATATGATTACCCCACATAAAGTTTTTGCCTATTTGTTTATTGCTTGTTAATTTAGGCAGACTCTTTTGAAAATATTTCCTGTGACCTGAATCATAGGCTAACTTATGTGAAGTGCCAACAATAGCTTTTGGCACCAAAACAAGTTGAAGTTTCACTGGGGCCAGAATATGAGGAAATGATCTGCAGCTCTTTCGCTGACTTGTGTTTTAAAGACACTTTTCTATGAAGTAGGACCAGTATTTCTGAATATCTATGTTAACGCATCCACATTTTATCTGCTTATGAAACCAAAGATGAAAACATAAAAAGTACACTACCATTAAAAGGAAACAATGTTGCAAAATTCAAGAATGTTCTCTCTGGTGTTTGATCACTTTCATGAGCAGAACACATTCAAAATGGCAGGTAGCCAAGTGGAACAGTCTAGTAGAAAGCATACCAAGTAGAAAGTAAGGGCCTTATCTCTGCCAGTAATTCTCATCTTCAGCCCAAAGCTACGCATCTCCTATGGTTTTTGGGTTTTTTAAAGTTTTATTTATTTGAGTAATCTGTATACTCCACGAGGGCTTGAACTCATGACCCCAAGATCAAGAGTCACATGCTCTTCCAACGGAGCCAGCCATGTACCCTGGCATCCCCTAGCTTTAAAGGTAATCACAAATTGTTGTAGCTTGTTTATGGGTTTTGTTTGTTTGCTGTTTGTTTTAATATAGACTCCATCCAGCGTGGAGCCTGATGGAGGGCTTGAACTCACCACCCTGAGATCAAGACCTGAGCTGAAATCAAGTACAGTGCTTAACTGACTGAGCCACCCATGCACCCCTTGTTTGTGTTTTTAAACAGCATTTTTTTTTAATGTGGCGAAAGCCAAAAAAAGTATGACTTTTTCTAGTAATCCCATTTCATATTCATTATTTATTCTTTTACTCACAGATTGGTTCATGTTTTCAACAGATGTTTATGGAGTATGGAAGTTTGTCCAGGACCAAGGGGTTCCCTGTGGTTCAGGACTTCCAATATTCGAACAGTTCTGTACAAACCTATACCTGTGGTCATCCTAGGGTGTGCTAGGGGATGAAGTGAATAATAGAAATGATTGCATATATAGTACTGGACACTTGCCAAGTGAGACATCCCACTGGAGGCCAGGAAGTGTAAGTACCAGGAATGGCATGGATTACGAATCCACCTGGCTTGTCCACTCGATTTTGACTGATCACTGCTGCCAGAGGAAGAGCTCGGGCTGGAGATGCTATGCGCATAGTTACATGGTTATTAAAATTGTTTCTGTCACTGCAAACCTTTGGATCCTCTTTCTTTTTTTTTTTTTTTTTTTGGATCCTCTTTCTAAGAAATGCTAAAACTTCCCAAAATTCTAGCTTAAACAGAATATGCTGTTCTGGAAATTAGAAGAATGAAATTGAATTGCAGCAAATGAAGGTATTAAAACAAAAATTTTGTGGTTCCAAGGAGGAAACCATTTATTTGCTGTGATTTTTGGAAAGGCATACACTTGAAGAGCTATAAAATCCAAATTAATTTGATGTATTTCATATAGTCTATTATGAAATAAATATATAGTTAGTTAAAAACACATTCAAGGGTAATCTAATGTGGATTTCCTGTTATTTGATACTAATTGCATTTTATCAGAAGCCAGATTTAATTTTTGCAACTGTAAATGTAACCCTATAAATGAGACATATGTTCACATTTGCTTTTTATTATTTTTATTATTAATAACTTAAGTCCAAGCCTAAAAGCAATCCACAATGAGCAGAATTTAAAAATGGACATTATTAAATAACTTGTTTAATACTGATTGTTCCTTTGTCTCTTTCAGAAATTCGGTATTATGATGAGCTCTGTACAACAATGGCTGAAGAACTGAATGCTGTCATTGTTTCCATTGAGTAAGTTATTAATCCTAGTCATGGAGGGACATCTGGGTGGCTCAGTGGGTTAAGTGCACTAGCATGGAGACTGCTTAAGATCTCTTTCCCTCTTCCCCCTGTACCACACTACCGCCTCCCACCTCCCTGTGTATACTCTCTCTCAAAAAGAAAAATACAGGATGCCTGGGTGGTTCAGTCAGTTAAGCATCTGCCTTCGGCTCCTGTCATGATCTCAGGGTCCTGGGATCGAGTCCTGAGTCGGGCTCCCTGCTCAGTTGGGAAGCTGCTTCTCCCTCTGCTCCTCCCCCTGCTCATGCACATGCTCTCTCACTCTCTCAAATAAATAAATAAAATCTATAAGAAAAAAAAGAAAAATACTAGTCATAGAAAAAATAGTTTTTAGGAAGGGATCTTAGATAACTATCTACTTACTTTATTTTACAAGTAGGAAAATACAGTGCAAAATACAGGTCCAGAAAGATGAAGGGATTTGCCCAAGGTTACACAAAATGATTCTGATACAACTTGCAATTTCTTGAACTAGCTTTCTAACACCTCAAATTATCTTTTTATTTTCGTTTTTAAAATTTCTGGAAAAGGAATTAACTGAAACAGAAAAATATGCAGTTATCTACAGCAAATAATTTTGTTTACTGCCTTTTAAAATTTAAAAGCCGGGCCACCTGGGTGGCTCAGTCGTTAAGCGTCTGCCTTCGGCTCAGGTCATGATCCCAGGGTCCTGGGATCGAGCCCCGCATCGGGCTCCCTGCTCGGCAGAAGCCTGCTTCTCTCCCACTCCCTCTACTTGTGTTCCCTCTCTCACTGTCTCTCTCTCTCTCTGTCAAATAAATAAAATCTTTAAAGAAATAAAAAAAGTTAAAAAATAAATAAAATTTATTTTATTAAATTTATTTTAGATTTATTTTAAATTTATTAAATTTATTTTAACCAATCCAGAGTCGGAAAAGTCATTCCCCTGGAATTCCATTCTGTAACTCAGACCTTGTAAATAGAGTGTGTTCCACAGATCTCAGTCAATGCAGTTATTGCCGCCATCGTTACTAATGGTGTTAAGAAGAATATAAGTAAGAATTACAACGATCGTGGTGACGGCAATAATACAAATCCTGCTGCCTGCGTTGTGCTAGTGCTGTTACATACATTGTCTCTCCTCCTTCAGATCCTCGTTCAAATATCATCCTTCCAGCAAGAACTTCCTTGATACTATTTAAAATTGCAATGCGCTTTTCCTGTTTCATTTTTCTCCAAAACTGTCCTCAGCCTCTGAGAGACCATATCTTCAACTTACTAGGTATTTATTGTACAGGGTTGAAGTAGACCAAGTAAGTTCCACGGAGAGAGAAATTTTCAGGATTTTGGCCCATTTTGTTCATTGTTAATCGTTGGCGCCTGGAAACTTTCCTGACAGATAGTGAGCCTTCAACCAATATTTATGGAATGAATGAATAACAGTCTTTCTTAATTCTATATAAATCATTCGAGATAAATGTTTTGATATTTTTCTCTTAGAGGAGGAAATGAGGTCGCAGAGCTAGCCAGTTACATAAATAGAGTGAGGCATTAAGCCCACGTCCTGGGGCCCCTATACTTTTTTGACCCAGTATTCAGCCAGTATTGAAGGACGCTGATAGTGCCGAGAGACCCCGCTCTGAGCTTATCTGACTCTCCTTTTCCCGCTGCCTCCTCTCTGCCCACTGTTCTTCTGCTCCTGGGTCATCCCCTCTGTGCCCCTGCTTCAGACTGGAGATGTAAGGGAATCTTTCCTTCTGCAGTCTCTTGGAAGGACTGGTCTCCCAAGTCAAGCGGTGACCCTTGAACTTAAGACTTAGAGTCACATGGGGCAGTGCTGTGGCTGCCTCTTTAGAATAGATTTGCCTCCCAGACAGCTCTGAACAGCTCCTGGCCGGCCCTGGCCTCTCTGCCGGCCTCCCAAATCACTGAAGGGCCCCCGGTGCAGTTTCCTAATGCAGGAACCTTCAACAGAAGGCTTGCATCTAGCCCGGGCAGCCGGCCAGAGCAAAGCAGGGTCTGCTTAAGTAGCTGGGCCCCATCATGGAGCAAGGTCCTACAGCTCAGAGCTGCAGAACCAGCCTGAGAGACCTTCCAGTTCCTGTGTGGCTCCGGCTCCTCACAGGCCTGAGGACAGGAGGGAAGGTGCACCTGCGTTACTTGGCACCACGGGGATTCCCCACACGGGCCTTCCCATCCCAGGCTTTACTGTAAGCAATGGGCAACCTGTCTAAATTCTTCCTGTGTGCCCGACTCCACCTGTGCGCATCGGTCGCAAGTCAAATAGGTATTCTTTTTTTTTTATTTTTAAAGATTTTATTTATTTGACAGAGAGAAACACAGCGAGAGAGGGAACACAAGCAGAGGGAATGGTAGCGGGAGAAGCAGGCTTCCTGCCGAGCAGGGAGTCCGATGCGGGGCTCGATCCCAGGACCCTGGGATCATGACCTGAGCCGAAGGCAGCCGCTTAACGACTGAGCCACCCAGGCGCCCCAAATAGGTATTCTTTTAAGTCGAGGCTTCTCACACAGCGTATAAGGATGAGTAGTATGATTTTAAGAAGATTTCTTTTAAATATGGAAGGGACTGTTTTAGTCTTAACTTTGCATTCTGCCCCATCTCTGTGGCCTGGTATCCCTAAGTTTATCACTGGGACATATCACAGTGGTAGGCAAGTACCGTTAACCCGGGACTGCCTGACCTCAGGCAAATCATTTAATGTCATGTCCAAACTGGGCTGAAGAGTCCTTCCTGTGGGTCTAGAATGTGAGCTACTGGGAAGAGAAATCCTATCTTCCATCCTCCAGCTCCCATCACCCAGTATAAGACGTAGAACATGTATGTTAAGCAAACATACTTTGAGTTAGGTTAACGACTGCCAAGAATTGTCACGGGAGTCAGTCTGGACAGTTGAGCTAAAGGGGCTTCAGACACTCTCAAGCACTAGACAAGTCTGCAGCATTAGTGCTCTAGCCCATAGAACTGAATGGTCCAACTGACGAAGTTATTTATCAACAGGTGTGGGGAGCTCACAGCACTTTTCTTTGCAGAAATCAAGAGCTAAGGCGGTTAGAATCCAGGCTAGCTAGCCCACAAGAACCCACATAGCCTGTGCTCTAGTTGAGGCATAGCCAGCATCATATGATCGTGTTTCTCTTGGAAAGTATACTCAGAGGTCTAACTTGGGAACATTGTTTCCTCTCACTGCTCATCTCTTTCCCCTTTCTTTTATTCCAAAAATATTTATTGAATTTCTGCTATGTGCCAGTTACTGTGTTACATTCTGCTGACATCACAGTGTGAGACAGACCTAATTCCTGCACTCGTGGAGTTTACAATCTAGATGAGAAAGTAAACAATGAACAAGTAATGCTAAATTGTGAGAAGTGAGGTGAAGTAGAAGGCTAAGTAGTAGGGAGGCATCAAATAGGTAAGATCTTACCTAGTTTGAAGGGTCAGAAAATTCATGTCTCAAAGAAAGTGGTGTTTGCCTTGAGCTGCTAAGAATCAGGAGAATCTGGTTAGACAAAGTGAGTTGGTCACGGGAGTCCGATGAGTGTAATGAGAAGGCTTGGAGGAAGCAGAGGAAGCGGAGAGCACTAAGGGAACAAACAGGAGAGAAGACAGAGGGAGAGGTTTCTGGTGATGACTAGAAAATAAGAAAGAAAAATAGATAATCTTGAGAGTCTTAGGAGGATGATAGACCCTTGGTTCTCCTGGAATCCTACTTCCTAGCAGGGAGCTGTTTGAAGACAATTGGCTCCTTATCCTTGAGGCCCACAGGAGCTGGGTAGTGCTGGCTTGGCTTAGCTTTCTATGGGTTGTGGCCCTGGGGAGGGTTACAACCTAAGGAAGCTGATAGGCCAGGGCTGGGGTCAGCCCCAAGTAATGGAATTGCTCCCACGCAGCAAGTACCCAAAGCTGGCTCACCTCCATTCTTGTTGCTGGCTCACACATGGTTCTGGGGACTGACCTTAGAGAACTAAGGTCGACAAAGGTCTCAAGTTCTCAAACTGGGCCATGCCTCTGCTCAATTGCTTTTATAACACCGTGCTGTTTTTACGTATTAATTGGACAACAAGTATTTATTAAATAAATGCAAAAGTTCATCTTATACTACCTAAGATACATGAATGTATCCTCATTTATATAATCTAAGAAGGCTCTATTTTGTATTCATAAACCTATTTTCATAAATTTTTAATGCAGTTTAGCTGTAACATTGCACCTTTTTACATGTAGCTTATATAATAAGACGGTACTGGAACCATAAGACATAAGAGAAAAAGAAGATTTCATTTTTTTAAGATAAAATGCAAGTAAAGTAGGAGTGTTGGATTTTATTAAATTCTATTTAATAAATCTACTTAAGGACACCTGAGTGGCTCAGTGAGTTAAAGCCTCTGCCTTCGGCTCAGGTCATGATCTCAGGGTCCTGGGATCGAGCCCCACATCGGACTCTCTGCTTGGCAAGGAGTCTGCTTCCCCCCCTCTCTCTGCCTGCCTCTCTGCTTACTTGTGATCTCTCTCTCTCTCTCTGTCAAATAAATAAATAAATAAATAATCTTAAAGAAAAAAAGACTTGATGGGGAAAGGCACTGAGGACCAAGAGACCAAACCACTGGAAATGGGAACAGGGAAATGTGCTCAGAGAACAGTGACAGTTTGGGTGGACTCGGTGATATTTCCAAACCTTGGATGTGCCTCAGAATTACTGGGGGGATTTCCTTTCAAATACAGATATGCGAGGCTCCGCCCCAGTTGGAATGTTCTGTAGAGGGGCTCAAACCTCTCAGTGTTTTTGTAAAGCTCCCAGGATTATCCTGAGGCGCACACAGAGTTGAGAAATTCAGAGCTATGCATAGAATACAAGCAGTGGAGTTCTTGGGGATGTGCCCGGAGTGGGGGTGGGGTAGGAACAATTTCTTATTTTATGTTTTTCTTTTTTAAAGATTTTATTTATTTAACAGAGAGAAACACAGCGAGAGAGGGAACACAAGCAGAGGGAATGGTAGCGGGAGAAGCAGGCTCCCCGCTGCGCAGAGAGCCCGATGCGGGGCTCCATCCCAGGACCCTGGGATCATGACCTGGGCCGAAGGCAGACGCTTATCGACTGAGCCACCCAGGCGCCCGCTTTTTTTATGTTTTTAAAGCCATATGGCTTATTACTTTTCTCACCACAGAAAGTGCTCTATGACATATTTTACATGTAAAAGGTACAAAATAAATCTTCAAAATTTTGTGTGGAAGGAAGAAAAGTATGTTATTAAAGATGGACCATGTTCCAGGCACATGTATCATGTTCCATGTGGTAGGTGGTTTGTCTGAGGATATTGCAAAGCCATGGATATCTTGAGGCATGTTCCAGGATGTCAGAAATCCGTAGTTCGGAGAATTTCCTGCTTTGATGAGGTAATGAGAAAACACGTATATGCATACACTTTGACAAGGCTGTGGGTTTTGAAGAAGGAGATTATTTTTCTAAGCAGGGTTTTTTTTTGTGTTTTTTTTTTTTTTTAAAGATTTTATTTATTTGACAGAGAGAGATCACAGGTAGGCAGAGAGAGAGGGGGAAGCAGGCTGAGCAGAGAGCCCGATGTGGGGCTTGATCCCAGGATCCTGAGATCAGGACCTGAGCCGAAGGCAAAGGCTCTAACCCACTGAGCCACCTGAGCTCCCGAAAGACAGAGGGTTTTGAAGTCAGTGGTGAATTCACCGCACAGCTTTGCCACGTCCCAGCTGCCGTAGACAAGTCACGCGTCCTTGAGCCTCACGTTCTCCTTCTTAAACCCACAGGTTTGCCCTGCGATTTGAGTGAAACACACCTGCAGAGTACTTGGCGGGGTGCCCCACCCAGCAGGAATTAGATAACTTTTATAGAGTGTACATATTGATTAAATTGATTAAGCTTCATTCCTGAGTTCACAACCAAATTTTGCTAGAAGGAGGCGTGTGCCATAGCTGATACGCAGAAGCCCACTCTGCAGAGTCATCTGTCTCTGCAGTGAGTAGGGCAAATTAAGACCATATTTGCCACAAATTCATCAGGTGCTTTAACTCAAGACCTATCATTTTGAAATTTAGAAAAGAATCCTCTTTCTTTGCAGAAACATATCTTTAAACAAAAAGATCGGATGTAGATTTATACTTGCTTTCTTTGGCTCTATCACTCATAAATTTTCTCCTGGCGTTGAGTTTTCTGTGTCTACAAAATTATTACAGCAGGGGCGCCTGGGTGGCTCAGTTGGTTAAGCAGCTGCCTTTGGCTCAGGTCCTGATCCCGGGGTCCTGGGATCGAGTCCCACATTGGGCTCCTTGCTCGGCGGGGAGCCTGCTTCTCCCTCTGCCTCTGCCTGCCTCTCTGCCTGCTTGTGCTCTCTCTCTCTTTCTCTGACAAATAAATAAATTAAATCTTTAAAAAAAATATTACAGCACTTTTGCTCTACGTCTCAGGTCCATTTCAAGTTACTTTGAAGGCTTACCTTACACTAGGTGACCTCAGAAGTCTATAGTATCGGTCTATTTTCCAATCTATGAAAATTGTGTCCCTTAGTGAATAAAACTAGAGAAAGTTTTCAGCTTAAATAAAGATAGGAGGGATTAGGAGGCAGATGTTTCAGAGTACCAGGAAGACTCCATTATGATCTGTTTGTCTTTTGTTTACCTTGTTATCTGAGCCAGTTATTAATCGACTGGTAGGACTGAGGCAATAGCAAGGTTTTTTTTTTTTTTAAGATTACCAGTTTCCCTTGATTCAAAGTCACTAAGACCTTTTGGGAAACAATATCTGAAGATTCAATTCATGTGTGTGTACTGGCAGACTATATTCTGACAGCCTGGGCTACCTGGAAAACAGTTTATCATGATATATGGAATCTTGCCAAGACAGAATAGCCTTTAGTGTCACAGCTTGAGTCATGAAGTGCATTGGTTTTTATTTCATTGAAAGAATTAAGAATTCAGACTGAGGGCACCTGGGTGGCTCAGTCCCTTAAGCGTCTGCCTTCACCTCAGGTCATGATCCCTGGGTCCTAAGTCAGGCTCCCTGTAGGAGCCTGCTTCTCTCTCTCTCCTCCCCGATCACCTGCTTTCTTGCTTTCTGTCTCACTATCTCTGTCTCTATCTCTGTCACTCTCTCTCAAATAAATAGATAAAATCTTAAAAAAAAAAAAAAAGAATTCAGTTTGGTAAAACTGAAGTTCAAAAGTTGAGATCTTGTCCTAAAACTGGGGTAAATTGAATCATGTGAGATGGCGCCATCTAGTGGACAAAATGGTGTAATCCTACTCCTTTCATTAACCAATAGTATAGCAGCCTCTGTAGAACACAACGAAATAAAAGGGGAGAAAAAACATTTAGAATGATTAATTGATTCACAGATGGAAAAATAAAAAAAGAAGTTAGAAAAATCATTTCGTCTGTTATAAGGCAACCACTAAGGGAATTTTTTTTAATCGTATTTAGAATTTTCAAAATGCACTCATTCTTGAGTAACCAGATCAATGTTCACTACTTCTCGGAGTATTTCACAAATATTTGTCCATTTGATTGTATCTGTACTGAATGTCAAGATATTTAGGGGCGCCTGGGTGGCTCAGTCGTTAAGCGTCTGCCTTTGACTCAGGTCATGATTCCAGGGTCCTGGGATCGAGGCCCGCATCAGGCTCCGTGCTTGGTGGGAAGCCTGCTTCTCCCTCTCCCACTCCCCTTGCTTGTGTTCCCTCTCCCACTCCCCTTGCTTGTGTTCCCTCTCCCACTGTGTCTCTCTCGGTCAAATAAATAAATAAAATCTTTAAAAAAAAAAAGATATTTAATTAACTAGCTGGATTTTAGATGGGAGAAAATTAGTTTCCGAGAATAAGTATGTTAATTATAAAAAAGGAAATTAAAGACCTGAGTTCTTAATATTATCAATATTATTAAGTATTATTAAGTAGTTAGTTTCTATCCCACCTTGTTTTTATCTGTGTTTGACTTATTTTACAAATAAAGTAACTTGCAGCTTTCTTTTGTCTGCCAAAGGAAGGTACGTTAATAGTCAAAAAGGGTTTACTGGATGGATGGGTATATGCCTGGCACATTGATGGATACAGGGAACACAGTGATGAGTAAACCACGGTCCTGATATCAGAGGATACACTCTTTAGAGGAAATATGTAAAGAAATCATTTTAAGATGAGGCAGAAAGATCAGTATTATATCCTAGCACGTAGAAGTATCCAAAGAGTGGTACCCAGCTCAGCTCCAGAAGCAAGTAGAGTCTTAGTCAAGGAACTCTAACGTGGAGGAGTCCACAGGAGTCCAAACCCTTGAGTAAGGCTTAAAGGATGAGTGAGAATTAATAAGGAAAGAAGGAGGAGATTGAGAGGATCCTCCAGGCCAAGGCTACCAGCAAATACAGCTTTGTAAGATGAGTAGGGGGAGTACTATTGCTAATACAAAATAATTACATTCTTAAACTAAGTATTTGATTTGTAAGAAAATGAGTGGTTCAGGATGGCTGGGTGGCTCAGTCAGTTAAGCGTCTGCTTTCGGCTCAGGTCATGATCTCAGAGTCCTGGGATCAAGTCCCACTTTGGGCTCCTTGCTCAGTGGGGAGACTGCTTCTCTCCCTCTGCCTCTGCGACTCCCTTGCCCCCACTTGTGCTCTCTCTCTGTTTCTCTAACAAATAAATAATATCTTAAAAAAAAAAGAAAGAAGGAAAATGAACTGTTCATTTTTATATTTATTTTATTATTATTATTTTTTAAAGTAAACTTTGTGCCCGATGTGGGGCTCAAACTCACAACCCTGAGATCAAGAGTCACATGCTCTATTGACTGAGCCAGCCAGGCGTGGCTTTATATGTATTTAAACTCCCCCACTTGTTTATTTCTGGTGTCAAAAGAACCAGTTTCCCCTTAAACTTCAAATGGCCTAGAAAGACTTGGTGAAGTCCCTAAATCAATGCAACTTTTGTCTCCACAGATACAGGCTAGTTCCAAAGGTCTATTTTCCTGCACAAATTCATGACGTTGCGCGTGCCATGAAGTATTTCCTGCAGCCAGAAGTCTTACACAAGTATTCGGTTGACCCAGACAGAATCGGCATCTCTGGGGACAGTGCTGGTGGGAATCTGGCTGCAGCTGTGGGCCAACAGGTAACAGATGGCCCTGCGGTGCCCGTGGCAGGAGGGCGCTGGCTCACGTCCCGCAGACCCACACACATTCTCCACCACATGTGGTCAAGAGCAGTTGGACTGGTCAGTAGTGGGCCAGGTTATTCAGACAACTGCACTTGGAGAACGCTCAGATCTTTCTGAAGTACGAACAGGGGTCAATGAGAGAATAAGGATCATCTCTCAGTCCTTGGAAAGGTCCCGATTACTATGAATACGAAAGAAGGGCTAAATATTTTATACGACTCTCTTGATGCTCAGGGCTGTGCATAGAAATCAAGTATCCCGGCCTCTTGTCCATGTCAGACTTGCAAAATGGGGGTCTTTGTGCTTTAATTACAGTTGCTGACATGGTTTCCGTAGACCTTTGAGTCAAATTGTAAAGTTACAAAGTGTTTGCCAAAGTTTTTTTTTTTAATATAAAAGAAAAAAATGAAAATGGGTCAGCCACTTTGAATGTTATCTTACATGTTCATCTGAGCTTACTTGGTTAAATTCTTTGAAAACGACCTAGCTCTAAGGGCACCCAGAATTTGGGACAGCTAAGTTCAAAGGTAAGTACATTTTCTTCCTCTGATGGATTAAATAAGTTTAGAACAGCAGCTCTGTCTTCTCTCCTCCAAATTTCTTTTGCCATTCTCAAATAGCATCTGCCTTTTTATCTGTGGTGTACCTCGGTTTCTTCTCCTTTGCTCTCTGTGAAGAACTTTGCTCTCTGACATTGGCCCGTTTGCTATACCTGTGTCCAAATGCGGTAAGAGGAAAGTGCTGGTGCAGCGGGGAGAGGCTCATGGGCTTCACAATGAGACACAGATGGGCTGGAACCCAGGGCCCTGCTTTGAGAGCTATAGGGCTTTGGGCAAGCTCCTTAACATCTCTGCACCTCAGGAAAATGAGAATAATACCATGTGATTGCAGGGCTGTTGCCAGAATTTAGTGAAATGATGTGTATACAATTCCTGGCACTTATTAATAGTACTATGAACCGATCATTTCCTTTTGCTTTGACAGAGAAGTTTCTTCTTCCCTGGGGATGGGGTTCTAAACTCCGACGTGAAACAAAATTGTATGCCTAAAGTGACCTTGAAGATTGTTTAGCTGCCTATAAAACACAGTGTCCTAGTTAGCTGCCTTTCAGAGAAAGAAAGAAACAGAGAGAGAGAGAGAGAGAGAGAGAGAGAGAGAGAGAGAGAGAGAAAGAAAGAAAGAAAGAAAGAAAGAAAGAAAGAAAGAAAGAAAGAAAGAAAGAAAGAAAGAAAGAAAGAAGGAAGGAAAGAAAAAGCAGAAAAAATAAATCTTTAAAAAATATATGAGCAAGCGCTGAGAGGGGAGGGTAATGTGTGGAAACACTTCAAGATACTTGTTGAATAAATCACTGTTGACAGACTCAAAAAAAAAAGGGAAAAAAATGAAAATGTATATCATTTTAGATACTAGAACTGCGTCTAAAATGAGGCAGTATTCCGGGGCATGGGCGAATTGAGATCTGCTGAGGTAGGGGATGCATTCATGCTCCCATTGCAACCTCAACTCTGCGCATGCTCATTAAGGAGAATGGAGGGCACGTTGTCAGCACCATTTAAATTCTCTCTCTCTCACCCAGCGTGAACACTAACTGCTCCTCAGAGGAGATATCTTGAGATATCCTACTCCAACACCTTGGGGTCCCATCAACTGTTCCTTTAGCTTTGCCTACCCCTCTCCTATGGAAGGGTCAGCTGGTTTGTTTCTCACCAGGAAGCCATTGCCTTTTTTGGGCCTTGCAGAGAATAGTGAACTAAATAAGGTTCATAGGTTATCCATCTGTCATACCCAGCAAAGTGTGCTAGTGCCGAAGAACAGAGACAAGTGAAGTGTGCGTGGGGGTTTAAAGACCTAAGAGATCGCATACATTTGTAGGGTTCGCTCAAACATCATACCTTTCTTAGTAAACATGCAGCACCTTGATCAGGGTGGTGGTGGGGGCTGGCAGTAGTTTTATTTTTTAAACTACATTACTTAATCCCATGGCTGGTAGAAATTTCATACTTTTACCCTCTGCTTGGCTCAAAGTGAGGCATCAAGCTACTTTGTAAGGCGTGGTTTCTGTAAAAGGAGCCACCCCAAAAGAAATAATGTGTTGCTTCCTCTTATCCAGTTTTCTCAAGATGCCAAGCTCAAAAAGAAGCTCAAGGTGCAAGCTTTAATTTACCCAGTTCTTCAAGCTTTAGATTTTAACACACCCTCTTATCAGCAAAACGTGAACACGCCGATCCTGCCCCGTTACGTCATGGTGAAGTACTGGGTGGACTACTTCCGAGGCAACTATGACTTTGTCCAGGCAATGATAGTCAACAACCACACTTCCCTGGACGTGGAAGAGGCTGTCGCCCTCAGGGCCCGTCTAAACTGGACGTCCCTCCTGCCTGCCTCCATCACAAAGGACTACAGGCCTGTCGTGCAGACCACCGGCAATGCCAGGATCGTGCAGGAGATCCCTCAGCTGCTGGATGCCCGGGCAGCCCCGCTCATCGCTGAGCAGGAAGTCCTGCGGCACCTCCCGAAGACCTACATTCTGACGTGTGAGCACGACGTCCTGAGAGACGATGGGATCATGTACGCCAAGCGTCTGGAGAGTGCAGGTGTGGAGGTGACCCTCGATCACTTCGAGGATGGTTTCCACGGCTGCATGATTTTCACCAGCTGGCCCACCAACTTCTCAGTGGGAATACGGACTAGGAATAGTTACATCAAGTGGCTGGAGCAAAACCTGTGAACGAGGGACATTTCTAGAATGGCTTGAGCCCCTCTTGACCTCCTGCACCTGCTTTGGAAAGAGACGCACTTTTTAGTTGACTGATTTCTCCCCATGACTTGTGAGTGACGGAATCTCTATTCCTTGCATACCTTGCATTAATTTAATTTCTGGCAATGTGTTTGACTAATGTACGTACAAAATGTCTGCGGCTAGTTCTCAGAGCGGGCCAGTCTCTTTGTTCTTGTTGTTTTAGCCAAACTACTACCAATACTCACAGCTGCAGAGAGCAGGACGAGGAGCTGAAATAGCTTTGGGTTCTGTCTTCGTCAAGAAATTCTTCCAGCTGTGGATGACAGAGTGACCTTTAACGAGTAAAGAAAATGGGGGCCCTTCTTCAGTGCCCTAGGGTTGACTTAAATTCAGAGCATCGTTACCTGTGTGCATGTAAAGGTCAGTGCTGGGTACCAAGTGCCCTCTGTTCCTTATGGATAGAAAGTTTTGTTTCCTATGGGAATTTCAGCAAAGGTGTTCTAGCAAGGACAAGTTTCTCAAATGACTTTCTTCCTTTAGAGTGTTAGTTTTAGGGGATAGCTATCCCGAAGTCCAGTTGGATTAGAACGATACTTGAAAGTTACTTTCTACCACTATTATTAGAAAATATAGTCTCGCATGGACTGGATATCTTGTTCGTTGTTATAATTTTTGGCCACGCTCTCTCCGTGAGGGAGATCTTCTGGGAGCAAATTAATTTAGATGTAGGATAAATCTTCTAGTACAGAATAGGTGAAAACAGACAAACAAACCAACCTATTTATCTTCATAATGAATACTTCTGACGTAAATTACCAAGAGCACTGGGTAATATATTTGGCACAGTCAGAAAAGAAGATACATTTAATATTGAAATTATGAAAAATATCTTTACAGGGTCTAGTTTATTCTTGAAAACTCAATTTTTTCACTTACGTGGCTTTAAAATAGGGCTATTTTGGTATATATGATGTATTGTTTATTTTTTTAAGTTATTTAATGTTAATATATGCAGCTAGACTTAAGATTTTTCAGAATAACGTCTATAATGAATATTAAAAATAATGATATTTAAAAAAAAAATCCTACCTTAGAATGATATCCAATGTAATTTTATGGGAAGAGGTAAAGTAGCTATTAATACTACTACACATTAGGCTTAAATATTTTGACATTTATATGCCACCACAAATTAAAATAATTAGAAACTATGACTACACCTGTGAAAGTCATCCAAGTTTATAGCTCGGTAACTTTGGTGAGACACACACTGCTCGTTTCTGCCCTCCGTGGTCAGAGGAACGCTAGCTCATATTCTCTGGGGTGACACATACATGGGCACCTGGTGCCTTCACCCCTTCTCATCCCCTTCCAGCCTGGTCCCACTGTCAGGATAGCCCAAGCTCAACTTTGTGTAAAGCCTTCACTGCCAGTGGGAATATCTTTGGCATAGCAAGGGGCTCCAATTCTGGGTTGAGTACCTCTGCCCTCCTTCCTGCC
>CM053603.1:105357003-105375807 GCA_028646535.1 Procyon lotor | reverse complement strand
AAAAGTTACAAAAGCAAATCCTCCCTTTTTTCCACTCTGCCTGTCTTCCATAATTTCTGTAGTTTCAATTGGGCCATACTTTTTGAGGTAGTGTCTCAAATTATATGTTTCTGTATCTTCTTTAATACCACCAACAAAAATGTTTTTCTCTGTGGGAAGGGCACCAGTCTTTACAGAATCCTCTCTAGAAACAGCCCTCTTCGGTTCCACTACACGCTCATCAACTATGTGTGGTCAGGCACGCATGACTGCATCCACCTTTTCAACACAAGAGTAAGTCACAAAACCAAAACCCCTGGAACGTTTTGCTTGGAGGAGGGGTTGCTCATCACCGCACAATCTGTAAGTGTGCCCCATTTTCCAAAATGTTTTCTTTAACTATCATCTGTAGTTTCAAAGCTCAAACCACCAATAAACAGTTTTCTCAACTGCTCTGGTTCTTTTGGATCAGACACTGGACTTTGGGATTGGACTTGCCTCTTCCAACTCAAGTTTAATATGGGACTGAAATCCAGCATTCTTTTCTTTAATTGGTGCCAAGGGAAAAAACAAGGGTGGTAATAAGCACATAGAAAAAATTATGAAAGGTTTTATATAAGACACTGTTAACCATTTACCTCTAGGAAATAGGAAGAAGGTTCTTAGGGAAAGAAAGATTTTTTTTCCATTTTGCTTCTCTCTGAAAACTGAATTTTTCATAATGGCTATGTATTATTTAAAATTTTTAGAAGGTAATTTACTCATAAATTACACCCTGTACAATATACCTTACAAATGACTCCAAATATCAATTCTAATTTTTAGTTGTGATTTTGTTCCTCTCTTTGCAAGTTATCTGTGGCCAGAAACAGACACTCATTCAAGCTAGATTAAGTAAAAAGGGAGGTTTATTGTAATGATACAACCAGAAATCTCCTGGATGTCCAAGATAAAAATATGAAAGAAAGCTTGCTCTCAGGGAGCCTAATATAAAAAATTCAAGAACTCAGTGCTTTCTGTTTCTTCATGTATCTAAAATCTACTTCTTTCTTCTTATCTTCTCCAATGGCCACCTGCTGTCACCAGACAGACTTTCTTCTTTAAGAATGGGGCGCCTGGGTGGCTCAGTGGGTTAAAGCCTCAGCCTTTGGCTCCTTTGGCTCAGGTCATGATCTCAGGGTCCTGGGATCGAGCCCCACATTGGGCTCTTTTCTCAGCGGGGAGCCTGCTTCCCCCTCTCTCTCTGCCTACCTCTCTGCCTGCTTGTAATCTCTCTCTCTCTGTCAAATAAATAAAATCTTAAAAAAAAAAAGAATCCATCATAATTTTGTATGATCAAAACTGACCACCAGGGGGCCTGGGTGGCTCTGTCAGTTAAGCATTTGCCTTCAGCTCAGGTCATGATCCCGAGGTCCTCAGATCCAGTCCTGCGTCTGGCTCCCTGCTCAGTGGGGAGTCTGCTTCTCCCTCTGGTCCTCCCCTCCCACCTCATGCTCTCTCTCTCTTGCTCTCTCTCTCACTCTCAAATAAATAATTTTTTTTTTTTTTAATGACTACCAATTCTGGATAGGGTTGAAGTATCCACTCCTGAGTCTCTAAAAGGTTTACGCCTCTTTTTAACCTGATCTTCCAAACATCAGTCTTCATGTGAATCACCTGGGGATCTTGTTAGGCTGCAGATTCTAACCTGGTAGGTCTAGGTGAGTCCAGAGAAACCCAGATGATAGCTTGATGCTACTGGTCCTGGGACCACTCTGTGAGGAGCAAGGCCTTAGTGCACATTTTTTTTTTTTTAAAGATTTTATTTATTTGACAGAGAGAAACACAGCGAGAGAGGGAACATAAATAAGCAGAGGGAATGGTAGCGGGAGAAGCAGGCTTCCTGCCGAGCAGGGAGCCCGATGCGGGGCTCGATCCCAGGAACCTGGGATCATGACCTGAGCCGAAGGCAGACGCTTAATGACTGAGCCACCCAGGTGCCCCTTTAGTGCACATTTTTGAGACAATGTGGCTAGCCAGCCAATGACTTGGGCTGGATGCCATCATCGGTGGCCTGGGAGAACTGGATGGCATGCCCCCTTGGCAGGAGCTGTGAGTGGGAGTAGAGTCTACTAGAAAGAGAGGAATGGGAGGACACACACCTTCAAAACACAGGTCAGACATTGCTTTGACTCTCGTCTGCACCCAAAGTCGCCATGACCATGAACCAGCTGTATACAGTAGGAAACCTTCTCCTCCTGTGGCTAGTACACAACAATCTGAAGTCAGGCTCAAAGGTAATTCTGGTTCCGTAGAGCTCACCACATCCAGATGATGTACAGTCTTCCTTCAGCTTTGTTCTATCTATTCCAGGGGTGGTTCTTGCCATTTTAAGCCGATGGAGGGATCGGTGGTTCTCAAACTTGAAACTCTGATTCCTGAATCTGGTGAGGGATCTAGGTGTTGGGATCTTGAGCAAGCGTCCTGAATGGGTCATCCTGGTGCATGGGCATGCTCCGGTCTGAGAAGACCACTGGACTGGAAAAATGAAAGTCCTTTCCAGTGGAGGATGGGGTAGAACAGGTTGGGGTTCCTTACATTAAATGCATATGTAGCTGTATGTTACACTGTTGGTTTTCAAACTTCAGCCTGTATTAGAATCCTCTGGAAGGCTTGTTAGAATACAAATTGCAGCACAGATTGCTGGCCTGACTCCTCAGATTTCTGATTCAGCAGGTCTGGGACTGCGCCCAGCAATTTACTTTTTTATATGGTCCCAGGTGACACTGCTGCTATTGGTGCTGAGCACATTGTGAGAACCCCTGTGTTGTGTGTTAATGCTACTGATGCTCACCCGCCTCACAAACAGGACCCAGGAAAGAAGGCATATAAATATTTATGAAATTACTTAGAGCCATATGAAATCCTTAAAATAATAAAAATAAAAATGATAGGAGCGAGTGAATTGCTCAGAGAAATGGATAGAAGATGATTCCCATCTAGCCGATGCGGGGCTCGATCCCAGGACCCTGAGATCATGACCTGAGCCAAAGGCAGATGCTCAGCCGACTGAGCCACCCAGGTGCCTCCCACCCGGGTTTTTACTAATGTTTCAGGATCTAAGACACACAGGCTGACTCACAGATGCATTAGAGTCTCTCTGCAGGGGAGGTATATTGGTTAGAGTTCTGCAGGAAAGAGGCTTGCTTCAACTAGTTCATTTGAGAAGCGTTTAACAAAGGCACTCTATGCAAAGAAAGATGTGGGCAGCGATTACGGAAACCACCAACAGACAGTGCACACTTTGGGGCCAGTAGCAACGAGGAGCTGTTATCTCATCAGGACCTGCTAACAAAAAGGAGGAAGCAATCCCCGTTCTAATATCCACTGTGTCCCTTGCTAAGTCATTAGAGAAGAAACCAGGGAAATAAATACCTCCAAGCTTTATTTTCCTTCTGCCCTCCATTCTGCTGACCCGGAAATGAGGGACCCTGTGTGTGCAGCCCATATTGGCCAGACTCTGTGGGTCCACAGCAGGGTAGGGGAAGGTGGAAGGTGGATCTGGAAACAGAAGATACTCAGCACAGTCCGTAGGCTGGGCCCCACCCCAGTGCTTTCCTAGCCTGAGACCGAACAGCACAGATAACAAAGGGAGGAAGGAGTTTTTCATGGTTATTTCACACAGGCAAATTTTAGCCCTTTGGGCTCTCTGAAATAATTACACTTAAAAAAAAATACAAGTGACACTGAATGCAGGATGACACTTAGCGGAAATAATAGGTGTCACTCTGTTTCAATATCTAGGCCTCGTGGTTATCCGGGCTCAAATTTCATAGGCACAATAACTAAAAATATATTACTAGCCTTTCTTTTTAAGTATGAGTTTGAGGATCAAATGATTTTTTTCTGCCTACTTCTGAGTACCAATTTTGGCTTATGGTGGGCAGAAAAAGGACCTCACAAAGTGTAACTCCAACATGTATGGGGGTGAATACTTCACATAAGTTGTCAGTTTATTGGTCAATGAAAAAGAGGACCCTGGGGCGCCTGGGTGGCTCAGTCTTTAAGCGTCTGCCTTGGGCTCAGGTCTTGATCCCAGGGTCCTGGGATCAAGCCCCGCATCGGGCTCCTTACTGGGCAGGAAGCCTGCTTCTCCCGCTACCATTCCCTCTGCTTGTGTTCCCCCTCTCGCTGTGTTTCTATCTGTCAAATAAATAAAATCTTAAAAAAAAAAAAGTGAAGGGGCGCCTGGGTGGCTCAGTCGTTAAGCATCTGCCTTCGGCCCAGATCAGATCCCAGGGGCCTGGGATCGAGCCCCGCATCGGGCTCTCTGCTCTGCAGGAGGCCTGCTTCTCCCGCTACCATTCCCTCTGCTTGTGTTCCCTCTCTCGCTGTGTTTCTCGCTGTCAAATAAATAAAATCTTTAAAAAAAAAAAAAAAAAAGAGGACCCTGCTTCTCTTCTGTGGCCAGTGAGGACTGGGCAGAAAAGGGATGCACGGGTGATGCATTCAGCTCAAATTGCCCACTTAACCCATGGGCTGTCATTCATACACACATTCACTCATTCATTTAATAAATATTGTTGTATCCCTCCTCAATGCTCGGCACAGCGTCGGTCCTTGGGGATCAGTGGTAAACAAGACCCCCTCAAGAATCCTGTGAGGGAAATGGAAAAATTAGTCGTATTGATCTAATTATAAAAATAACTAACAGCGTTGGGCGCCTGGGTGGCTCAGTGGGTTAAGTGCCTGACTCTTGGTTTCAGTTCGGGTCATGATCCAGGGTCATGAGATAGAGTCAGGCTTCATGCTTAGATTCTTACAGTCAATCTCATGCTTGAGATTCTCTCTCTCTCTATTTCTCCCTCCACTTGTGCTTGCTCTCTCTTTCAATAAATAAGTAAAATCTTAAAAAAAAAAAAAAAAGTAACTAACAGTGTTTATAACAATCCAAGGTTTACCAAAGCATTTTTAAACCAATGTTGTCTTATTGAGTCCTCACTCAACTTGGGAGGTCATTTTTACTGTCCTGATTTTACGGGCAAGTAACTGAGCGGCTGATGGGCAGTGGAGGCGGGAACTGAAACCCAACTTGTAGGACATACACCTCTCAGCCAGGCATTGTGCTGGAACTGCCATGTTGGTTTGAAACCCAGACATGGGCAAGGGGTAAAACACCAACTCATTAATTCTAAACTACAAATCAGCTTTAACTGTGACAGGAACAAAGGCCTTGGGAAAACACAGAAAGGAAAGGAGGTACGTAATGAAAGTGGGCCTGGAGAGGAGGAAAATAATGTGAAAACAGAAAATGAGGGTCATGGACAACACTCATTGCTTCGCGGCTCCTCTCAGGTCAGCCCCATTCCGCGGCTGCTCTCGGTGAGATTGGTCTGCAGGGTCAAGTCTTAGCCAGGTCAATTATAATTAAGCCTGGATAATTTGTTCCAGCTTCACTTCGAGGGAGAAGGGTCCCCAATGTGACAGGCAGTGTTTTATCTGCCCTCACTCATGGTATTTGTTCTTTTCACTGAGGCCACAATGAGTTTGTGCCCCGAACGGCACAGGAAGCTCTATGTAACCAAACTAAAATGCCCTGTTAGTGGTCCCAATACCTTGTTTTTCTCCGTCTCCAAATGGTCATGACCTAATGGGGAGAGTGCAGTAAACAAGAGAGCACAGGCTCTGGACTGACCACAGACACTGATGGAGAAACGCCCTCAGCTTGCCCTGCGGAGTTCGGCACGTCGGAGACTCAATGAAGATTCAGGATGTTGCAAAATCAAAGCACATTATAGAGGAAAGTGGAGTATATAAAGATTTAATATCATGATTTGGTTTAATTTTCCAGACCTTAAAGTTGTGGATACATTTTGGTGATGTTAAAAAAATAAACCACACTGAACATACCTTCAAAAATATTACATTCAAGCTACTCTGATTTATCTTCCATCTACAATCCATTTTCTATGTTACCTAAAGTATTAAGTGCAGAGTAGTTATTTTTTGGAACACTGATATATAAGTCCTGAGGGAAGCACTAATGATAATAGATAAAATGTACTGAATGTTATGTATGTGACAATCACATCACAAATATTTTCCCCTAATAGTCTGCAATAGTTTGTGCTTTGTGGATGAGGAGATTGAGAGGTTAATCAGTTTGTTCAAGAGCATACAGCTAAAAAGTGGCTGAGATGTGGGGATTGTGATTCAGACCAATTTAACTTTGAAGTCTGAGCTCTGTCATCACATTACTCTACCCCAGAGGAGGTGAGTGCTCTGACCCTAAGCTCCAACTCTGAGAGCTGCATTGTTTTGGGCAGTGGGGAAAATCCTGTTAAAACAACTTGTGACGGTAATTTCATGTGTCAGCTCGACTGGGTCACAAAGTACTGGGATATTTATTGGGCCAAAAGTTATTCCCTTCAGAACACTCTTCCGAGTCAGGCGGTGAGGGTGTTTTGGATGAAATTAACATTTGAATTAGTAGCCTGAGTAAAGCAGCTTGCCTTCTTCAAGGTAGGTGGGATTCATTCAATCAACTGAAGACCACAATAGAATAGAAATTTGGCCCCTTCTGTTAATAAGAAGGAACACCTCTCGTCTTCAAGCCGGGAAGTCTGTCTTCTCTGCCTTTGAACTTGGACTGAAACTACCAGCGGCCTGCCTCAGTCTCAGCTTGCTGATCACAGATGCTGGGAGTCCTCAGCCTCCACATCTGTGTGAGCCGTGAGCCAATTTCTTAAAATGAATCCATCTATCCATCTGTATATCTATATATGTCCTACTGGCTTTCTTTTCTTAGAGAACTCAGACTAACACACAGCTCTTCCCAGCAAGTAATCTGAGATCAATCAGCCAGTTGTCACTTGTTTCATCTGGTTCATCTCCAAGCCATTGACACACTTATCTCTGATAATACCCTGGAAATTCCCACTACACTTTCCTGTTGGCAAAATTCACACCCACTTACCCTTGGTGTTACTGAGAATTTCTGGAGATAATTTTAATATGATAAAAAGCTCATGATCCAAAGACAGCTAAGGCCTTCTATTTTTTTTTTAAATTCAAAACTTTTAAATGTCAAATTTATTTATTTATTTATTTGTTTGTTTGTTTATTTATTTATTTATTTATTTTTAAGGATTTATTTATTTGACAGAGAGAGAGATCTCAAGTAAGCAGAGAGGCGGGGGAGGGGGGAAGCAGGCTCCCTGCTGAGCGGAGAGCCTATGCGGGGCTCTATCCCAGGACCCTGAGATCCTGACCTGAGCCAAAGGCTGGGGCTTTAACCCACTAAGCCACCCAGGCACGCCAAATTAATTTTTTAAAAGCACAGTTTCTTTGACTCAAAATACAAATGTATTTTTATATTTTTTTACTGTGCACATTCCATTCAATATTTACTAACAGATAAACTCTATTGTATAAATTACTTCACGTATATCTTGAGCCATATGAAACTCATAGGTCAGAAACGGAGACATTAAAAAATTTAAATGCATAAAAATTGAAACGCATAATTCACCTAATTTCTAGGACCACATTTTGCATTAGATCACATAATTGTGCCATATCTAAGAGGGTTTTTCTATCAGTGTCATTCATATTGAGAAGTCTGTTCAACAAATCAATTGAAAATGATGTTGCCCTGGGCAGGAGCATCCTGACCCAACTGGGGGAAAGGTTGGCTTCATATCTGCTGCCAAGGGGCTCTGACCCCAGCCCTCTGTCTGATCTGTTTGACATTCAGGGAATTTTCTGAGTGCCCCATCTCTGTGGCCTGTAGGAGTTAATGTGCCCGCAAAGGAGAACAAATTCATTTCCAGTATATTAATGAGGTCAGATCCAAGGACAACTGAGCAAGAATCCTATTTTTAAAACCTCAAAAAAATTTTCATGAATGAAATGCAGCTAGAATCTGCAAGTGCCTCACTACATTCAAATATGTCAGCAAAGGGAGGTGTTTTGGGGTGTTATGACTTGTGCCCCTACACTTGTCTCGTGAAGCACATATTAAAATGTGTTTTAATTTGCCTGCTACATCATCAACTCTCTTACCCACCCATTCAAAGGCATCTCCTTTTTGAGCCATGATGCTGGGTACTATAAGAGTTTTTAAGAGAAATAATGGAAGTGGAGGCGGAAAACAAATACACCAACCATTGAGATGCAGAACCGCTTTAGAAGTGCTGAGTAAAAGGAAAAACAAAAGGTTATCAGGATTCAAAGAGGCTAAAATTAAACCGAATAGTGCAGGAAGAAATTTAGGGAATATTTCATGAGGGATGAGAGTGTGATTTTAGCTTTGAAGGATGGCAGGCAGGCACTGGCAAAGAGCCACTGCAAGGGAGCCCAGGGGTGTAAGTGAGGAAGTTCACTGATCAGCAGTTTAGTTGATGGGAAGTGCGTGGCAGAGTGCAGGGGGGTGATGGACCCCCCTCAGAACACAGGAGAAATCAGAGAAGACTATAAGAATCAAAGGTTAAACTCAACTGGAAAGAAATTGCCTTGCGTATGCTGTGGCCAGGTTGATGTGATGGAACAGGAAGGAGTCAGAAGACCTGCTTCAACCTGGGTTCTTGTGTTTTGGGAGGTTCATTCGGCCTCTTTGGGCCTCAGTGTGTGTCCACTTGTATAAAATGGTGGTACTACTCTGCCTACATCACAGAGTCCTTATGAGGATTAATTACATCATGCAGATAATCACTGATTTCCAGCAATTGGGAGACCAATTGGTTAAGGCTTTGCTATTCAACTTTTGAGAGCTCAGCACACGAAAAATTTTTAAAGTAAAATATCCTTCAAAATTTTCTGCAAACAGTACCTCTAGACCAACAAAGATATAGAGCAAAAACAATTTAATCACATATCCTAGCCGTGACAGTAATAAAAAGTGCTTCTGTTTTTTTACAACCCCCTTTTGATAGGGCTGCTATTATCACCCTCAAATCAGAGGAAACAAACTCAGAGCGGGTAGGTCGGTTGCCTGCCGTCCTGCACCAGAAGATGGTAGAGCTGAGTCTGCGCACTCAGGCGGTCACACCCGAGCCCGCAGGCTTCACACCAGGCTGTACGGCTTTCAGATGAAGCAAGAAAGACACTACCTTGCATATGGCTTTAATAAAAGAAAAAACAGGGGCAGTGACTCAGACAGTTAAGCGTCTGCCTTTGGTTAAGGGTCTGGGTGGCTCAGTCAGTTAAGGGTCTGCCTTCGGCTCAGGTCATGATTCTGGGGTCCTGGGATCGAGTCCCGCATTGGGCTCTCTGCTTAGTGGGGTCTACTTCTCCCTTTCCCTCTACTCCTCCTCCTACTCGTGTTCTCTCTCAAGTAAATAAACAAAATCTTTTTTTTTTAGATTTTTTTTTATTTTTTTATTTATTTGACAGAGAGAGAGATCACAAGTAGGCAGAGAGGCAGGCGGAGAGAGAGGGGGAAGCAGGCTCCCTGCTGAGCAGAGAGCCCCTTGCGGGGCTTGATCCCAGGACCCTGAGATCATGACCTGAGCCAAAGGCAGAGGCTTTAACCCACTGAGCCATCCAGGTGCCCCCAAAATCTTTTTTAAGAAAAGAAAAAATATGTGCATTCAGTGTCTATTATCCAGAAGAGTATTATTAGCCCGAGGAGACATAATTTTCGATTCTCTCTTTTATTAAGAAAACACACAGAGAAAAACTATTTAATGTTAATGTTATAACTCAGTGAATTGAAATTAAATGAGATACTATTTTTAGTTGACATTTTAGCACCTACTTTAAATATTATTTGCATATTTTTTGTCTGATGATGAATTAAGGGAGGCTCATCATAGAAAATTGAAAAAATATTGACAAGTATAAAGGAGACAATAAAAACAACCAACAACCCCATATTAGCATCGTATTAAATGTCTTTCCAGTCTTTTTTTTTTTTTTAAGATTTATTAATTTATTTGAGAGAGAGAGAATGGGGGAGGAGCAGAGGGAGGAGAAGACAGAATCTCAAGCAGGCTCCGTGCTGACCTCAGAGCCCCAGTCTTGGCTCCATCTCATGACCCTGAGACCATGACAAGACAAGAGTTTTAACCAACTGAGTCATCCAGGCATCCCATTCAGTCTTTTTTTTATAAAAAGATAATATTTTTAGGTTTTTCTGTCCCTAGTAAAATATGCTACATTATTAAGTTCTGAAAATGTTTGCATTTGAAGGTATAGGTTTCTTAGCAACAGAATTTTCACTCACTGCTAGCTTTTTTCCTGTATTATATATATAGTTGAATATCACATGTATAGTAATGTGTGAATTATATATGAATAATATATACGTATACATGCATGGTTCAGTTAATTCTTATGTATACCCATGTACGCCACCACCCATATCAAAATATTAAACATTTACAATACCCCAGAAGGTTCACTTGTGTGAACCCTCCCAATACTGGGCACTACCCAGGATGACTACTGTCCTTATCTCTATCACTATTGATTGGTTTCATCCGTTTTTGAGCCTTACATAAATCATACATTATGATTTACCACTTTGGTCCATAGCTCAGCAGTTCCTTTTCATTTCATTCTATGTAGTATTCTAATAGAAGTGACAGTGATTTTTTTCATCCATTCTACCGTACTGAGTTCTTTCCAGTTTGAGGCTATTAATAGACAAGGTATAAGCATTCTCATACCTGTCTTGTTGGTGAACATAGTGCTTATTTCTGTCGGGCATTTACTCAAAAGTAGAATTGCTGGGTCAGAGAGTATAAGTGTGTTCAACTTCAATAGATATGGTCAAGCCATATTCTGAAGAGGCTATGCAATTTATACTCTTTTTTTTTTTTAAGATTTTATTTGTTCATCTGAGAGAGAGAAAGTGTGAGCGAGCACAAGCAGGGGGAGCAGCAGAGGCAGAGGGAGAAGCAGGCTCCCCGGGAAGCAGGGAACCCGATGTGGGGTTTGATCCCAGGACTTGAGCTGAAGGCAGATGCTTAACTGACAGAGCCACCCAGGTGTCCGTCTCTTAGTTACTTGAATACACTCTTTAGTGAAATGCCTATTAAACACTTGCTATTTTTTTTAAGATTTTTATTTATTTATTTGACAAAGTGAGATGAGAGAGAGGGGCAGGCAGAGAGAGGGGAAAGCAGGCTCCCTGCTGAGCAGAGTGCCTGATGCGGGGCTCGGACTCAGGACCCTGAGATCATGACCTGAGCCAAAGGCAGAGGCTTTAACCCACTGAGCCACCCACGTGCCCCAACATTTGCTCATTTTTTTTAATACTTGCTCATTTTTGATAATAAATACAAGTCCTTCTTTGAATATATGCATTATGAACATCTTCTCCCAATCTTTCATTCTATTGGTCGTGCTTTTGATTGAATTACCACCTTTTTCTTTAATTATTTATTTATTTCTTTATTTATTTTAAAGATTTTATTTATTTATTTGACAGAGAGATCACAAGTAGGCAGACAGCTCAATGCGGGGGTCGATCCTAGGACCCCGAAATCATGACCCGAGCCGAAGGCCGAGGCTTAATCCACTGAGCCACTGAGGTGCCCCTAATTACCAGCTTTTTATAGGACAAAAAATAAACTATAGTCTTTACTGGTAGAAACAATAAATCCAGTAAATTATCACTTTTTAGTTTTGTTTGACATTAAGTCGTTGATAGTTTTTAATAATACATAAAATCATTTGCCAAAGTTAGCATTCCTTAACTCAAACTGGGAACTGGTAAGCAAATGCTGTTCCTTTATATGACAGTAAATACGGGTAAGCCTAAATCCATTATGGCTGAATCAACAAACACAGAAAAGAATTCTCAGTTGGAAGCATTATCAGGCATTTATTGGGTTTTCATAACCCAAATTCTTCTAAGACAGGGTTTGATAGGAAGGAAGTTTGTCATCACATGAAAGTATTCATTGATGACCCGATTATTTATAAAATTGTTCCCCTTTTGCACAACTTGAATGTTGTGCATTCAATGCACAACACAATGAATGTGCATTCATTCCAGCCTGGCTTGAATGATTATTCCTGATTAACTCGTAATCATGGTTTTCAGGCTGTCTCTTACCAATGGTAGAATATTATAAACATCAGACAACACAAAGCAACTAGGTGGCAGAGTAAAAGTGCAATTCTTGCAAAAGATGTAGAATTTCATGAAATTAATGAAAACGATATTGGCGAACTGCTCTGGTCTCATGTATAGTCATGTGTCAAGAGACCAAGTAAAAACCAAAGTAAAAACACACAAAGAATCAGGGAAACTTAAAGAAGAGGAAATGGGTAAAGACGATAACACAATAAATGTTAACAAAGTGTACTGACTTAAATATCAAAGAATTTTACAAAAGCTTCTAGAAGATTGATTTTTTTAAAAACTTACTTATTTGCTTATTGATGAAAAATGGCCCTCCTTTGATGGTGTTGCACAGGGTAATGTGAACTAAAGGACGATGCGTTGTGCCATCCTACAATCATGTCAGAAAATACATGTCCTTTCCACATTGAATCAGCGCCCCAACATTCTTTGGACTGGAAATTAGTGCATCATTGCAACTAATCATAAAAATTCTGTTAACTTTATGGTAATTTTTTAACTTGAAATTCGCTCCTTATTATAATAATAAGAGGATTAATTCACTTCAGCTCTTCGCTGATACCACTTATGCTTAAATAACGGGTGCTTCTTACAACTCTAGCCTCTGTGAAGAACTTGAGAGATGTAATGCATTTCTTGCATCCACACCGTTCCTCGTTTTGCTGATAATGTAATTAACAGAAGCATGGAGCCGATGGGAGACCTGCAAAAACCACAGTGACAATATTTGCATCCATGTCTTTCTGACTCCAGAGTCTATTCTTTTTAGATCAGAATGCCTCCCAGGACCTCAAAAGTGGAAACAGATAGACACCTGCGGTGATTCCCTTTACTCTCCAATCCTTAGTCCTTCCAACGAGAAAATGATGTTTGCATGCATTCATACTCTTCTTAGGCAGGTATTAACACCAGTACCTCATGTTTGCATAAACAAAGCACCTCTGCACCTCTTTGGGTCTTTATTACCACCTGGAGGCGATGGAGATGTGGGCAAGACGGAATCTCAGGCCCAGAAAGCTGAGTGACTGGTCCAAGGACCCACAGCTCCGCAACAGCAGCGCTCTGGCTGAAACTAACTCCTTTAGACTATAGCGCTTGCTCCTTTTTCTTTCTTGCTCCGTCTACTGGCGCGGAAGGAAGGGCAGGGAAGTTAGAAGAGACATTTATGGACAAAGTGAAAGTCTAGGTATCACCTCCACCGAATACATGGCCCTCGTATTGTGCTGTTTTCCAGGCGAACTACTTTGGCGTCTCCTTCCTGAGCCGGCTGCCTGCAGTAGCAAGCAGGAGGCTTTAAGATCATAATTCTCACTTTGGGGCTTGAAGAAGGCCCTGGCTTTTGACTTCTATAGTAGTGAGAAAACCAGCAAAAAGATCCCTCACGTGATTCTGTCCCATCTAGTGCACTCTTCAGGGGAACCAAGGGGGGCGGTTACCCAACACAGATCCTGTGAAAATTCGCAGTCCTGGGTTATTTTCTTTCAAATGACATTATCTATTTTACTTTCTATTCTTGAATCAACTGCTCTTTGTCAGAGTGACAGGGTCAAATTTTGGACCCAACAATAGGGTGGGGAAAAAGCACAAAAACTTTTGGTCTTGGGGTACCTGGGTGGTTCAGTCGGCTGAGCATCTGACGCTTGATTTTTAGCCCAGGTCATGATCTCATGGGTCCTGCTCAGCTCCAAGTTCTGCTTGTCCCTGGGCTCCTCCCACCCCAACACCCCCCTACCTCCCCTGCACTCGCTCCCCTGCCCCAAATAAATAAAAAAATTTCTTAAAGATTTTATTTATTTATTTGACAGAGAGAGGGAACACAAGGAAGAGGAGTGGGAGAGAGAAGCAGGCTCCTCATTGAGCAGGGAGCCCAATGCGGTGCTCCAGTTGAGGACCCTGGGATAATGATCTGAATGTTAGCAGATGCCTAACAACTAAGCCACCCAGGCACCCAATAAAATCTTTAAAAAAAAAACCTTTGATCTCACACAGCCTAGGAAGGGAAGCCACAAGTTGAAATAAAAACAATCTACTTCAAATATACATTCTGAGCTCATCTATATCCAAAGACAGTTTTTAAAAACTATTATTATTATTCCTTTTCCCTTATAATGTTTATTAGGATTTCCTAATTTTTTTTTAGAATAATAAAGCTTTTGTTCAGTTTCTTAGTTGATAGGAACATGCACTCTTACATTACGTTGGATTCAATTCAAAACTTATCTAAAACACCCCACCCTGTACTTGGGAAATTCCAGATTAATTTCCTGCCAGTTGTGGTTGATTAGTTAAGCATTGGGTTGGTCACTCGAGGGAGCAGTTTCTAGTTGACTGAACCAGCCTAGCTGGGTTTAAATGCCTTTGTGCCTCCCTGGATTGGCACGGCCTTCCTCTTTACCTGTGGAATCAAGTGTGAAGGAAGGCTACTGTTCTCTTCGATGAGACCAGCAAGTTGGAAAAGACATTTCTGCAGCTTTAAGGATATAGGCATGCAAGCTAGTATATATTAATTTTATATACATGAATATGTATTGTGTGTGTGTGTGTATCTTCATAGCTAGCTGCTCAAGTAGTAATTCCTTAACTCCAGAGAATTCAAAGTGTAATTACAGCTATGACTTTCCTGCCTGCATTGACCTTGGAGAGGAGGGAAGGCAGGAATGAGGAAGGGTGGGAAGGACGGAGAAACTGCAGCTGAGGTCCCTCAGAGGTTGCTCAGTGAATCTGGCCCAGTGAACAGGAATGCCTGCTTGTTAGACTTTGACCTGTAGACCTTCAAGCAAAACCTCCATACACACAGGCCTTGACTGCCTTAAGTCACTTAAAATAGATTTGCGCAAAGTTCTGGAGCTCCTTAATTTTAAGGAGAAATAATAAATTCTTCTTCGGTCTTTGTTGTGCTTAGAACAAAGCCACCATGATAATCATTTTCCCAGGGGTATGTGGAGAAAGTTTTCCCAGAGCTCCAGAACCTTCCTAGCACATCACACAACAAAACACGCACATTATGGCTCTGAACCATGTCCCTGGAAGGCCCAATGTTGCTGGGCAGGAAAGGAAATGGTACAAGGTCTGTCTGGCCTCTGTGCCTCTGCCCATCTATTTGGCCCCCCAACTAAGAAAGACAAAACTAAGAGGAAAGAAAGACTCTCTCCCACTCCTCTTCTGTCTTTCTGTCCTTTGAGGTCTACTCCAGTAGAGGCCTTGGAGGCCCCCGGTTTAAGAAAATCTACTGGGGGGTAGAGGTGGTACCTGACTGGCTCAGTCAGTAGAAAATGCAACTCTTGATCTTGGGGTTATGAGTTCAAGCCCCATGCTGGACGTAGAGCATGGGGGGACGTAGAGCACTTAAAAAAAAAAAAAAAGAATAAAAAAAAGAAAATCTACTTAGTGGACAGTCCTGACATTTCCTTTTCTTTCGTATTTCAGTATTAGATCCTCAGAACATCTGTCAGGCCCCAGGGAGGGTAGCTGGTGCTGCTCAGTGTAAATCTAGTCTGTGTAAACTAGTCGAGTGTAAACACCGTGTCAGGGGCGGAGGGAGTCTCACTAATAAGGATTAGAGCTGATGTCCTTAACCCCCAAGATTCTCTCTGGAGAACGATTATTATTTCAAAGAAATTAAAGCACACTGGGGTAAATAAGCCTATATATTTAATTTGTAAAGAAGAAATGTTAGAATATATTTTTTTGTTTTTTCCTTTAGGAAATGTCCTCTTTCGTTCATGATTTTATTAATTTGGGTCCTTTCTCTTTTTTGTTTTTGAGAAGTCTGGCCAAAGGTTTATCACTCTTACCAACTCTTTCAAAGAACCAGCTCCTACTTTCGTTGATCTGTTCTGTTCTTTTGGTTTCTAAGACAGAGGATCATAGGGGGAGGGAGGGAAAAATGAAACAAGAGGAAACCAGAGAGAGAGACAAACCATGAGAGACTCTTAATCTCAGGAAACAAACTGAGGGTTGCTGGAGGGGAGGGAGGTGGTAGGGACAGGGTGGCTGGGTGATGGACATTGGGGAGGGTATGTGCCATGGTGAGTGCTGGGAGTTGTGTAAGATTCACAGACCTGTACCCCTGGGGCAAATAATACAGTATATGTTAATAAAAAATTTTTTTTAAATGACTGAACTATATCTTTGCAATTGTTTTATCTTATAGTGAGCACATTCAAGAGATATTTTTCTTTTGCTGAGACGTATATCCTTTTTTTTTTTTTTTTAAGATTTTATTTATTTGACAGCGAGAAACAGCAAGAGAGGGAACACAAGCAGAGGGAATGGTAGCGGGAGAAGCAGGCTTCCCGCCGAGCAAGGAGCCCGATGCAGGGCTCCATCCCAGGCCCCTGGGATCTGACCTGGGCTGAAGGCAGACGCTTAACGACTGAGCCACCCAGGTGCCCCGAGACGTATATCCTTTTTTGTGTGTTTTCTCTTTCTTCCTTTCTTTTTTCTTCTTATCTCCACTTTCTTGAATTTTCCTGTTTCTTTTTTTTTAATAAATTCTGTGGTTTTTTGAGATTTATTTATTTATCAGAGAAAGAGAGTGAGAGTGAGAGAGATCATGAACGGGAGGAGGGATAGAGAAAGAAGCAGGCTTCCCTCTGAGCAGGTGGGACTCGATCCCAGCACCCTGGGATCCTGACCTGAGCCAAAAGGCAGGCGCTTAAGGACTGAGCCACCCAGGCATCCGACTTTTCCTGTTTCTGAAGACAGACTCAGGAAAAGAAAAGAAAGAAAAAGGCTAGACGTGTGCTGATACTTTTCAGACTTCCAGGATGGGTTTATACGGTAGTAAAAATACAGAAGAATGTAAGTCTGAGCATGCCTAGGTTAGTTGGCAAAATTTCCCTTAAATATCCTCAGTTTAATCTGAGAGGGATCACTGTACTGAAGGTTCAGATCCTGGGAGGAAAAAGAAAATCCAATAAACAAACAACAAAAACGCCCATGACACCATCTCATGCTGGATTCACTAATGTCATCCTTGGGTTTCAACAAAACAAGGCACTTTTAGGAAATGCTTTCTTAACCATGTGAATATCAGTGTATGTATTTATTCACTGCAAGCTTCCTTGCCAGATTTTGAGTAGACACCTGATTTCCTAGAATTAGCTGTGTTGAAGAGTAGTGTTAAGTTTCCTTTTACTTAACTCTTTCACTTTTGCTTTACCCCAAGTGGAATCATAAGCATTTAGAGCTGAAAGGATCTTAAGCCTCTCCTTTGACACGGACAGAAAATTAGAACGAGTGGTTTGCTTAAGCCTTTCCCAGCACCACATGGTACTCTTTTTTAAAATGTCTTTACTCTGATTTTATACTTTAGGTAAAAATCCATACTATTCTATTAGTTGGTTAAAGGTTAGATTGATATCTACACTAGAAACCATCTCAAGTATATTAAGCAAGACAATTGTCCAGGAACAAAAAAATACATTCAAAGCATGATTTAGATCAGTGTCTCCCTCTCCATTAGACGTGCTGTTCAAAATATTTAATAACTGGCAGAACACAGGCGCTGACTCATTGATTGGACACTAGTTCTAAACATCTGGCTTAACTAGGATCAGCACTGGGAAGAATTCACTCTATGGGGAATGTCCTACATTAGTCTATTTCTGGTTGGTGTGGGTTTTGAAGTGGGGCAAGGGGTGGCTCACCAGGAGCTGTATTTTTGCAGGGTTTTTGTTTCCTGGGTAATAGGCTTGGGGTATCTCTGGCAGCCTCTTTCCTTTAAAATAGCCTCCATCTATTTAAATTTATTCAATTTCATAGATCTTGATTAGTTATGGTTCTTTTTTTTTTTTTTTAATTTTTTTTATTTATTTGACAGAGAGAAACACAGCGAGAGAGGGAACACAAGCAGAGGGAATGGAAGCGGGAGAAGCAGGCTTCCTGCCGAGCAAGGAGCCCAATGCAGGGCTCGATCCCAGGACCCTGGGATTATGACCTGGGCCGAAGGCAGAGGCTTAACGACAGAGCCACCCAGGCGCCCCTAGTTATGGTTCTTGAACCAAGAACTAAACCTGTCACATAGCAACGGGTTCTTTTTTGTTATTGTTTAAGAGAGAGAGCTTGCATGCAAGCACATGCTACAGCAGGGGAGGGGGGCAGAGAGAGAGGGAGAGAATCTCAAGCAGACTCCCCACCAAACACGACCCCTGATGAGGGGCTCGATCTCACAACCCTGAGATCATGACCTGGACCAAAACCAGGAGATGGACGCTTAACTAACTGAGCCAGCCAGGCGCCCCACACAGCAACATGTTTAAATGCTTCATCCATTCTTTAAGTTTTCAGCATTCAACTTGACAGCGGGCCTTTTGACTGTGAAAAACTATAGCCAAAAGAACTATAGAACAGTTCACTTTCCCCTTGCCCCAAGTTACATGTCATGGAATCGTTTTTACAAGGGAGGTAATTGTCATCCTTGTCAATAAAAAGAACCCCAAAGCCTGTGTTCAGGGCTGTCCCTGTCTCAGTCTAACATCCAACCACATTTCCTTATATTGCTTCCTCTAACTTCAGCTTTGTGCAGAGATTCCAGCTTTTTTTTTTTTTAAATTAATTTTTATTAACATATAATGTATTATTTGCCCCGGCGTACATGTCTGTGAATCATCAGGCTTACACATTTCACAGCACTTAACAGCACATACCCTCCCCAATGTCCACAGCCCAGCCACCCTATCCCTACCCTCTCCCCCACCTCCCAGCCACCCTCAGTTCGTTTCGTGAGTCTAGCAGTCTCTTATGGTTTG
>CM053603.1:105319188-105356503 GCA_028646535.1 Procyon lotor | reverse complement strand
AAAAAAAAAAGAAATTTGTCACCTGTTTTGTAGAAGTTTGTAGGAGGTAGTCAACACACCCTAATTTCCTGATATCTCTTCACCAAACCCCTGAAAATTAAAGCTTGGTATAAGGATATACTTTGATTTTATTAAAAAAAAAAAAGAGGGTAAATATTTGCAAAAGGCGTATCTGATATGGAGTTGTTATCCAAAGTTTACGAAGAACTCTTAAATCAACACAAGAAAACAAACAACCTGGGATGCCTGGGTGGCTCAGTGGGTTAAAGCCTCTGCCTTCAGCTCAGGTCATGATCTCAGGGTCCTGGGATCGAGCCCCACATCAGGCTCTCTATTCAGCAGGGAGCCTGCTTCCCCCTCTCCCTCTGCCTGCCTCTCTGCCTACTTGTGATCTCTCTCTCTCTCTGTAAATTAAATAAATAAAATCTTGAAAGAAAGAAAGAAAGAGAGAGATAGAGAGAGAGAGAAAAGAAACAACCTGTTGGAAAATGGGCAAAGACATGATCTGACCCCTCACCAGAGGAGATGCCTAGAGAGCAAGTAGGTACATGAGAAGATGGTCAGCATCACATGCTTTTAGGGAATTGGAAATTAAAATAACAATGTGATACCATGACCAAAATCCAAAACACTGACAATGCCAAATGCTGGTGAGGATGTGGAGCAACAGGAACTCTCTTTCATTGCTGGTAGGATTGCAAAATCATACAGCCACTTTGGAAGACAGCTTGGCAGTTCCTTACAAAACTAAATATACTTTACCATACGATCCAGCAGGCACAATCCTCAGTATCCACCCAAATGGATTAAAAACTTACGTTCACATAAAGTCCTGCACACAGATGTTTATAGCAGTTTTATTCATAATTCCCAAGCTTTGAAGTAATCAAGATGACCTTCAGTAGGTGAATGGATGGATAAATAAAAGGATACATCCCAACAATGGAGTATTCATTATTCAAGTATCAAAAAGAAATGAGCTATCAAGCCATGAAAAGATACAGAGGATCTTAAATGCATATTACTCAGTAAAGGAAGCCAGTTGAAAAGGCCAATCATACTTACTGTATCATTCCAATTAGATGACTTTCTGGAAAAGGCAAAACAGTAGAGACATAAAAAGCAGTCACCAGGGGTTGTGAAGAGGGAATGGGGACAGGTGGAGCACAGAGGATTTTTAGGGCTGTGAAACTATTCTCCATGATACTGTAATAGTGGATACATGTCATTATACATTCACCTAAATCCATAGAACCTGTTGCTATGTGACAAAATGAACTCTAAGTTAAACTATGGACTTTTGGGTAATAAGGATGTGCCAATACAGGTTTATCAATTATAACAAGGGAACCAGAATGGTGTAGGATATTGATCGTGGGGGAATTTGTGCATGTGTGGGAGCAGGAGATACATGAGAACTCTCTCTACTTTCTGCTCAGTATTGATGTGAATCTAAAACTTCTTAAAAAAAATAAAGTCTACTTAAGAAAAAATGGCAACACTTTAGCTAGTTGTTCTTGCCATCACCTACGAGGGATCATTTGTTCCCAGCTGGGATAGGAGAGATTTCACTGCCCTGTGATACATGTTGTCTTGTACAAGTCCACAATTTAGGGTCTGTTTCATGTAAAACCTCATTTCCATAGACTAATTTTTAGTGTAGTTAGGACCTTTTAAGTCATTCAGAAATCCAACTCAAACTGGCTCAATCAAAAAGTGAGAATGTATCAACTATGTCACCAGAAAGTGTAGGAATCAGACTGCATTTGGACATAACTAAAACCAAGGGCTTAAAGATGTAGTCAGACCTCTCTCTGTATCTGTCTCTGTCTTGGTCTCTCTCCACTTCCAATCCCAATGTTGACCTCAATCTCATGAGGGCTGGCTCTCTCCAGGTCAGGGCTATAAGTATACCAGCATCTCTAGACTCATATTACACTGGTTAAGCAACACTTAGAAGAAAGAAGGACCCTTCTCAGCAAAAAAATCCCAAGTGTATCAGTTTTTGTTTTGCTTTGAATGAGGCTGAAAGATAATGAAATGTAGTAATTCACTTGTCATGGTTAGGATGAGTTTCACTTATGATATTTAGGCATGTGAATATTTCAGACCTTTGGCACTCTGAATCATTCACCAAGACTTCACCTTTTCTATGCAGGCAAAATGATACATAGGCAGAAAAATCGTGTCACTATTTTGTATTAGGGGGAAAGTTTGGGGTGATTGAAGTCCCTCAAAGAGTCTGGAAAAATCCATTGCATTTGATCATTCATAAGGCAGCTTTTGAAATGAAGTCAATATGCCCGAAATGGTATTTGATGGTTTCACATTCCATATTATAGCTGATAAATGGAATATTTACCTCTGTGGAACGTGAAACCCATTCACAGTTTCAATCTTGTAGCATCTGGGGGAGTTCGATTTAATGAGATATATAGGCCCTAGAGTGTAACTAAAATCTTTTTCCCATTTGAGAAGAAACAGCATCATCGTAGCATAAAGTAAAATTAATTACATGACTGGCTCATTCACAGTTAAATTCCTTGTCAACTAAAATTATGTAACTGATTTTGTTCCTTCTGATTTATTTTAATACGGTTTGATTATCAAGAGGAAGGAAGCTTCCTTTCTAAGTTTAATTCAAATTCTATTCCAGGAACAAACAGAAGCCATTTCCCTTTATTTATACATATATATATATTTTTTTCTTTTTTGAGTATCATTTTTGCTGCTTTGTGGTTTTGCTGAGAAGTAACTCAAGGTAGAAGAAGGCTGGTGATATTTGTGTTTCTATTCTTCAGTGAATTCTTTTTAGAAGTTCTTCAGATAATAGAGTATGTAGTTATAATGTAACTTTCATTTATTTGCAATAATAAAAAATTTATGAGAATTTATTCACCATGAAAGTATAAAATAAAGTCTCAACGCTCTCTGCATATGATTATTTTACATGATGCTCAACATACCAAACCCTGTGGTCTGTATCCTTCTTATGGCCCTTGTTTCTTTTTACCCATTTTGTCACACTTTTATGTTCATTGGTTCTTCTAACATTTGTTGAAAGCTGGACATGAAAGACTTCATTGAATCTGTACTCACAACTAGGGCAAAGCGCAACTGAGGCTACATCTGAACAATGGTCAAAATAGAAACAGAAAAGAACTGAAAATTAAAAATGAGCACATGTGAACTAAGGAAAGAAAGGAGTAAACTGGGCAGTTTATTACACATGTAGTTATTTGGTAATTACACAGTAATTATATGGGGAATGTTATTTCTGGAGATGTGTGTGTGTGTGTATTTCTTTTAAAAGTAATTTCAAGGTTAAATAACTTTCTCAAGATCATCCAGCTTGTAAGTGGTATTTTGGTTGACACCAGAGTAGTTCCTTTACCATTCAGCCTCAGGAAGAACAATCTCGCAAACAAAATTAGTTCACCTTATTTAAAACTCCTCGGAATATCTTTTGTGCATTCTATACATTCTGATTTATTTTGCCTCCTTAGAAGGTGATTTCTCTAGTAAAGTGGATTGGGGGCCAGAAGCCTCATTATTTGGTTAACCTATTTCTTTAGACCAGGAAGAGTGAAACATCTTGCTCAATAACCCAAGAGGCAGATATCCTTAAGTATAATGCAAAGGCTAGTGGGGAGCAGCTCATAAAACTGTAAAAGGTCATGCAAATATCATTACCCATTGATAATTTTTTCTTCCTCAAGAACCCTCAAAGGACAAGTTGTGAAATTCAAAGTTACAGACTGCAGGTAGGGAAGGGGACATTTGAGACCTTTTGTTTTTAAGTCCAGTCAAGAGCAATGACCCATTGAAATCACATAATGGAGCAAGGCCTGTGACAGAGAGACCATAGGAACAGGGCGCAGCCAGGGGACCAGGAAACAAAGAGGGACTGTTTAAACCCACGCGTGGTCTTACTGCCAGTCACAGGAGACACGTGGACCTACTACCATGCTTTGCTATTATGATGATATCAATAACAGCCATGTTAATAATGCCTTATCAGAGGTGTTTTTGATATATTATTTCATATTCTCAAAACAACACTGCAAGGTTAATATCAGCATTTTAGAGCAAGCTTCAGTGAAGTGGAGAAAGGCAAAGCAACCCGGTAAAAATTATAGCTGAGTGGGATCCCACCCAGGTCCTGGGCTATTTGACTCCTAAGTCCCTGTTCTTTACACAACTATGCAATGCAGAATGCACATATTAAATGCGTAGTCTTTTTTATTTTTTAAGATTTTATTTATTTATTTGAGAGAGAGAGAGAGAACATAAAAGGGGAGAAGTTCAGAGGGAGAAGCAGACTTCCTGCGGAGCTGGGAGCCTGATATGGGACTCGATCCTGGGACTCCGGGATCACGACCTGAGCCGAAGGCAGTCGCTTAACCAACTGAGCCACCGAGGTGCCCCTAAATGTGTAGTCTTTCACTTAGTACAAAATAGGGCATTCCATAAATCTTAGGTCCCTTCTTCTTGCCTGTGGCTTGCCTGTTGGAAAGAACTTCTGGTCTTATTTTAATCTTGGATCTGATGGTCTGCTGTCTATATTAGTATCTTACTGCTGCTACAAATTTAATGGTTTAAAACAACACAAATTTATCATCTTACATTTCTGGAGGTCCAAAATCAATCTCATTGGCCTAAAATCAAGATGGTGACAAGAACACTTCCTTCTTGAAGTTGTAGGAGAGAATCTGTTGCTTTCTCCAGCTTCTAGAAGCCGCCTGCATTCTTTGGCTCATGGCCTCACATTGCCTCTTATTCTCCCCTTGTTTCTGTTAGCCTGTCATCAGGACTCTTCCCTCCTGCATCTCTTTCATTAAATCCTATGATTGTACCCCGGACCCACCCAGATAATCCAGGATATTCTCTTTAGCTCAAGATCCTTCATTTAATCCCACCTGCAAAATCTCTTTTGCCTCATAAAGTAACACATTCACAGTTTTGAGGAATTAGAACTTGAACATCTTCGAGGGGCCATTTTTAGCCCTTCACACCATTGCTTTCTGTTTCACCCTTCACTGGATGATCAAGCTCTGCTCAGGGTAGAATACACTATGAGTGGAGTCAAGGCTTAAAAGCAGGTCAGGTCACCCAGGGAAGAAACCAATGCATGAGCTGAGGTCACTGAGAGCAGGCAACATGCACACCAAGATTAAGCGGCACAGTGTTGAATAGCAAGAGGAGAGAACATGTGCAAAGGACCCATTCCCTTGCAATGTGCCAGTCCCCCAGGGCCAACCATTTCATGCTGCAGGAGACCTTGCTCCAGCCCCACCTCTGTGAGGTCTGACCTGCAGAAAGCTGGAGGTGTGCTTGGCGCCCGGAGTCAGGCATGTAAGCAGAACAAAGGAGGAGGTGCTGGTCTGAAAGTTAGTCCCATGCAGGGCAATACGCCCAGTACAGGTGCAGGGGTTCCCTATCTTTTGGTAAGAAAGTATTCCAGGCCCAACGCCCATTCTTCTAGGGCCAAGTGGGGGCCTAAGGACTGCGTGCCTTTCCTAACACTTTTTTCCCCATCCCCCCTTCCCTAGTTTGGGAGCTGTAACCAAGAAGCATAAGAATTGCTTTAATTCCTACCCCACCCTCAAATCCATCTACAATTCTCAGATACCTGTTTTTCTCCAGGAACACTCTTCCAAGTGTTCCTCTTCTCCCTTCTTGCCTGCTCTCCACTGCCAGTGCAGTAGTTAAGGGCGTCACGCCATGCAACCTCCCAGATGGACATCTCCATCCCGGAGTTCCCAAAGCGATCCTATGTTCAGGTTGTGAACGACACAACCCTGGGGGGTGCCATTCATATAGTAGATGTTGTAGATTTGTATACTTCTTTTTTTTTTTTTTTTAAAGATTTTTATTTATTTGACAGAGAGAAACACAGTGAGAGAGGGAACACAAGCAGAGGGAATGGTAGCGGGAGAAGCAGGCTTCCCGCCAAGCAAGGAGCCCAATGCGGGGCTCTATCCCAGGACCCTGGGATCATGACTGAGCTGAAGGCAGATGCTTAACAACTGAGCTACCCATGCGCCCCAGATTTGTATACTTTTTACATCAATTTTCCAAAAGATGGAAGTGTCTTGAGAAAAGAGTTCCTTTTTCTAATCTGCACAAGGGTGTGGTGTTGGCAGGCAGAGGCTCTGCTCTGCCCTGAGAAGGAACAGCAGCTCAGGAGGAAGGGGGGCAGGGGAAGGAAAGCCTCATCACAAAGAAAGATAGTTCTCATAAAGAGTTCCTTCCCTGGTTGTTCAAGGGACTAGGCTGAAGGATGTTTCAATAAATTAAATAAATAAAAAATAAACAAACAAACAAATAAATAAATAAATAATCACTTGAAGATGCCAAGTAGACAGGGAAGTTAGGCAACTCCCTATTCTGAAATTTTGAGTGGAAGACCCCCATTTTCACAATATTTTACAATATGTCTTAGTCTTGGGAGATTTGGGATGATTCCCACCAAAACCCAGGAGAAGTGATTGCAGGATGAGAAACAGTGAAGAGCTAAAGTCTTGCTCATATTTTTTTGCTTCCTGTTTACCCTCGAAGGCTGGGTTCTAATCCTAGACTGTATTCAGTTCAAAAATCTCTCTCATCTGAAGGAGGGGGTGGAAATGGGCTTTTTGTCTGCCCATCTATCAGCCTAGATTCTGTGTTATTCTACCTCATGTAGTTTCTGTAAGATCTGTAAAAAGAACGGTGTCCAGTTTGCATCCCTAGGCAAAAACTACCTACTGTGCAGATACCTAGTGCCCAAATTAGAAGGGAATCCCACCTACAGTCATGTGCACTGGACCATATGGTCCCCAGTCTGAAATATCTTAAAATTTGGAACAGATAAACAGAAATGACTTCAAAAGGAAGTTTTCCTTTGATAGGTTTTGAAATATCTAAGGAAATCATGGAAGATGCTCTTTTGCCTAGATTTGTGATGTGTGTGTGTGTGTGTGTGTGTGTGTATGTGTTTAGTGGAGTTAGGGCTTACTACCAAACACCTCCTCAACCACCTATAAAATCTCTCTGGAAAATGCAACTCAAGATTGTACTCTGGTCTCCACCCCACTCCACCCTTGACAGGAGCCTAAATCTCCTATTCAGTTAGGCTTCTCTCCTCCTCCGCCTTCTAAATCCCCTAGACTCTCCCTATACAGAATACTCAAGAGCTTCCCAGTCAACCATCCCAAGAACCCAGAATCCCATCCATCAGGTTTCTTTGTAATAAGATTGAGCCTTTGAGATATTACCTCTACACTCCCAAAACCCTTGGGAAGACCCAATCTTAGAAATAGTGGACTCATTATCTGAGACATTTTATCTCCATAGCTGGAAATTAGAAATAGTCAACACAAAGTAGCTGTGTCCTCAGAATAAGCCTAGATTGTTAACAGCAGAAAATAGAGCAATTGGTTGTATTAAAGAATTTGAATCTAGCAGGAAGCATTGATACTGAAATTTGAATAAATATAACTAAAAGCAACTTTGCCCTTAAATGTGAAGTAATCTTTATTTTCCAGATTCAAAGGTCTTTCTGCAGGAGCCTAGGCCTAACAGTAACATACTTTATGATCATCAAATAGTAAAAAGGCAGAATTGCTTTGCCCAGCTAGAACTCATGCATTACATGAGTAATCTAATCTTAAAACACACCATTCATTTAGTAACTGTTGATGAATCAGAGGGTAGCTTAAGTGAAACTCACACAGAGAACTCTGGAGACTCTGACTGACTTCTTCCCTCCTGTCTCTGAGAGACTTTCGTTTTCCTCTGAAAAGAAACTGAAAGCTTCTAAAATCAGAGAATGGGCACCTGTAAGACTATTAATAACCTCAAATTGAAAAGGAACATAGAAATGAGCACGTGTGAGTGACTTTAGGCCAAAATAAGTTGACTATACATCCGTAATGAGGTGTATTCTAAGGATAGAAAGAACTGAAAGAAACCCTGAACTTTGTCCTCTCATCTTATTGTTTGGATTAATGGCCTTACCGTTTGGGAATTATTTTCCTTTTGTTGTTAGGTAAAATGGACAGTACTCTATTGTTAAAATATCAAGATTTTTCAGCATAAGAGCAATGGAGGTACCATTATAGAAAGTAATTTCAGTCAAAACACAATGTTAGAACTCAGAGATATCAATACAAACTCATGCCTTGAGGAAAAAAAAATCTCTTTTCTGGGACTATCCACTAAAATTGTTTACTAACAGTGGCATCCCAGAGAGGACACACTTAATATGTACACTTAGCCCATATATTATGGTTTGTAATTCCATCTTTCTACAAAAACAAACCAGGATTCCTTGGCTAAAAAAGTCAATTCCACGTCTAGGCCTAAGAAGGTACAAGAAGCAGAAAATAGGAAAGGTTTCAAAAATTAATTTGCATAGGTGGGTTTTAATTTTTTTTCTTTTTTCTTCTCTTTTTTAAAAGATTTTATTTATTTGACAGAGAGAAAGAGATCACAAGTAGGCAGAGAGGCAGGCAGAGGGAGGTGGGGGGGGGGGAAGCAGGCCCCCCACTGAGCAAACGGCCTATGTGGGGCTTGATGCGGGTCTCAATCCCAGGACTTGGAGATCATGACCTGAGCCGAAGGCAGAGGCTTAACCCACTGAGCCACCCAGATGCCCCCTTTTTTTTCCTTTTTAAAAGACTGATTGATTGGTTGATTGATTGATTTAGAGAACAGATGGAGAAAGGGCAGAGAGAGAGAAAATCTCAAGCAGACTATATGCTGAGTGTGGAGCCCAATGTGGGACTAGATCTCACGACTCTGAGATCACGACCTGAGCCAAAACCAAGAGTAGGACGCTCAACTGACTCAGCTACTCAGGCGGCCCCCCAAAAACTTTTTTCATTTTGATGGGAATTCAATCTTACAAAGCAGTTGCAAGATTACTACCAAGATCCCCGAATACTCTTTATCCAGATTTCCCAAATGTTAACATTTTAGTGTCTTTGCTTTGTTTTTATCTCCATCAATATATCTTCTGAAAAATTTGAAAATAAGTTGCAGGCATGATACCCCCTTACTACTAAATGCTTTAGTACATTCTTTTATAGGATTACAGAACAATTAACATTTAACTATTAACAAGAAATTAACATTGATACGATTCCATTATCTAATATATAGATCTTATTCAGAGATGACCATTTACTCCAACGATGTTCTTTATAATAAATGAAAACATTGGGTCATGCATTGTATTCAATTATCATGTCTTTTAAGTCTCTATTAATTTGGAGCAGTTCCTCAGACTTTCTGTGTTTTAGAACATCACCATTTTTAAAGCATATAAACCAGTTATTTTGTAGAATGTCTCTCAGTTTGGGTTTGTCTGATGTTGCCTCACCATTAGATTGAACTTGTTCATCTTTGGCAGGAATCACTCAAGTGTCGCTGTGTCTTCTCAATGCATCGTACCAGAAGGCACGTGATGTTGATCTATCCCTTATGGACGAGGGGGATTTTGGCCAGTTGATTAAAGGGGTGTGATAGAGTTTGATTTCTGTATATCTCTTCTTTACTTTCAATTCACTCTGTTGGGGCTTATGAAGAAGACAACTAATTCATATTTGTTAGGAACTTAGAGTAAAAAATTAGAAAGTATTCTAGCAGAGATTATATATGAGAAAGTATAATATAAACTAGAAAAGCACTTAAATTAATATAAAGATTTGTTACTACTTTTAGCAATGATTTTACTATAACGTTTCCCAGAAGAAGTGATTTAATATGTAAACAAGTTAAGGCTCTCAGCTTTTTCATCTGAATTTTATCAGGGAAAACAATCACATGAAAGTAACATCAATCCAAAGTAACATCAATCCAAAGTTCCAATGAAGAATAACTCCTGTTTTTCCTCAAAGTCTTATGATCTTATCTCATTTGACTACCCCTTGGATAAACTACTTAGAGTCTCTGAGTTTTAAATTTTTCCTTCTATGAGAGAGAGAGATAGAAAGAGGAGGGAGAGAGGACAGGGAGGAAGGAAGAGAGAGAGAGAGAAACCACTCTAGTTGCAGAAGAGTTGGGAAGAACAGATATAAAATGCAATACATTTGGCATAATGCATGATGTTTGGTAAACAAGCATAAAGCATAGTCATATGCTTTATATGCAAGCATAAAGCAAACGCATAGTCAGTGTCAACAAGAAGACAAATTATTTTGAAAGTGGTCTGCATCAGGTGGGATAAGTATTTGTTATTATCTCCATTTTAGATGTGGTCACTGTCTCCAAGATCACATAAAGCAAGCCAGAAGTGGGGCTGGTACCTGCTTTGGGGTTACTATTTATTGCTCTTTCATCTATATATGGCCATAACCTTGCATTTACTGCTTGGAGAGCTCATTTTATGCTTAAATGCATATGCAGTTTTGCTTGCATTTCTGAAAGATTCTGCTCAGACCAAAATGTGATCATGCAAAAGATAAGAATAGCCTCAATTTAATATCCCTGAAGTCATTTTGTTCTCTTATCTCTTATGTTTAAAAGAAAGTTCCCATTAGCATGAAAGGTGACCTGCATGTGACGGCAAAACAAAGTTATCTATCACTGTCATAGGCACCAGCATTAAACATTTCTCTAATTTGAATTCAAGGGCATTTTCACCAATCATGATGGCAGAATGCAAAGCAACATTTCTTTTACCCAGCACAACCTCCACTTGACCGACGACCATAAAAAAAGTATGATTCATTCTGTTGAAAATACATTACCTTGAAAACCCCCCTGGAGAGACCAATAAGTCTGTCTCTGTGGCATTCCGTTTTCTAATTGCAAGTTCACTTTAATCAAACCGTTTCTCAGATCTAGATCTCTAACTTATGAATACACTTGCTAAAATGTCAAGAACAATTTATTACTTTTCTTTAGTTGGCTATTTTCTTTGGTTTGGTGTTACATAATCTGGAAATCAAAAGGAATCAGAATATTGCCAAATAAACAACTTAAATTGCTTAATACCTTGAAAGAGGCCCAGTTAGTAGGATAGAATGCCAATAGGAGGTTTCCAAGGCAGGATCTGTTCTCAGAACTTTCCTTGTCTCGGGGAATTCAGGACTAGGGTAGCAAATCCACCCAGGCATCACTTCCTTACTCCTACCCCTGGACTGCATCCTTCCTCCTACCCTCCCTCTCTAGGTCTCTCTGTTTTTTATTTCCTGACTCCTACATTTTCTGCAGAAACAATGTAACATGAATTTTAAAAGGAAAAGGTTAATGCTGACAAATCTTAAAGTAACTTTTGAGAAAAACCCTCCTTCCTTCTTCTTAAATGTAAATGCAAATTATACTGTGGTTGCTATTTTTCCTTCTTATTTAGCAACACAGGACCTTTAGCATCAGGATTCTAGATTAACTCATACTGACTTGCTTTTCATCACCAAAGGTAGCCTGTGGCCAGACTGTAAAATGCATAAAGTTTTGCTTCACTTCCTACCTCTCACAGATATATTTTTGATTTGCCCCTGATGATTCTAGGTTTTCAGGTTGTATAGATTTTTTTCAGTCAGTCACTCTGACATATCCACCCCAGAACCACGAAGCCTAGAGAGTTCCAAATAAGAAGAATCATAAGAGAACCACACTGAGACACATTATAATTAAATCGCCAAAAGTTAAAGACAAAAGAATCTTAGGAGTGCCCAGGTGGCTCAGTGGGTTAAAGCCTCTGCCTTCGGCTCAGGTCATGATCTCACGGTCCTGGGATCGGGCCCTTGGCTCAGCGGGGAGCCTGCTTCCCCCTCTCCCTCTGCCTGCCTCTCTGCCTACTTGTGATCTCTCTCCTGTCAAATAAATAAATAAAATCTTTAAAAAAAAAAAAAGACAAAAAAATCTTAAAAGCAGCAAGAGAAAAACAACTTGTTATGTACCAGGGAACCCATGAGGCTATCAGCAGATTCTTCAGCAGAAATGACAGGCCAGAAGGGAGTAGTACAATATATTCAGCGTGCTGGGAGAAAAAAACCCTGCCAACCAGGAATACTATACATGGCAAAACTATTCTTCAAAAATGAAAAAGAGGTAAACACCTTCCCAGACAAACCAAAGCTGAGGGAGTTCATCACCACCAGAACTGTCTAACAAAAAATGCTCAAGGGAGTTCTTCAAGTTGAAATGAAAGGATGTTAAAGAGCAAGATCAGGACATTTGAACATACTGAGACACCAGAGCTGGGGGGAGGGGGTGGGCACACAGAGGAAAGACCATGTGAGGACACGGGAAGAAGGCAGGCAACTGCGAGCCAAGCAGAGAGACCTCAGACGAAACCAAACCTGCCAACACCTTCACCTTCATTTTTGAGTTCTAGGTTCCAGAGCAGAGAGAACATAGGTTTCTGTTGCTTGAGTCACCCAATGAACTAATACGGGAGTCTAGCCCGACCCCTGACTTACCATGTGGCTTAGCAGGACCCTTCTCTTCTCTGGGCTCCAGTTTCCACATCCGAAAAGGACAGGTTGGGCTGGATGGTATATGAAGCTCCCATCTGGTTTTGTGGTAAACTGTTCCAGAATTGTCATTAATTTTTATGTGGCAGATTTTACTGTGAGAGGATAATCGCTAGGACAGATGGGCTTTTGTTTTTTAACCTAACTAGTCTCTAAAAGCCAGCAGCGAAGTCGGTGGGGGGGCGGTTATAATGAGGTACGGGCACCTAAAATCCCTCAGCGCATCTGTATTTGTCTGTTAGGGCTGACCTAACGGCACCACAGACTACTTAATATCCCTGAAGTCATTTTGTAACGTGTAAATGTCCAAATAATGGACATTTATTGTCTCACAATTCTGGAGGCGGGAAGCCTGAAATGAAGATGTCAGCAAGATAGGCTCCTTCTGAAGACTGTGAGGGAGAATGTGTTCCTGCCTCTCCCCTAACTTCTGGTGGTTTGCGGGCAATCTTTGGCATCCTTGGTGTATAGGAGTGTCACTCTGATCTCTGCCTTTGTCTTCCTATGACATTCTTCTGCGTGCTTATTTGTGACCACATTCCACCATCTAGTCCTGTGGATTCGGGGCCACCTTCACAACCTTTCACTTAATTACCCCTGCAAAGACTTGTCTTCAAGTAAGGTTGCATTCTGAGGTAGTGAGGGTTAGAACTGCACTGTAAAAATATGGGGGGACATAACTCAACCCATAAATAATAGCATTCCTCACTGCTTACCTCCCACCTACCAAAGAAAATATCACAGAGAATCCCCCAAGTCAGCCTCCTGTCATGGTTTGTCTCCTTCCCACATGCTTATCCTGGGTTTTCCTGCCTCCTCCTCTGTACCTAGTACCTGGTTTTCTCTCTCTGGCTGTTCCAGAGTTGACAGTTTGAAGAACCTGTTTGGTAACTAAGCTCACTCTCCAGTAGAGGCTACAACAGTGCAGATGCACATTCTTCTAGCCTCCCTCAGATCCTTTTTCTCCAGCCCATGGATGTGCCCATTTTCAAACCCATCCAGACCAAGAATCAGTCAAAATCCTAGGCCACTTCTGGCCGTTCATCTAAGACAGAAGGGTGAACAAAAAGATCCTCACAGATTCTGAGGTAGTAGATTTAAAATGGCCTCTAAAACAATAAGCAGAAATAGGAAAAAGACAATAGGTCAAGGAGAACCCCTAAAATCTGTAAAAACATTTATTTTCCTCTACCCATCTCCTTCCCAGCAGGCTGCTCTCATGGTCTTAGAAGCTTGGGTGGCTTGGTTTTACAGGTCAATGGCAGACTCCTTGCTTTCATAAATACAGAAGAAACGTCAGCCAGGTCTGGGCAAGAAAACCAATTCACATTCTCTCAACTGTTTGGAAGCCCTGGCTTAAGAATTAATTCACTCCACGGGGAAAGCACAACTGTCATTTGTCATTTAAGGATGTTGGTTCATTGAAGGGTAGGAATTTAATAACATACATAAAAAAGACGATTACTTCAAAACAAAATCGATCCCTATAGAAATGTCCCATTGATGCTCCGTATACAAAAGCACAGTTAGAAATGGCATTTTCTGGAGCCAGCACTGAGGTTGCCATGGTAAGAACAATTTTTTTTTTTTTTTTAGTTACCTAGAGAAAGAATAGAGTATCCGAAGCATGTGCAGTTTGTTAGGTTCTAAACACTAGCCCAGGGATGTTTTTTTCTTTCTGAAAAGGAAAATTTAATGGAAAATAAAACCTATCCTAGACCACGACTCCCTCCAAGGGTTCCCAATTCAAAAAGAACCTTAAAACGTGTTTGCTTGGGAGGGAAGGGAGCCTGCATTGTATAAAAAATCAGTGAGGGAGCAGTGGTTTTTTTTTTTTTTTTTCCGGTATGGCCTGAGGAGACGGAGATAACACCCCCTCTCTTTCAGGGTTGTTGCTCAGGTGTGCCCTCATCAGAGATCTTTCCCCCGGCCCCTGCGTCTGTTATGTGCTATCTGTTTTGTGCTGAGCAAAGCCGGACTCCCAGTGCAAAGCCTCTCAGCTCTTTGAGTGACTGAAGAAAATTCACATGCATAAAACTATTGTAGGCTTTCTGCAGAAGTTAGAGGGGAAATGACTGTCAGTTAGAATTGCACAACTCTTCCTTCTCCCCATCTCCATGAAAAAAGAACAAACTCTTTTAAGTATTTCTGTTCTCTAATGTTTCTTCTTTGGCTGTTTTAGCCACCGAAGTCTTCTCTTTGGTGGCCTCTTTCCACTCATGGCCCAGGCTCACGAGCAGCTCTTTCTCTTAAAATCCTCATTCCCATTGTTTCTCCTCCCCTCCGTTTTGTTGAAGAATTCAGTTCTTTAATCCTACACCCAAAGTTGCACAATCAAAGCCGTCATAGTTGGATTGATTCAGCAAAAGTCCTGGGTGATGTAAGGATGAGGAACACTCTGTGTCAAGGACCTTGCGCACTGCCCAGCATAAATCAGGCCCTCCAGAGTGAAGTATCAGATAACTCCTCTCCGAAAACAGCGTCCTTGAAATTCAGCCTCTTTCTACTTTAGCTGTGTCCCGTCCCTGCTTCGTTCCCTGCAGTTCCAAGAACCAAAGACTCCTAAAGGCTTAAAGCTGAAAACATTTGGAGAACCAAACTTCACCCTCCTACTTTATAGAGAAGATCATTACAGCCCAGAGAATGAGGACTTACCTGTCCAAGGTCACACTGAAATTATAGTGATGAAATTGGGATGATAGCCCAGATGTCTTAGGTCATCACATTGCCCAACACTCTTTCTGAAGCATTAGTGACATTCAAGATGTTTTTGATCATAAGCTACGGTTAGAAATACATTTTACATTAGACCCTTCAACATCCACATTTGTGTAAATATATGATATGTGATACTTACCATTACTACAAATTTTCTATTCTGTTGTATTCAATTACACTTTCTAAAATATCGGTCATAACGCTCTAACTTGATTTCAGGCCCCAGTAATGGGTTGTAACACAGGGTTTGAAAGATACTGTACTATAACCCACTATCCATGTCATTTGAAGTCAGAGAAAGTTCCAGAGAAAAGTTAATTTCTGGTTTGGAACTCAATATATAAGCAGAATAAAGTGAGATAAGTAGATGAGATTGAGCAAAGACCAGGAAATGTGGTTTAATAGCAAGTATGTGACTAGGTAAACTATTTGAAGAAATGGAGGTAATAATTTAGGAACCAAACACATGGTAAATTCTGGTAGAAGTGTATTAATTCTCACTAATTATAGAGAATTAATAAGAGTTGGAGGAAATACTTACGATCAGTTCAAAAGTAAAACTATTTTATACTCTAGAGCAAATTCTTAGTTGTATAAACTACCTACAGGTATATAGAAATGAGATGAGTTACAAACGCAAGATTTCATAGTTCACAGTAATTCACAAACTTGTCATAAATTTAACACACTGACTACTCCTTTCCCGTTCTCACTGGCTTTGTCTGTAAATCAGCTTCTATCTTCCTCATTTTCTCCCCACTCTAGATAAAGCTTAGTTTTCTCTCAGCTGCCTGTGTCTCTAGAGATAAGGGTTCTTTAATGACACAGATTCAGAAACATCTATCTTTCTTTCTTTCTTTCTTTCTTTCTTTCTTTCTTTCTTTCTTTCTTTCTTTTTTTCTTTCTTTCTTTCTTTCTCTTGCTCTTTTTTAAAGACTTTATTTATTTATTTGACACATACACAGAGAAGGAGATCGAAAGAGAGAACACAGGAAGGGGGAGTGGGAGAGGGAGAAGCAGGCTCCCTACTGAGCAAGGAGCCCAATGTGGGCCTTGATCCCTGGGACCCCAGGATCATGACCCAAGCCAAAAGCAGATGCTTAACTGATTGAGCCTCCCAGGCACCCCAGGAGCATCTTTCTTTGTTCAGACCTCTCTCTAGCTGTGTGTGTTCTAACACATGACTATGAGACACCTCCCATAGGAATTCCCAGTCAGGCCTTACCATTAGCTCTGCACCCTCAAGCCTCCAACTCCTCTTCCTGTACAGAGCCTTCAATCTGAAGCCTCATTCTTTCTACAGTCTGTGGATTTGCTCCTCTCTTGTTCCCGGTGGTTCCCAATGGGCTACTTACACACCCTACCCCTCACTCTCATTTAATCTGTGCATTTAACCCTTCTTTCCTTTTGAACTTCCAGAATTTATGAAAGGACTAAGTTCTTTCAGAGCTCACTACTCCATTCTTGATCACAGGCATTAACTGCTTAGCTCAGACTCCATTTTGGTTCTTTCCAAGGACAACAGCATACAGATCCATGCAGCAGCAATCCTCGGAGTTCTCAGAATGACAGAATCCTAGAACAGGACCAGAAGTAGAGAAAGAGCAGAGGGACCACAGAACGAAGGGCCTGAGACTCAGGGCACTGGGATAGTGGAGGTGGTTAAGTGTCTGACTCTTGGTTTCAGCAATTCCTCTCAGTGCCACAGTCTGAAAAGCACCTACAGGCAGAAAGCTGGAGATCACTGGACTCTCTTTGTTTGTTTGTCTTTGTTTTTACCTCCGGGACCACCACAACTGCCTATTACTCAACATCTGAAAATAGTCATTGCATACATACATCCAGTTGTTAATGACGGGAAGACTGGTCCAGTACCGGATGCACCATAGCGGTTGGGATAGAAAGTTATGTTAGGTAATTTAAATATACACTCAACCTTAATTGAGAACACACTCTTGGGCTTTAAAGCGACATTAAAAAAGCTTACTCCAAGTGTTTCTATCATCTATCTCTTTTTTTTCCCTACTATCTCTTTTTTAGATCAACAAAAGAGGCCTGGTTACTTACTGTAATTGCCTTCTAGAAATGATTTATTCTTTGGTGAAATGAGTGGTGATCAAGATGTTCAGGCTCTCAGGGGATTTTGTGCCAACATTTCTGTGCCTGAACAACATTTAAGTATCTAGTAAACCTGAGCCTAGTAATTCACACCTTGTAATGGTCCTGGAGGCTGAGGATTTCAACATACTCCCGTGTCCATTAGATTTTCCCAAGGATTGTTGTTAATTGACTCTAACTAGGAAATTACCTGAATTCTACTGCCAGAATTTATTACTTTGTATAAAGTGAACCTTCCATGAGAGGTACAGGTTGGGCACGTGATAGAACAGAATTTGGGTTTCATCAAGCAAACAAGGACAGTGATAATGGCCACTGCTGACAAGTGTGTGTTTGTGTAGCAGAATGCTGTGTGGCCCTTGACTTTCCTGTCATCTGAAAGCTAGGTTGTGGGGGGAGGAGAATTCTAGCTTTTAAGTCCTTCTAAATGTTAGTGGTGACCAAAAAGAATCTGATTCCTATAAACCATCAAATAAGCTAAAGTCAGTTCACAATACCCATTAGAAAATTGAACAGTTGGAAGTTTTCACCTTTTGCTTGGCTCCCCCGGGCTCTGTAAATTCTAGATGCATCAACACAGCAGCAGCTGATTTTCTTTTATTATAATTTTGTTCTAGATAGAACTGAGAGGATGTGTAGGGATTGCATAGATCCATGACTAATTTCCAGGCAGGCACACTGGACAAGTTTTCATTAGGTTCATTTCCTCTAGCCATTCTCCTTTGCTTGAGGTAACACAATCAGAGAAGTAAATGCATCATCATTTGTATACTCAGAGGAAGTCATGCTTTATCTAGATTTTATTTGGAGTTCTTGCCTCAAATATTATCCTTCACTTACATATCTTGTGCTCTCCAATCCACAAGATCTATTTTTTAAAAAATAACAATCTGTTTTAAACAATCTTTGGGAATACCTGATATGATTTTTTTTTTTTTAAGTAGCTGGTGATAGTCACTGCAGAAATTCGAGGTGGGGGAGGGTCCATATGACCTTGCTACCAGGCCGCGATGCAAGCGAGTCTCAGATTTGAGCCAATGCACATATCTTACATACCTTTAATTTCCCCAGTGAGAACTCATTCCTATCATGTGTCAGGCTAATCAGCTAATATTTTTACTCACAAAAAAATTCCTAACATTTACTATGCCAATTAGCAAACTAGGGTGTTTCCTGAGGTACGTATAACAGAAGCATTTTAAATAGCAAGTTCTGTAGTTTAGAATGCTGCATGACCCCCTGAAATGTGCATCTTTCTTTTAGGGCCACAGACTGAGTCCATGCCGAAGTTATTGTGAAATTGGTTACAGCCTTCTTAACACATCTTCAGATTTGGTCACAAGGACTTCCATGGTAAGAAGCAGTGTTAAATAAAACTCAATGTGTTTGGGGTTCTTTTAAAGCATTAATGCACTGTGTGCACATAGGTTTCCAAAGAAGTGATGGGGAGGCTGGTGGTGGCCCCAGTGTCTGGCATTTCCTAACCTCAGTGGGCCATGGAAGCCTTCTTGGCAGTGTAGCTCATGGGACTAGCATTCCTTAGAAGCTGTCTTGGCAAATACCAGTCCAGCTGAATTACATAAACAGATTTCAAGGGAAAAACCTGAAGGCAGGAAGACTGGGAATGTTGCTGTCATAGATATGAAATAATTAACTAAGGGTGGCAAAGCAAGAAATCTTGAAAAATCCAGTTAGACATTTAAAAGAGAAATGGAATAACTTGGAACATGAGTTGAACTTTAGTACCTTGACTGTAGGGACAGGCAAACCTTCAAAGATACACATAATCCAATGGGATGTCACCTTAATATCTGTAAGCATGATCTATCCAGGCAGGAATCACATTAAAAGAATTCAGTATAGAATCCAGAAGTTAACAGAATTGGTGAATTCGATCAAGTGGAAAAGCAATCTGTGTGTGTGTGTGTGTGTGTGTGTGTGTGTGTGTGTGTGTGTGTGGATGTGCTACAGATTTAGGTCCTCTCCCCTTTACATCAAGACTCCTCAATAGAATTGTCTATTTGTATGGTCTCTGTTTATTCTCCTTGCGTCCAGGATTGCATTGACACCAGTCTTGTCAAGGTCACTGTCTCTAATTGCCATCTCAAGCGGGTGGTATTCAGTCTTTTTGAGTCAGTTTACTCTACCAGACATTTTCAGAAGTTCATCTACTTCATCTGAATTTTCCCATTTATTGACGTAAAATATTTCACAGCGTCATCTTATTACCTCTTGAACATTGACAGCAATCCCAAATCTAGCGGTTGGTGTCTGCCTAGGTCACTCTGAAAACCTTTTAGGAGCTTCTTGGCCCCTTCCTGTCTGCGTGGCACTTCTCTGTTGGTACATTGCAGGATTTTCAGCACTATTACTTACACGACCTTGGTTAACCATGAATGATTGAATATACTTTACAAAATCTCAAGTAAACTGCAGAGAAAGAAAGTTACAGTAAACGACATGTTTCAGAAACCACAGAGTTCAGGATCGCATGCCCAAGTCCGCATCAGCTCATAGTCTTCATGTTTAGACCTAAAGCTCATTGGCCAGGAGTGTAAAAAAAATAAAAATAAAAATCTGTAACCTTTGCTTTTATTTCTTAAAAATGTACCATAGCACTCTGAATGCAGAAACAGATAAATATTAATATATAAATAAACACAATACATCACCATGGAGATAAGCGCATATTTTAAAACTGATTTCTGAGATAAAAACCAACATAGCAAATCAGTGCTGCCCCAGTTAGTATATAATGGAGTGTGCTCCTAAGTATAAAAGGACAGGGACAAGTGTACCCGGAAGACAAAAAACCTGAGTCCTCACATGTCCCCCTGTGATAGTATCCAGACCTGGGTAGGACCGGTTACCTAATGTGAGTAGTTTTGCCCTTTGAAATTCCATTCCACGCAATTCAACTAACAATCCATACTTACTAGGTATAAGGTCCTGGCATTTGTAGTTATGTGTCGTAGACTTTAATAACTATTAATCCTTTAAGACAAAATGCAGCGATATCTGCTAAGTTGTAGGATGCTATACCCAGTTCTCTACTCATTGCATTGTTCCTTCTAGGTTGTGCCTTGGAGTTAGTGCGAGCACGAGTAGGGACTGGAAAAAAGACAAGTCTCTTCTGTGCGGAGCCCCGGGCAAGCGTGGCGAGGGCCGACCTGTCATGAGGCAGGGTGGACACAATAGCTCGGGCCCACGAAAATGTTCTAATATCTTTTAAAATCAGAAGAAAAAAATCCTAAAAAAAAAAAAAAAGAAGAAGAAAATCCTCAATGTTTAGGCTGAATAAAATGTTTTGATGTACAGTATTGATATTTTCATCTTCATACCAACAGAATCATAAAATGTAACTTAATATTTTTTTAATGGAGAAAGGGACCCTCAAAACAAATGTGCCGGGAGCCCAGGAGAGTCCTCCCGTAGTCCTGCTTGCTGCCCGAGGGAAAGGCAATTCCCTCATCTGACTGCAAAGTTTTCAAGTAGAAGACAGAGTACTGCAGAGAAATGGCCTCTTGGGCATTTCCCAAGACAAAGGAAGAGAAAGTGCCTTGAAAACCTCCCCATTTATTGATTCTTCCTGCCCCAGATCACAGGGCCGTTCTGTAACAGAACATGCCCATGGTGTAAACTACCAGTATGTTTCCTGCACAGGGAGGTGGCCTGACGCCCAAGGGCTCAGAGGAGATTGGTGGCTGCTTGGAGCGCGCAGGTGCTGCCGTCAGTAATATCAGCAAACTGTAGCGAAAAGAAGCAAAACTATGACAATAATAATTTGGAATTGGGGGAGGAGAGGGTGTCTGGGAACTGTTTTGTCAAGACCAGCAAGTCACCAAGGAGATAGTTCGGTCAGTACAGACGAGAAGGGCATGATGCCGAACGGTGCCTCCAAGTGAGCTATGCTACCCTATCGTTTCGCCGAAATGAGCTAGACGGCAAAATAATCCCCAGACTTTACCAAGTGAGGGACCCCACCAAAGAGTCTAATATCCTCTCCCCCCAACCCCCACGCAAGGGAGATTTCTTTACCCTCCCTTTAAAATCACTGTCATACTAAGTAAGCTGCCATTACTGATGAGAAGATACTGTGTTTCTCCCTATGATGGATCATGAAAATAAATTTAAAAATCGAATAATTACCGAAGAAAAAAAAGTACTAAGATACTGTGAGCTAACACTTCCCTCTGATTTACTAGGTCCGGTTATTATAGTACTGTACAGATTTTAACTCATTTCAAGTCTTCACAATAATCCATCAAGGGGGTTATTATTACTACACTCATTGTATAGAGAAATAGACACAGAGAGGTTAGGTAGCTTGACTAAGGTCACACAGCCCATAAGTGGCAGTGCTGGTGTTCAAACCCAGGCAGCCTAGCTCTGGAACCGGTGCTATTACTAGTCACTGAGTACAGGAATTGGTAGTTAACATGACACATATGTCACTACCTACCTATTAGTCACTAACTACCAGGAATTGGTAGTTAACATGACACATATGTCACAATTACTGTCCATATGAACTCTTTAGTAAGTCTACATTTTACCAACAACATCACTTGTGTTTTTCTCAATTCCTTGTTTTATCAAACCCTAGGAAAGAACTCCTTTCATTATCACTGAAATAGGAATTCTGAAATCCTGGGTGGATCCAAGAAATTCATCTGGAGGGCCCTAGTAAGGAACTATATCTTTTTCTTTTCTTTTCTTTTCTTTTTTTCTCTTTTCTTTTCTTTTCTTTTCTTTTCTCTTCCTTTCCTTTCCTTTCTTTTCTTTTCCTTTCTTTCCTTTTGTCTTGTCTTCTTTTCTTTTCTTTTCAAAGATTTATTTATTTATTTTGAGAGGAAGGAGGGGCCTAAGGGCAGGGAGAGAGATAATCTCAAGCAGACTCTCTACTGAGTGAGGAGCCCCAAGCGGAGCTAGTCTCATAATCTGAGATCTTGACCTGAGTCAAAATCAATAGTCGGATGCTTAACAACTGAGCCACCCAGGTGCACTCCCTCCCCCACTTTTTTTTCTTTTAAAGATTTATTTATTTATTTTTAAAGGCAGGGAGGGGCAGTGGGAGAGGGAGAGAAGGGAAGGAGTATCTTGTTTTAAACTTCCCAAATGAAGTAACTTGCCAAATTATGAAGTAACTAAATTCAGGCTTCAAGATGTTACATGTTCTGAAACAAGTCATATTTGTATTCATTTGCAGGGGAGTTTCAACATGTTTTCTCTCTCTCCAGTGGATTATGGAATCTAGCTCAAATAGATTTCTCTGCTGGAGGTGAACCTAAGTACAAGAGGGAATACCAAGAACTCCTTTAATTCACCACTCATGTCCCAAGGTACAAAGGTATTCGAAACTCATTGCTTCTGTTTTATTCAACCATCTGGAAAACACAGGGAATGCTTTTTTCTCCCCTCTTCAATTTAACTGTCTAAACCTAAAGCCAGCCTTGATTTCAGGGTGGACAATAAATTGTTTTACATCCATAACCATCTGCCCAGTTGAAAATGGAAACAGATTCATGACAAGCATTGTGGAAGGCTGTGAAGGGAAGCAAAGTGCTTTTTCTACAGAACTAAAATGATATGGGAATATTCTGCCATTTCTTTTTACTGAGGGGTATGTGTGTAGTACTTAGTGTATTCTTGTGATTGCAAAAAATAATACATAATTATCATGGATATTTGGAAAACAAAAGCACAAAGATAAATATGAAATAATCCATAGTGTCACAGCCAGAGATAATATATGTTAATTGTTAATGTTAATCTTAATTCATGGGTGTATATCTATCTAGTCACTAAAAGAAGGACATGTTCTGTTCACTCTTTTGTTATATGCTTTCCCCCCTTTAATCAATATGTTGTGATGTTTTCCACATCATTAAGTATATCTTTTACTACATGATTCTTTATTGATGTATCTGGTCTATAAATTGGATCTAAAAAAAATACTGGATTTTTATTTACGTTGAACTACATAAAATTGCCATTTTCGTAGGTCAAAATAGTTGACTATCATCAATTTTGTTTCAACCAAATATTTTCCTGTTGCTGGATTCTTAGGTTGTTTCCAACTTTTTATTTTATAAATAATGATGTGATGAACATTTTGCATGTAAATCTTTTTGCAAGATTGATTATTTTCTTAAGATAAATGCCTAGTAGTGAAATTGTTGAGTCAAGAAGGGCAGACATTTTTATGGCCTTTGATACATGCTGCCAACTTTCTCTCCAGATAATGTTGATTTATAATCTCTTTGGCAGCTTTGCTGCTTTTAAAAAAAAACTCAATTATTCTGTTCATACTACTATCATGAAATCACGTGACTGTGGTTACCTTCTCAGCACCATCTCCTAGTTTCAGTGTCATCAAACAATATTTTTAATTGCCCAGAACCTTTTTAAATCCGTAGTTAGTGTAGATGTAATGACAAAGCTTGCTTGAATCCAGCACCTAGCTGTTTAGTTCACAAAAGAGTAAAGAACTGGAAGCAATGCCCTTCCCTCCACTCACCTCAATTCCCCTACATTGGAGCACCAGGTATGATGCTAAGCAATGGATTCGGCTTCATTTATGGTTATCAAGTTGAGCTGCACTAAAGGATGCAGACGCCACTCTTGTTTGTTTCTTGGTTGTTGTTGTTGTTATTGTTTAAGACTTATTTACTTCTTTGAGGGATAGAGTGCGCAGGTAGAGGCAGAGAGAAAGAGAGATAAGCAGACTCCGCTGAGCACAGAACCCAACGGGGCGCTCCATCCCGCGACCCTGAGATCAGGACGGAGAGTCGGTTGCTTAATAGACAGAGCGAAGCAGGCGTCCCTGTTTCTCAGTTGTTCTAGACGGGGAGTGGTGATACACGGAAGGATAGCGCTGTAGTTCCATGGGTGCACATATGTATGTGTATGAGTGAATATTCGGGAATCCTGGAGTTCACCCTTCTACAGTTGATTGAGGTGTGAAGGAAAGATGTTAGTTAGCAGTTTCTAAAATATATATATTATTTTTTTAAATGTGAACCAGCCAAAATGGGTCAAAAGCTTAGGTGACAACACCTGTATCTGAAAGTTCTTGCTTTAAAATCTTGTCACATTTTAGATATTATAGTAAGAGATTTTAAGGACATGGTCGCACTTAACTTGACAAATGTTATCCAGAATATTCTTACTATGTGGACATCCAGGCAATTTAGAATCAACATCTTTGTAGAGAAAGGCAATCAAAAGCAATTTCTCTTCCTCACGTTGTCTGCGTTAGTGGTATTTCAAGTGCTACTTCAGAGTCTTCTGAAATCCTTTTCTATACGAATCATATAACTTATCCGTCCCAAATGTCTTATTTTGCCAGTGGAACTTATCTGGTAATTGCTAGTTTTACTGCTTTCAAACTGCTTTGGAGAAAATTGCTTTTGGGAGACAAGAAAAGACGTTTACGATCTTTAGACTCAGATTAAACTACCTAAGTTTGAAAGAGGGTCCGGCAACAGACAATTTACAACTTGATACAGAAAATATATTCACATAATTTGCTTATACAGAAAATGGATAATATGCACATGGGGTTATTGAGTCATATAAAGAAAATACAGTCAGTGGTAGACTTTCTCCTTTCCTAGAAAACATTAACTCAGACTAGACATTTTTCTGATAAAGAGTGTGTTTTAAAAATCATCTACACCTCTCTCCTAACAAGCTGTACATTTGTAAATCTGGAACGACCAATGAGTGACAACTCTGATGATCAAACCAGGAACAGAATTCATAACTTAAGGGTTATTAAAACAACACAAAAATTACAATGATCCAGGTAGTAATAATTTTTTTAAAACTACTGCATAGAGGTGCCTGGGTGGCTCAGTGAGTTAAAGCCTCTGCCTTCGGCTCAGGTCATGATCTCAGGGTCCTGGGATCGAGCCCCACATCGAACTCTCTGCTCGGCAAGGAGCCTGCTTCCTCCTTTCTCTCTGCCTATTTGTGATCTCTCTCTTAAAAAAAAAACTCAATTATTCTGTTCATACTACTAACATGAAATCATGTGACTGTGGTTACCTTCTCAGCATCATCTCCTAGTTTCAATGTCATCAAACAATATTTTTAATTGCCCAGAACCTTTTAAAATCAAATCAAATCAAATAAATAAATAAAATCTTAAAAAAAAAACCCACTACTGTATAGAGATTGGTACTTGTGCTGCTAAGAATATAAAATAGTGCAAGCTTTCTGAAGATGATGTGACACTATGCTTTAATAAACCCAGTATCTTATATCTTTTTTAAAAAGTATTTATTTATTTGTGGGTGGGGGAAGAGTGTGGTGGGAAGGGGCAGAGGGAGAGGGAGGGAGGGAATCCCAAGTAGACTCCATGCCAAGCGTAGATCCCGATGTGGCGCTGAATCCCACAACCTTGAGATCATCACCTGAGCTGAAACCAAGAGTCAGAAGCTCAACTGCCTGCCCCACCCAGGAGCCCCAACATTTTTATCTCCCTTCACATTGTAGTTCTGCTAAAGTAAAAGGACAATTTGATATGTGGGGAAAGATTCATGAACAAATGAAATACTTATAATATTTTTTTTTTTTTTAAGATTTACTTACTTATTTTATGGAAAGGAAAGAGTGCACAAGTTGGGGGAGGGGCAGAGGGAGAGACTCCCAAGAAGACTCCCCACTGAACTCACAACCGGCCATGGGGCTCCATCTCACAACCCTTGAAATCATGACCTGAGCAGAAACCAAGAATCAAATATACCATAGAACTAAATATACCAATTTTGGTATACCAAAGAACTGAAAATAAAAATCCTATGGCAAGAATGACCACTGATGATTACTGCTTTCTGCTTTACATTTTTCTGCCTGTTCCAATTCCTCTAAAGTGAATATATATTCAAATGAAATATTTTAAATAATAACATTCATAAAATGAAAATTTTGAAAGAAGGAGAAAGAATGGAAGGAGGGAAGAAATACTGATTTCAGAGTGGTTTGGAAGTGACTATAAGGAAAACATTATTCTGAAAAAGAAAACAAGAAACTTTTTGTTGGACCACTGGATATGCTAGTACAGATGTGATTTTTTTTCTCCTTTTCAAACTTTTTCATAGTATGGGGAAGAAAGGCACGTGAACTGAAAGCTAATGAGAGCTAATAGTTCGCATTAGGTAGACCTTGACCCCTGGAGCTTATAAACAAGAAGGGCCACATGTACCCATGCAATGTTCATAGCAACAACGGCCACAATCGCCAAACTGTAGAAAGAACCAAAGTGCCCTTCAACAGATGAATGGATAAAGAAGATATGGTCCATATATACAATGGAATATTATGCTTCCATTAGAAAGGATGAATATCCAACTTTTGTATCAACCAGGGGACTGGAAGAGATTATGTGGAGTGAAATAAGTCAAGTAGAGAGAGCCGATTACCTTATGGTCTCACTTACGTGCTGAGCATAAAGAAAAACACAGAGAGCATTGTGAGAAGGAAGGGAGGGGTGAATGGGGGGAAATCAGATGGGAGATGAACCACGAGAGACTGTGGACTCTGAGCAACAAACTGAGGGTTTTGGAGGGGAGGGTGTTGGGGGTTGGGCAAGCCTGGTGGTGGGTATTGAGGAGGGCACATATTGCATGGAGTACTGGGTGTAGTGCAAAACAATTAATCTTGTAACACTGAAAAAAGAAACATATTTGGGGGAAAAAAAGAAAAAGAAAGATAATCAGGGTAAATATGGTGCCAGTGTATTTTGGTAACTTTGATAACTAGGTATCAGCTACCTTAGACATAATTCAAGTTTCTCCGCTTTAACAAGACCCTTCCCCACCTTGAATGTCTGCCACACAGGTTCATCTACTTATTCTCTGTTGGCCTAGAATTACTCTTTCTAGTGGCCATAGTTGATCTCTTTCTGTGTCTGTTACCTAGGTCCACCTATCTTGTCAGAGGCTTGATTATTGCTAACAAAGGAGTGTTTATGAGTCCTGGTTCTTGGTGGCAAAACCAGAAACTGGTTCTGAATAATTCAGTAAGGAAAGCAAATCACTAGAAGTGCAGTTGCAGACAGAAGGGAGAGAAGCCCAGAGATCCAGCAGAGCCAAGAACTTTTCACAGAGACTACCTCTTGGGACATTGTCTCTGCTGTTGTTGCTGTGGACACGTGGCTGAGTTGCGGTGACTGCTGGCTGTCAACAACCAGTAGAGGCATCTACCTGGTCCCTCTATCTGCCAGGGGCAGGGGGAGTGCAACGTCCGTCTCCCCTGGCTTCTGTAGTAGGAGCTGAAGCTTGGCCCTGCACGATTGTTGAGAGTCTCCTCAAATAAGAAGCACGTTTGGGTGGTGGACAGCCAAAATGTCAACTACCCCTTATGAACAGTGATGACGGTGAAACACAGACCCTAGTTTTTGCTTTTGTAAAATAATTTGTCTGACTTAACATGGCATTGAAAAGACACACAGGGTTGTGTGACTGGATGATCAGAGTATCAGAAAGACCGTGCAGAGAGAACATCCTCTTGGTGGGCAGAGCTTCAGTACCTGGTCTGGTACCATTGCACCTGCTTGTGAACCTGGGGTGAAGAGAAAGGTGACATGAATTAAGGATATATGCAGACTGACCGGGAAAGCAAGTGGCTTAGGAACCTGGAAGAAGCAAGATTATAAAGTTGAGAGTAAAGAGGTTCAAAAAAGAGCACATGAGTGGATCTATGAGAGGATGGGGATTTTTGCATCGTATGCCCACCAGAGAGCACCATCACAGAAGAGGCACTAAACAGACAAGGGACAGGATGACTCAGCCATGATGAGAAGCCATGATGGCGGAAGAGAAGGTCTGCGTGCACCCAACTGCATGGGCTCCTTTTCATCAAACTGACCACTGCTCAGTATCTAGCCTATCAGCACAAAGACAAAGGCTGAGCCCCTGAGCTGGCACCAAGCCATGAAAGGACTCACCAAACACTTGATGGCAAGTTGATTAAATCATATCCCTCCCCCTCTAGGATGTTTCTTCCTGATTGGGTAAGGATTTGCCTTTCTTGCCTGTAGTATTTCAGTCAGGACAACTCCCAAAGGTTAATTTTTCTTTCTTTCTTTTTTTTTTTTTTTTTAAGATTGTATTCATCTACTTGACAAAAAGAGAAAGCACAAACAGGGGGAGCAGCAGGCAGAGGGAGAAGCTGATTCCCTACCGAGCAGGGAGCTGGATGTGGGACTCAATCCCAGGACCCTGGGATCATGACCTGAGCTAAAGATAGATGCTTAACCGACTGAGCCACCCAGGCATCCCTCCCAAAGGTTAATCTATCTACATGGAACCCCATATAATATCACCTCAGATCAAAGAATCCCTTTAAAACTAGTTCCTAGGGGAGGGTGAGTTCGTAGGAAAATGACAAAGGGATGCACTGACCCACATACTGTAACTTCCAGAAGATGCAGACCACCGCCAGAGTGGTAGAATGGCTTATTAAAGGTGCAGCTGCGCCACCAGCTTGGAGGTAACAACCTACAATGATTGGGGTACTAAACTTCAAGGTGCAATATATACCTTAAGCCAATGGCCAGGAGGTGATGTTAGCAGATGATATTCTATCATAGGTAGAATACACGAGTCTAGGAAACAGGAGGTAGAAGTAAAAGGTCCCTCACTTACCATGACTTTCAGATACACCTGGGGAATTTATACTTCCTATTCCTGCAATTTTAGCCTCCAAAACCAGGGTCTGAATGTCCTGGTTCCCACAAGGGAATCAATTACACCAGGCACATAGTAAAAGTTTCACTAAATGTTAAGCTACAGCTGCCCCCTTGTCATTTGAGGCTGCTAGTGCCAATAGAGCTGTGGACACACAAAAACTTGGTATCCTGGCAGGAGTCACTGGCTCTGATGACTGTGATGTACTCTGTACTCCATGATGGGCTGCGGAGGAAGAGATTCGACTGGGACCTGTATTAGTACTTCCATGCCCAGCACTAGTTACACAGGGACAAGTGCAACAACGTCATCGTGTTCAGCCAAGGTCATCAGTGGCTCAGGCCACCCCAGGGGGGATGGTCTGGTCACTTAACCAGGCCAGCCATGCAGACTAGCGCAAATACTAACAGAAAGGAATGGGAATCTAAGGCAAGTGGAGGAAGAAGATGACAGTGTTAGTTGCCACTCCAGGACCAACTACAGCAGCAGGGACTACAGTGCATCAAATCTGTCCTTGCAAGTTTTCCTTAGAAACCGTAACTAATGGAATATTATGCCTCCATTAGAAAGGATGAATATCCAACTTTTGTATCAACATGGACGGACTGGAAGAGATTATGCGGAGTGAAATAAGTCCAGTGGAGAGAGCCAATTACCTTATGGTCTCACTTACATGCTGAGCATAAAGAAAAACATGGAGGACATTGTGAGAAGGAAGGGTAAGGGGAATGGGGGAAATCAGAGGGGGAGATGAACCATGAGAGACTGTGGACTCTGAGCAACAAACTGAGGGTTTTGGAGGGGCAGGGGTGGGGGTTTGGGGGAGCCTGGTGGTGGGTATTGAGGAGGGCACCTCTTGCATGGAGCACTGGGTATGGTGCATGAACAATTAATCTTGTAACACTGAAAAAATAAAGTAAACATATTTGGGGAAAAAAAAAAAGAAACTGTAACTAAAAAGGATCCTGCGGAATCTGTAAGTCGAGGGAGGGAACGTAACGTAAGAAGCAAATGGATCTGACTCTACACCGGGGAGCGATGGTGGATGCTGTTGATGTGTCACCCGGATCTGCTTTGTCCAGTTAGGGCCTCGGTCTGAACCCAGTTGCTGTGCTTCTCTGGAGAATTGTCTCTGGCCAACAGGAGCTGCTTCAAGAGATTTTGGGGCATCGGGGTGGCTCAGTCGGTTAAGCATCTGCCTTCGGCTCGGGTCATGATCCCAGGGTCCTGGGATCGAGCCCATCTCCCTCTGCTCCTCCCCACTTGTGCTCTCTCTCACTATCTCTGTCGCTATCTCTCAAATAATAAATACAATCTTAAAAAAAAAAAAAAACTGATACCTTTGGATCACTTTTCTCCAGGTTTGTTTTTCCAGTGGGTGCTTTGTGGGAAACAAGTTTCTCAAGACAGTCCACCACTTATTCACCCACACCCACACCCACACCCACACCCACACACACACACACACACACACACACAATAGTAAAAGATTTTGTATTAAGTGGTTTGAGAAACCTTGCAGGTGCTAATCTGGGAGACTCCCCATGCCTGTGAGCCATGGGAAACCGTGAGGCAGCAGTACCCAGTGGTTAAGTGACCCAACAGATCTGTTTCCAAATCCTAGCTCAGCCAATACTCATGATTAAGATCATCCCTTAACTTTTCTGATCCCCAGGTTCTTTACATACTGATGGGCACACGCCTCACAGTTACAGTGCAAGAATTACATGACAGAATGCATGGGAAGCACTTAGCACAGTGCCCAACATGTAGTAATCTGCAATAAATCATAACAAGTAGACAAAGAAAAATAAGTGCCTTGAGCTGCAGGGGAGAAGAGGACTGTTACATTTTTTTGACCACAGAATCTTTAAAAAAAAAACCCAAAAAACAAAATACAAAGGTCAGAGAAAAAAGAAAAAAGAAAAAAACGAGATGCATTTTATAAAATGTGAATTCGGTGAAATTGAGTCACACTCACCACAAAGTAAAGAGCATTATCTAAGGAATATGAACAAGGTAAACAGCAAGATAACTTCAGGTAAATACTCCAATGACAATTCAGAGATCTCTGCATTAAAAATATAACAAAACAAAACAACCTTCAAAATGAAGAGTCATTGTTTTAATTCTAAGAAAATTAGCATCTGCCTTGCTTTTATTTTCCAAATCAACATTAATTTTCCACCTTGAGTACATTTTTTCATCCAAGTGTTCTTGATATCTGTTTACCTGATTATGTTATATGTCAAATTGAAAAACTGAAATCCCCCAGCATCTGCATTTTTTTTTTTAAGATTTTATTTATTTATTTAACAGAGAGAGCAAAAGCAGGGGAAGCTGCAGACAGAGGGAGAGGGAGAAGCAGACTCCCCGCTGAGCAGGGAGCCTGACCCAGGGCTGGATCCCAGGACCCTGGGATCATGACCTGAGCCAAAGGTAGACGTTTAACCGACTGAGCCACCCAGGTGTCCCAACCCCCCTGCATCTTGAGTCTAGGGCACCCCAGTTTACAGCATCCCCTTCTCCTGGCCCTGAGTGAGATCTCAGAGAACATGATGGGGCTGCAGAGTAAGAGGCTCTGCATGGGGCGCCTGGTGGCTCAGTCAGTTCAGCGTCTGCCTTCAGCTCAGGTCATGATCCCAGGGTCCTGGGATCGAGCTCCGCATCAGGCTCCATGCTCAGCAGGGAGTCTGCTGTTCCCTCTCTCTCTCTCTCTCTGCCCCTTCCCCCCTACTTGTGTTCTCTCTCTCTTTCAAACAGATAAATAAAATATTTAAAAAGAAAAAACCAAATAACAGGCTAAAGAACAAAAAAAGAGGCTCTTCAGAATCCAAGTAGTACCTGGAGCCAAGGTGTGTGTGCTTTGTGTGGTAGGGACAGGAGGCTTCAGCCAGAGTATTTTTATAGAATTAAGTCAACGTTTCTTTTTGTTCCCAACATAATCATGAGAAAATTTCAGAAAAGGAGATTCAGTGGCTATTATATTAGTTTGCAAGGACTGCCAAATAACAAACCATCACAGACTAGGTGGCTTAAACAACAGGTATTTATTTTGTCGTGGTCTGGAGGCTGGAAATCCGAGATCAAGGTACTGGCAGGCTTGGCTTCTCCTGAGGTCTCTCTCCTGGGCTTGCTGATGGGCTACCCCTGATACTACCCTCATAGTACAGGCTACCCTCTGTACTATGTCTTTTTATGGCCTTTTCTCGGTGAGTGCGGATCCCTGATGACTCTTCTTTCTCATATAAGGACACCAGTCCTGTTGGATTAGGACATCATACTCAAGACGTCCTAACCTTGCTTACTTTCTTAAAGGTCCCATCTTTAATACTGGTCACATTCTAAAGTTGGGTTTCAACACAGGATTTTGGGAGGAACATAATTCAGTCCATAACAGGTATTAATATAGATCAGACATATTTTTTTGACCGCCATACATTCTATCTCACGAAGAACTATTTATTAGCCTTGTACTCAGTGACAGAGTTGTGTCTATGAATAAATATCTCTGTAGTGTACTGCAAGACATGATTTCCCTCTCTGGACTCCTAGGAAAATGCTGTTTGCGTCTAGAGTCATCATTTTTAAATCATTCCAAAGTTTGGAAGAGGGTGGATCTCCTCTCTCACAGAACCTTCCCCAAAAGGCTGTCTGTGTCAGATTCATAAATTTCTATGTGGAGAAAGAGCCAGTTTGGAGTTAGAAATCAGAATTCTAGTCATGGTTTTACCTTTATGTAGTTGGAAAGTTCCTCATTCCTCCTTAAGGCAAGGCAATTCACCCTGCAGCATTCTTGGGAAACAGGTTCCCTTTCATGAAGGTTCTTTCACTTAGGTTCGAGTGTGTCAAATATCACTGGTGTTCAGTGTTCTCATTCAGCACCTTTGTTACCATAGCTACCATTTAGATAGCACACAAAGCAGCTAGCACATTTCCATGGCCTGAGTCCAGGCTCACCAGCTAAACAAGATAACAAGTTAATAGAAACACAGAACTTTATGATACAAACTCTGATTTCAACAAAGGAAAAAAAGCCCCACCAAGATTAATTTTTTTTATTGGCACAGGTATGGGTTTTTCTCTTCGCTTCCTAAAAAAAAAAAAAAAGTTTCTTTAAAATACAAAAATTGTCTCTTCCAAGTTTTCTACTTGGATGAGTCATTTGCAGATTATCTGTGTTTTGACGGCCTTCACATGGGTGGGGAACAAAAAGAGCTGTTGTATGGAAATCTGTCAAATGTTAGAGCTAAGAAAATGGTGTTACAATAATACAGTATAAGCACTTCATTTTTCATATGGAGAAAAAACCCACAAAAACTTGAGTGTCTGAAAACTAACAAAACAAATCCAGATGTAGTCAGAGATAGCACTGGGTCATTGCCATGTCTCCCCAGCTAAAATATGTATTCTTCTGCACCAAAGACAGTGACTTATGCTTCGTTGCATTTCCTGTAAATCCCATGAAACTGCCAGGCACATGGTAATACTCTATAAATACTTGTATATCAACAGTGCCATTATCGTAAAATGATGGTAGAGTGTAAGAGCATTAAAATTCTCAACAGCAAGCAAACAAAAGGACAAGTATTAATTTAATAACAGAACCATGTAAAAATATTTTAAAAGATTAATATAGTTTGGTACAATAATTGCTAAATCCGATGGTATCATCAAGGAAAACCATTTAGTGATTATACAATATGCTACAATATAGAATCAAATAAACCTTTTAGAGTTAGAAGGAGCCACAGAAATTGTCTAGTAGCAGCTTCTAATATAGAAGCCAAGAAAACCAAAGAAATGACAAGAATAACCAAGATTCCTTCTCTTGAAGAAGAAGAAGGTGAGATGGCTTATTTGTAGAAGACAGTGTAGTATCGACAAAAGAATAGGCAAACAGATAGACAAAATTCGGAGCTCACAGAAAAGACCTATGCACATATAGATACTGGATATGTGACCAAATTAGTACTAGAGATGGCCAGGAAAAGAGTGGATTTATCAATAAAAGATTCTGGGACAGTCAGTTATCCAAATGGAAGAAAAATTACATAGGGCATCCTACCACACTCCATACAAAAAAAAATTTTTTTTGATTCCAGGTAGATTAAAAGCATAAATGTTAAGACCTAAATAAATGGAATTTTACGGGGCACCTGAGTGGCTCAGAGGGTTAAGACTCTGCCTTCGGCTCAGGTCATGATCCCAGTGTCCTGGGATCGAGCCCCATATCGGGCTCTCTGCTCAGGAGGGAGCCTGCTTTCCCCCTCTCTCTCTGCCTGCCTCTCTGCCTACTCGTGATCTCTCTCTCTCTCTCTCTCTCTCTGTGTCAAATAAATAAAATCTTTAAAAAAAAAATGGAATTTTACACTGTAAATGTAAGTGGAGTAGGAAAGGAATTCTTAAACAAGAATTCTTGGAGTAGGAAAGGAATTCTTAAACAAGACATAAAAAGCACAAACCATAAAGGAATAGATTAATTAATGGAACTAAAGTTATGAATATCTGCTTATCAAGACACACCATTAAGAGAAGGCAAAGAAAATCCACAAAAATACCAGAAGATATTGACAATGCATGTAAACAACTAAGGACACGTATCCAGGATATGTGGAGATTTTCCATGAATTCATAAGAATTAAACAATCCAACAGAAAAAGAAGGTAAAAAAAATGTGAACGGTTCCTGCACAGAAGCTGGAACCTTAAATGAACGATAACATATCAAGAGATACTCAATCTCACTATTGGAAAAATCCAAATAAAGCCACACGATTTCCCGTTCTACCCCAACTAGACTAGCTCAAAACTCCTACAATACTAAGTGTTGATGAGTGTGCAGGGCAGTAAGAATTCTTTTACTGTAGGTGGGATTACCAATGGTGCTAGCTCTGGGAAGCTTTCCCTGACTAATCAAGTGACATGAACATAACCTGTAACCCAGGTAAATGGGCATAAGCTTCAGGGGACATGTATGAATGCACCCAGGGCAGCACTGACTATCCAGAATACGAGAAACCACCCAAAGTGTTCTTTTGGACTACTTGTGTCCAAAAGAGTGGATAACTTGTGGAATATTTATGCGATGAAATACTTAAAAGCAATGAAAATTTTAATAAATTACAGCTTCATACATCAACACGAATGAAGCATAAAAATAATAAGAGTGAATGAAAGAAGCAAGTCATAAAAGAATATTTACTGTATGATGCTTTGTATGTAAAACTATCTGTTAAAAGGCAAGAAACTAAGACAAAAGTCGAGGCAGTTCTTTTCTCTGGGAGCAAAGGGAACACAGCAGGGAGCATCCAAGTTCCTGGACAAGGTAACTGATCTTGTTCTAGGTCAAGGTCTTATAGTAGGCAAGGTTCTATATATTATTTCGGTTATAGTTTTATGACTTTATTATTATTGTTTATATTATACATATATATTTTAGAGTATCTTCTGCATGTATGATATTTTTTAAAGTTTATTTGTATATTTTTTAACCAATCTCTACACACAATGTGGGGCTTGAACTCACAACCCCAAGACCAAGAGTCACATGCCCTTCCAACTGAGCCAGTCAGGCGCCCCATGTATGATATATTTTGCATCGCAGAGATGAGTTTAAAAGAATAAAAAAAGGGGTGCCTGCGTGGCTCAGTGGGTTAAAGCATCTGCCTTCGGCTCAGGTCATGATCTCAGAGTCCTGGGATCGAGCCCCACATCGGGCTCTCTGCTCAGCAGGGAGCCTGCTTCCTCTCTCTGCCTGCCTCTCTGCCTACCTGTGATCTCTGTCTTTCTGTCAAATAAATAAATAAAATGTTTAAAAAAAGAAGAAAGGCAATCAAATCAACATAGAAGAAAGGGTACTAGGCCTGGAGCCAGGAAGTACTACCATAAATTCAAATGTTAAAAAAAAAAAAGTTTCTCTAAACTTTTAGTCACTCAACTGTTCAGTAGTGGAAAGAGTATTTGGAACAAAGGGAAATAGAGTAGTGGATAGGCTTTTTAAGTTCTTTGGATAATAGCATTGATTATTCTTTTTAATTAAAGATTTTATTTATTTGACACAGAGAGAGAGAGAGAGAGAGACAGCGAGAGAGGAAACACAAGCAGGGGGAGAGGGAGAGAGAGAAGCAGGCTTCCCACCTAGCAGGGAGCCCATTGACTATTTTTGAAGTCTGGGAATGCCCAAGCACCGTTCCACTGCCTAGATAGACATCAAGCACTCTCCAAGCACCAGACTCTTAACATTGTTTTTTGTTATCACAACACATCTACAAAGACTGTATTATTATATGTTTTACAGATGAGAGATCTGAGGGTCAGAGAAGTTGAATGCCTTGCCCAAATTAATCCAGTCAGAAAGAAGCTAGTGCACCAGAACTTCTTTTTCTTTTTTTTATTTTAAAAATCAACTTCATTAAGGTATAATTTGCATAAAAATATACCCCCAATAAATATACAGCTTGGTTTTTTTTTATTAATATATAATGTATTATTTGCCCCAGGGTACATGTCTGTGAATTGTCAGGCTTACACATTTCACAGCACTTACCACAGCACATACCCTCCCCAATGTCCGCAACCCAGCCACCCTATCCCTAACCCCCTCCCCACCTCCCAGCCACCCTCAGTTTGTTTCGTGAGTCTAGGAGTCTCTTATGGTTTGTCTCCCTCCCCATCACCTCCTGTTTCATTTCTCTCCCCCACCTGCCCACAACCCCCCACCTTGCCTCTCAAATTCTTCATATCAGAGAGATCATGTGATACTTGTCTTTCTCTGACTAACTTATTTCACTTAGCATAATACCCTCCAGTTCTATCCACGTCATTGCAAATGGCCAGATTTCATTTCTCTTGATGGCTGCATAGTATTCCATTGTGTATATATATACCACATCTTCTTTATCCATTCATCTGTTGATGGACATCTAGGGTCTTTCCACAGTTTGGCTATTGTGGACATTGCTGCTATAAACATTCGGGTGCACGTGCCCCTTCGGATCATGATGTTTGTATCTTTTTTTTTTTCGTATTTTATTTATTTATTTTTTATTTTTTATTTTCGTTTGTATCTTCAGGATAAGTACCCAATAGTGCGATTGCTGGGTCGTAGGGTAGCTCTATTTTCAACTTTTTGAGGAACCTCCATACTGTTTTCCAGAGTGGCTATACCAGCTTACATTCCCACCAACAGTGTAGGAGGGTTCCCCTTTCTCCACATCCTCGCCAACATCTGTCATTTCCTGTCTTGTTAATTTTAGCCATTCTGACTGGTGTGAGGTGGTATCTCACTGTGGTTTTGATTTGTATTTCTCTGATGCTG
>CM053603.1:105297504-105319088 GCA_028646535.1 Procyon lotor | reverse complement strand
TTGTCTTTTGGTTTTGTTGACTGTTTCCTTTGCTGTGCAAAAGCTTTTGATCTTGATGAAGTCCCAATAGTTCATTTTTGCCCTTGCTTCCCTTGCCTTTGGAGATGTTTCTAGGAAGAAGTTGCTGCAGCTAAGGTCGAAGAGGTTGTTACCTGTGTTTTCCTCCAGGATTTTGATAGAGTCCTGTCTTATATTGAGATCTTTGATCCATTTTGAGTCTATTTTTGTGTGTGGTGTAAGGAAATGGTCCAGCTTCATTCTTCTGCATGTGGCTGTCCAGTTTTCCCAACACCATTTGTTGAAGAGACTGTCTTTTTTCCACTGGATATTCTTTCCTGCCCTGTCGAAGATCAGTTGACCATGAAGTTGGGGGTCCATATCTAGGCTTTCTATTCTGTGCACCAGAACTTCTTAAACTTTACTGTGCAAATGAATCTCCTGAGATCTTATTAAAATGCAGATTCTGCCTCCAGAGGTCTGGGGACCTAAGAATCTGCATTTATAACTGGCCCACAGACCCCCTCTGAATATCATGGGTTCTGGACCACGCTGCCTGGAACTCCGATGCCATCATTTTGTAGTTTTGTGTCAGGGGCCAGTTATAGTCCTTTTTCTTATCTGTAAAATGGGAGTAGTAAGACTTCGCTCATCAGGTTGTTGGGATGTTTAAAGTTATGGTATTCATGCAGTGCCTGGCACGTAGAAAGCATTTGAAATATTAGTTACTTGTAGTCAGTAACATACAACTATGCTTTTAATGAAAATTTCACTGTTACTAAAGGAGCTAAGAAATTCTACAGGGAGCCCTCAGCACAAACAGGAAAAAATTGCCAAGAGAATCTCAGCGAGAAATTCTGCCATTCTGACTCCTTATACTCCCCTGGTATGTCTTGTCGGATCTTGTTATTTCATGTAACTTTATAGAAAAGTACTTAATACCCAGAAGACTTACTCATGTGGAGAATCATCTACATCTGTCTACAAACGAGCTGAGCTGTGTGGGAGGAGACAGCTTTTCTGGGAAAACAGCTAAGCCTGGGAATCCAGCCAGTTGTTTAAAACTGCTGATCAAAGCCAGACTGACAAACACTTTTTAAATAGAAACCATTTTGAAGTTAAAATGTTACATTAAAAGGAATCATTGACTAAAGGTATTTGGGGGGAAGATGCAAGCGACAAACAATATGAGTACCAAATTCCTCTCTTCCCCAGCATCCTAACACAACGCTGCTGTCCCTCCTTAATCACGGAGGTTAAAGCAGGGGTGTGGTCTTGGTTCATTTCTTTCCTTTACCTTCTTCCTCTCCTCAGGTAGTTAGCCTGTAAGATTATATTCAGTACCTTTCGAAAGGATCTCCACCCCACCAATAACCCTTGTCTTTGGCCAGAGGAGAAAGAAGGTAATTAACTTGGTTGTAAACGCACTCTCCAAAGAAGACAAAGTGTGTTCCCATTGCTTGTTTAACAGGAATCGAAGGCAAGAAACCTACTGGGAGGTAACAAATTGGTTGCTCTAACCCCCACCCCCAAAAAGGATACAATCCAGTTCAGTCAAGGGACAAGTGAAACCATTTAGCGGGAGTCTTCACAGGTGCCTCTGTCAGAATGATTAACCTTAGTCACTATCAGACAGAGTGACCCCCATTAGTTAGATAATGGAGGTGCAAACAGACCGTGCACCTTTATTTCCTGGCTAATTACACAGCCCTATTTTCCTCTGTGCTCAATGGAAGTGACCTAGAAGCTTTTGAGGTACAACCACCCCTCAAAAATTATTTTGTTCTCACATTTCCTTGTGGGGGAAAACATCCTGCGGCCAAAGAGTATTGTTTTGTAGACCGGCAGAGACCATTTAGCTGTGCTCTGGAATAGAAAAGAAAAGTAGATCTGCCTGTTGGACCTTTGAAGCCGAATTTCCTCTTTTAAGACAATAATTAATTTGGCCCTTTGTCTGAAAAGGGGCTGAACTCATTGTGGGTGGGACTCTGTTTACAAAGGAATCGGTAATTAAGTTTCTATAGTTTTATGAGTTTGAAAGCCAAACCAAACTTTTAATTGGGCTACTTGTTTAGTTAAAAAATTATTTTTTGAACTAAAATCCTACCTGTGACTGTCCCAGGAAGACAAAAGAGAACTGTGGCAGGGCAGTTCCCCACGGGACGCCCAGACTGTTCTTCCCTGAAGAGGAAAGGCTGAAAACCCACAGAAACAGGAGGAGCCTATGTGAATTTGACAAATTCCACAAACATTGACGAAGCACCGGTTTCATACTGAGACTCGGAGTTACTGGGGCGAATGCACAGGGTGTCTGCCCTCAGCATCTGACATCCCTTCTGTCAGGTCCTCAAGGCTTGGCTCTGCCCTTCTCAGGACAGCCCAGGACAAGGGGCAGCGACTAACTTATTGAGAAGCCAGACTAGCCCCCAGACCTCCTTTCCCACACTGGGATGCATATCACCAGATTAAAACAAACTTCTTGGCCATCCATCTGTACCCAGATTTGCCTAGAACTCTGGCCCGTTGCTGTACCCAGCCCCTGGTGTAGGCCGAACTGCCACTCGGGATGAGGGGATGAGTTAGGAAACCCCTGACCTCCTCCAGCACCACTCCTATTTCCTAACTAAAACATTTCAGGCCTGCCCTCCGGCAGCGGGGTCTGACAATGGAGCACCACCCTTTCCGCTCTGTCCCTGTCCCTGACTACACACTCATCCCCCCTCCTTTCCTGTACTACCAGAGCAAGGCCCTTCTGCCAGACCCTTCCCTCTCTCTCTCATTCTCTCCATCCCTTCCTTCCCAAACACTCACTGCTCCCTTATGGAGTCCCAGGCACTCACAGCCCCGAAAATCAAGGACTTACAGTATGGGCCTCTGCCTATTCAGGGCCAGTCCTGCCTAGGGAGCCCAGCATATAATAAAATTTAAATGTGATAAAAAAAATCACAGGTTTCTTGAAAACAAAGGGACAACGTACCAAAAGGGTGGAAAGCAAGGCTCTACAGGTGTAGGAAGGATAATAGAAAAGTGTTTCCCTATGAGGTTACACTTGAATTGTTTGCTCCCTCCTCCCATCAGACCAACTTCCTGGTCGTTGTTTATCCTTGGCTCATAGTTAAACCTGGTGAGCCGAGCAAAGCAGTCTTTTTGGCTGCAGGGCTAATGGCAGAAGGCCTGGAGGAAGGGGAGGAAAGGGCTCTGATTTCCCTCCCATCCTCTGCCTACTCTGACTGCCATGGAGCTCTTAGAAGCCCAACTCTACAGAAGAGAAATTCTCCTCAGAGAAGTTCATTGGCCTGCCCAAGGGCACACAGCTCCTAGGGTCTCCTTCTGAGGTGCCTGACCAAACAGTCTCACAGGGCCACTCGATCTTTTCCTGCTCCGGGGTCTCGGGCTCTTCCGATCTACCACAGAAGACCATCTCTTAAAGGCGACAGGAGGGCTGCAGCCAGTGAGGAAGGGGCATGGCCAGTAGCCTTCTGACAGGAGTGACAGCATGGGGTCTAGTGCTGGGGGGCCTGCCCACTGGCGGGGGGGCAGGCACAGAGCGCCTCCTCCCAAGGCTCCTGCTTGTCTATTTTCAACTATCTATTACTGTTTGACGAACTGCACGTTTCTTTAAAATCAGTACCAAGGTGCCACTTCTGGAAGCTGTCCTCAGGAAGCTGGAGCCCTCCCTGCTCCTTAGACCCCCTCCTTCCTGAGCTCATCTTACCTTTGCTCTCCGCCCAGGAGACCGCAGTGCTCACCTGCCCACACAGCTAACAAGGGCTCTCTACAGACCCGACACCCAGACCCGCTATGTGTGGTAGCCCCAGGAGCTGGTACGGGCATTGTGTTAGCCCCCTGCCCCCATTGCCATCACACACCGCCCCCCACCGCCCCCGCCCTGGCATCACAAAAAAGCGAATCTTTTTGGAAACATCACCTGCAGCTACCAGGTGAGAGCTCTAGCCATCTTCCGCTATCCTGTTCCCACCCGAGACCACACAAGCCACTTTTCAGAAAGTCCATGGCCACCGCGGTGCCTCAGCTTTACCACCTTTGACAAGGCCTTTCTTTCTGTCTAAAATACCGGTTGAGGGACCTTTGGATATTTTTTTTTTTAGAGCTTTTACTTATTTCTTTTATTTTAGAGAGAGAGAGAGAGAGACTGTGTGTGTGTGTGTGTGTGTGCGTGCGCGCGCGCGCGCGCGCGCATGAGTGGGGGGAGGGGCAGAGGGAGAGGGAGGCAGAATGTCAATCCTACTCTGCCCTCAGCACAGAGTCCTATGCGGCGCTCAATCCCAGGACCCTGAGATCACAACCTGAGTGGAAACCAGGAGTCAGTCGCCTAACGGACTGAGCCACCCAGGTGCCTCACTTCAGGTATTTTCAGTTTTCATTTCTGCTTAAAAAGTAAAACCACCTATTTCCCCAAAATTCATTGGTAGGGTAACTGTACTTCTGTTTGCCACAATGGTGCTGGTTTATGCCTTTTCTCCTGGCAGAGTTATACCAGTGTCTCATGGGGACATTTCTGTGTGGCTTTCCAGGTCCTATAGACCTGTGTGCCCCTCCTTTACCCACATGGATATCCCCAGGTGCTCCATTAATATCCCCCATGAACCCTTTCAGCCGCCTCTTCAGTGTCTAATGGACCAGAGCTTTCCCTTGTCTCCTGTGGTTGTTACTTTGTACCCATCCATTCTCCCATGCGGACGTGCCTGTGAATCCTTCTAGTGTTGCGCTCCTACCTATGTACCCCTTCCATAACGCAGGCTCCAGCCGTAGTCCTCCTGGTGAAGGCTGCGGGCCCCGAAGGCTTACAGAGTAGCAAGGAGTCCTTGCGTGTAGATGCGTACAGAGCAAATGTCCCGAACAATTGAAAATTTTCCTCTAATTTAAAGAGGGTCTTCCTCAGAGCCACTTGGTAAATTTGTGTAAAAAGCAGATTCCTAGGCTTCGTTCTAGACCTAATGAATCTGAGTGACTAGGATTGAGTCCAGGAGTTTCGACTTGGAACAAGTTCCATGGTGCTAGGGTCCGAATGCTTTTGTCTTGTACCTTGAAGCCTAAGCTCAATGGGATGGTATTAGGAGGGGCCTCTGGAAAGTGATTAGGTTGTGAAGGTGGAGCCCTCATGAATGGGATTAGTGTTTTATAAGAGAGGCTCAAGAGAGCTCTCCCCAAATTGGAAGGGGGAGCAATGCAGAGAGCCCCCTGGTAGGGCAATGCCCAGTAGAGTCATTGGGGGATGCACCCCTGTGGCCCCGAATGGGCAAAACGGCCAGCCCTACAATGGGAGTGTCAGGCACACAACATAGGCGCTGAGCCTCTGCACGGTAGGACCACCCAAAGCTAAGCGGGCAGGGCCACCCAGAGCCCTGGTGACCCAAGCTCTGCCCCAGGGCATCCAGAAGATACTGGCTTTTAATTAGTGTTTTAAAAGGATGGTTTTGATGTGCAGCTTGGGTTGAGAACCAGTGGTTTGGCCCTCCTTTCTTCTATTCTCTCTCCTCTCTATGAAATATCCTCTTTTTCTTCCTAACCAAATTCTGGTTTTGTTCATGTATTTGTATTTATCCTTATTCTCTACACAGTTCCTTGCCTCAGAGGAAGCCAACTCCACTCTTGACTGCAGTCGTAATTTTTCATTGTTAATTAATGCTCATTGCTCAAGAATAGTCTCAAAGTCTTTAGGAAAAAATAGGGACCCAATTCTAGCCAGTGAACCATTAGGAGAACTTACCAGAGATGTATGGAAAAATTCTTCCTCATTCTTAACAGTAAGTCAGTATTAGACTTCTTTTTTTTTTTTTTTAAGATTTTATTTATTTATTTGACAGAGAGAGAGATCACAAGTAGGCAGAGAGGCAGGCAGAGAGAGAGGGGGAAGCAGGCTCCCTGCTGAGCAGAGAGCCTGACTCAGGGCTCGATCCCAGGACCCTGAGATCATGACCTGAGCTGAAGGCAGAGGCTTTAATCCACTGAGCCACCCAGGTGCCCCTCAGTATTAGACTTCTAACTTAATAGAAGAGTAGCTCATATTGCACTTCTCTTCTGCTGGTAACAGTTATAAGTTTTGAACCAAATAGAAGAAAAAATAACAATTGTTTCAAGGCACTGGAAAGCAACCAAAAGCAGGCAAAAACTGAAAAGGACACAGTCTTGAAAAAAGGGAAGCATGCTGGGTAAGATATCACATTTAACTGGTACTTCCCTAGAGAATGTCCTCATCTGCACAATGCAAAATGAGCAGTCTCACTGGGTTGAGGAGTCAGAGGAGAGTTTTTAGGGTTATTATACCTCAAAACTGAAGAGAACATTTCAGGAAGGAGAGGGCCACAGTGAAGCAAATCCCAAAATCTGAGTACAAACTTCCTTCACATGCTTGGCTGACTCCTAAACTATGCATGTATGTGCCAAGATTCCAGGAAGCCCAGCCAGAAAACAACTCTGGAAACCTGAAAGAGAGGGGCAAGGATTTTAGCAATTAATTCATGTTACAAAACCTGAGTTTGGAGTTCAAATCATGATAATTGGAAGGTTTAGTAAATACCTTGGTCTTTCTGCTGAAATCCCAAGGGCCAGGTCTTGAGTGTAAGAACCAAAATCCAGGACTAATGGCTATACCCTAGAACTAATGAATGGAAAACATAAAATAGACCTGCTGTAGAAAGCCAAAACCAAGACTCTGTAGGATCAATGTGTTCCATCTGTAATTCAACTATTTGCTGGCAGAAGAACTCAGCACACCTTAGAGGAAGATTATGGAATCCACAGTTTCTACAATGTATCATTGACAATGTCTGGTATATAATCAAAAATTACTAGAAGTGTGAAGAAACAGGAACCTGTGATCATATTAAATTTAAAAAAAGTTGATAAAGAGCTCTGGATCACCCAGATGTTCGAGTTAGTAGACAACAACTTTAGAACTATTAAAAATATATTTTAAAAATCAACAATACATCTATACAATCAGTGAATGCATTAGGAAATTTCAAGAGAGACATGAAATTCTGAAACAGACCCAGATGTAAATCCTAGAAGTTAAATAAACAGTGTTGAAATCAGTGGGACCTGGGTGGTTCAGTGAGTTAAGCCTTTGCCTTTGGCTCAGGTTATGATCCCAGGGTCCTGGGATTGAGCCCAACAATGACCTTTCTGCTCAGCAGGGAGCCTGATTCTCCATCTGATTTTCCATCTCCCCCTGCCTGCTGCTCCGCCTGCTTGTGCTCTCTCTCTGTGTCAAATAAATAAAAAAAATCTTTAAAAAAACAATGTTGAAATCAAACATTTATCAAATGGGAAATATAGAAAGATATGGCAGAAGAAACTTGTGTTTTTTTTTTTTTAAATACGGAATGCTTCACAAATTTGTGTGTCATCCTTGGGCAGGGGCCATGCTAATCTTCTCTGTATCATTCCAATTTTAGTATCTGTGCTGCCGAAGCAAGCACATGGCAGAAGAAACTTGATGACGAAGTTGATGACAAGTCAATAAAAAAGTGAATGCAAACTGAACCACAGAAGGAAGGAAAATTGAAGAAGGGAGAGAGGGGAACAGAGGCTCAGTGGTTGTGGGACAGCATCAAGTGATTTAAATTCTTATATTTAAAGTCCCAGAATAAGAAGAGATAAAATGGAGGAGAAAATATATTTAAAGATAGATTGAGGGCACCTGGGTAGTTCAGTCAGTTGAGTGTCTGACTCTTGGTTTTGGCTCAGGTCATGATCCCAGGGTCCTGGGATCAAGGCCCACATCGGGCTTCCTGCTCAGCTTTCTTTCCTCCTCCTACTAATTGTATTCCCTCTCACGCTATCTCTTTCTCTGTCGAATAAATAAATAAAATCTTTAAGAAAAAAAAAAAGAATTACTAAAGGAAATTCTTCAGGCTGTAAAGGAAAGGTACCTGATGGAATTCAGATGCATAGGAAATAATGTAGAGGGCCAGAAATAGTAAATATGTGGGTAAATATAAACAATATTTTCCCTTTTTTCCTTAGATTTTTATAAAGACAGTAGGTTATTAAAGCCCAATAATAATAATGTATTGGGGTATATAACAAGTAGAAGTAAAACATATGTCAACAATAGCACAAAAAAATAACAGGAAAAAGGAAAAATAATATACTTCTACAAATTCTTATGTATTAAATAGCATATTTTAATTCAATAATTCATAAAGAATACATAACATCTAATAAGAGATTCAGAATCCAACAAAGAGGCTAACAGAAATCAAGTGAAAAAAGAGGGAAACCCATAGTTATAATGGAGATTTTAATGCACTTCTCTCAGCAGTTAATTTGAAGTAGTTATAGAAATTTTGAGCTACACCAACAACCAACTTGCTCTAGTTGATATTATAGAAACCACACCAATTACTGAATTCTTTGCAAGAGCACATGGAATTTCCAAGACAGATTATATGTTAATTCATAAAACAAATCTGAATTCATTTCAAAGAATTAAAATCATATAAAGTACATATTCTGCTCACAATAGAATGATATTAGAAAGCCACTATCAATGACATGTTTAGAAAATTCCATAAAGATTTAAAAATTCACTACATACTCTTAATGATCCTCAAAGAAGAAATTACAGAGAAAGTCAGAGGACATAACTAAACTTGAAAAACCCATGATTCTCCCTCCTTTGCAGGGAAAAACCCAGTTCTTCCCAAGTGGGTGTCTTCCTTTCTTTTACACACAACACTCACAACACTTCACTTTTGATACTTGTAGTCATCAAGTGTGGGGGAACCATCCCAAGCAGTTCTCCATGACATCAGCTGAGTGCTCTGCAATTCGAGTCAATTCTGACGCTATCTACCCAGAGATAGCATCTGGTCCACACTATATACCCAGGGCTAGCATCTGATCCCATCACCCTACTTTAGATGCCAATCATAACTGGCAGGTTCCCAGGTTACCCACAACTTCTGTTGATTTGGCTACAAATCAGAGGTTCCTAAAGAACCCCTCCTCAGGTTTGATTAATTTGCTAGAGCAGTTCACAGAACTCTGGAAAAACACTTACTTACATTTACCAGTTAATTAAGGGATGTGATAAAAGATGCAAATGAACAGCTAGATGAAGATACACATAGGGTGCAATCTGGGAGGGTCCCAAGCTTAGGATCTTCTGTCCCCATGAAGTTGGGGTGCACCAGTGTGATTGTATTCACCTGCCTGGAGATTCACTGAACCCTGTTTTATTGGGATAAAAAACAGAACATAGACATCAAATATTAATTCCATTTCCAGCCCCCTCCTCTCTTTACAGGATAGGGAGGTGGGGCTGAAAATCTTAAGCTTCTACTCATGGTTTGGTCTTTTGGTGGCCAGCCCCGATTCAGGAACCATCCAGGAGTCTACCTAGAGTTACCTCGATAGAACAAAAAGTACTCGAATTAGAATCTACTGGTAATCCATGAAGTTTCATGAGGCGGAGGCAGAGGCTGAACATTTCTGTGCCATTTCCAGAAAGAGCAGCGTCACTGGTTCTAGTGGTAGAATCTGATGTCTAGTGTAAGAGGCGTCTGTGGGGCAGCGGTTACATCGCCACCAGAACATGTGAATAGATTGCGATGCTCTTCTCGAATTTGAAAGCTCCAAGTCTAAGTTTCCAGGAACCTCCACCACAATTCTAGCTCCCCGAAATCCTCTTAAGAAATTTCCTTTTCTTATTCAATTCATCTGAATTTGCTTCAGTGGCTTGACACAAAAGACCCAATTGAAATTTTCTTGAAGTTCTCATAAATAGCATTCTGTTAATTACAGCTTTAAGGATCCTAAGTCATCCCAGTCCTGGGCTCCGTCGGTTGTCTATTACCACAGAATGCTCTGTGGCCAGTGATGCAGTGGATTGAAACAACAATCATTTATTCTTGCTCACTTGTCTGTGGGGTACCTGTAGGCTGAATTCAGTTGACTTTGGCTCCAAAATGTGGACAGGATCTAGCCCATCACCATGTGTCTCTCATTCCCCTTGGACCTTCCAGGGCTTGTCTTCTTATGGAAATGATAGCAGTCAAAAGGGCAAGACCAGCTGTGCAATTACAGTTCAAGCCCTCTCGTGTTAGGCATACTAGTATTCCGATGGCCAAGTCCTACAGCTAAGCCCAACATCAGTGATGCAGGAAATATATCCTCTAGTGACATGAACGGCACGGCGTACGGCAATGAGCATGTATAGAGGAGGGATAAAGAATTGGAACAATAGTGAAATCTACTACATCAACCTGCAACCCATTCCTATCTCACCAAAAACCGAAGCATTAGGTGATACCTGATGACGGCATCATAGTTTCTGTTTATAGGTGTTGAGGACTTGTTGGAAAAGGTCTTGGACATGCTGTCTTCAGAGGAAGAAATGAACCTCTGTCATCTTTGTATGATCAGGTGATGATAGAACCATGAATGATGTGGTTGTTAAAGATCTTGAAGACCCCTTAGAAAGCCCCATTGCGTGATTGATAAGGAGACTGAGGCACCAAAATGTGAGTGACTTGGTCATGCTGTACAGCCAGAAAATGGCGAAGGAATGACTGGAACGCACACTGAGTGTGATAGGGTTAATATTTTGGAAAAACATCAATGTGCTTTTCTTCTTTGCCTGAGTGTTAATGCTTCCTACTTCCCTGGCCGGACCCAAGTGTGTGTGTGTGTGTGTGTGTGTTTGTGTGTGTGTGTGCACGCGCCCGCATGTGTGTGTGCATGTGTGTATACACAAGATAATGGTGAAGAGGGATAGGGGTGGGGGTAAGGGTGGGGTGGGAGTGAAGGTGAAGAGGGAGAGTATAATTCATTTCAGGAGGTTTGCAAAGAGAACTAAACAATTTATATTGAGATTCTGACATTCAAAATAGATTATGTAGGAACACAATAGCTATGAGAGAGTACTTTTACTTTCCTTTATCTGCTCCAAACTCTCTCCTCTCCAACCTCACAGAAGCATAAAAAATATCCAGTAAAGGGGCACCTGGGTGGCTCAGCTAAGCGTCTACCTTCTGCCTGGGTGGTGATCTCAGGGTCCTGGGATCAAGTCCTGTGTCAGGCTCCCAACTCAGTGGGGGGGAAGGGCCTGATCTCCTTTTCCCTCTCCCTCTGCTGCTCCCCCTGCTTGTGCTCTCTCTCACTTGCTCTGAGATAGATAGATAGATAGATAGATGATAGATAGATAGATAGATAGATAGATAGATAGATAGAAAAATCAAGTATGAAAATATCAAGTCACATAAATTCTCTTACAGTTTAGAAAACAACCCTTCTGCCTATGGTAGACTTGGAAGTCTATGGGACAATGAGGATGTATTAGGACAAAGTAAAGAAAATTCCACCCCCCTTTAACTTGACGGTATTGTAGAAAGAAGGAGAGTGAGAAAGAGAGCAAGCAGGGCAGAGGTGAGGATCGTAGAGGGGTACGCAGACTCTAGAGGTGGAAGACGGTTGTGCATTATGTTCCCTGGCTTTCCTTCAGACACCCATGGCTTGGGCCATGGGGCAGGGGGGTAGGGGTGAACAGCTGCACACTCAATTAATCTGAGCTGGGACCCAGGAGGCCACGCTTTCAACAGGCTTCCTGGTGATTTAAATATGTATTGGTTTGAAAACCACTGAGGTGTGGGGCGCCTGGGTGGCTCGGTGGGTTAAGCCTCTGCCTTCAGCTCGGGTCATGGTCTCAGGGTCCTGGGATCGAGCCCCACATTGGGCTCTCTGCTCAGCGAGGAGCCTCCTTCCCCCTCTCTCTCTGCCTCTCTGCCTACTTGTGATCTCTCTCTCTGTGTCAAATAAATAAATAAAATCTTAAAAACAAACAAAAAAAAAGAAAACCACTGAGGTCAAAGTGAAACAGGAATGAACAGGCAGATCCCCCCACCCCCGCATCTCAGAACGAAGCCCTCATGAGAATAAAGAGGTTAACCGTGGACAAAATAAAGAAGGTAATATTTCTTAGAACATTTGGGGCATAGGTTCATCTGTCACGCATAACGTAAGTGAAAGTACTGTATAAATTGTAAAGAGCTCTCCTCTGGAAATTTGCTTTTTTTTTTTTTTAGATTTTATTTATTTATTTGACAGAGAGAGACACAGCGAGAGAGGGGACACAAGCAGGGGAAGTGGGAGAGGGAGAAGCAGGCTTCCCACGCAGAACAGAGCCCAGTGCGGGACCAATCCCAGGACCCTGGGATCACGACCTGAGCCAAAGGCAGACACTTAACAACTGAGCCTCCCAGGAGCCCCTGGAAGTTTGCCTTGTTGTTGCCAAGTTGCAACCCACAGTAGAAAAGGAGCTCTCTGGTTAGGACTCCAGGAACCTCGGGAACCTGGGAAATGAAAATAGATGCAGATGTTAGCTAAGATGCCCACAGTCCAGGTGAATGTTCTTCTTCGAATGAAATTAAGTAATTTCTTTTCCCTAAATCAAAGTGAGATGAGCCAAACAAAAGTCCCTTCTTAAGTAGTTGATCACTAGTTGCAAATTCTGGAGGGCTTTGCTCTGGGAGGTGGCAGGTGGAATGGTCGTGGTTACGGCCAGGGCTCTGGAGTCAGAATGAGTGAGGCTAGAGTGCTAGATCTGCCCTCACTAACTGTGTGACTTTGGAAAATTTGCATCGTTCCTCGAAGCCTGTGTTCTCATCAGTAAAATGGGCATGATTATACGGTCTCCCACCATAGGCTGATGTGAGGGAAGACAAGCCTCAGTACATGCCTATGCTTCTGCGGAGCTGGTATGAGTCCAATATCTAAGAATTCTGCTGAAATTATTTTTAAAATTTTATTTATTTGAGAGAGAGTGCACGAGTCAGGGAGAGGGAGAAGCAGACTGCCTGCGGAACAGGGAGCCCGGTGCGGGACTCAATCCCCCAACCCTCGGATCACGATCTGAGCTGAAGGCAGAACGCTTAACCTACTGAGCCACCCAGGCACCCCTCTGTTGAGATTCTTAAGAGAGACTTAAATCCTATGGTAGACCTACCGAATAATGCCCAGAGGTAGACTTTAAACAGCCCCACAGGATGTCCCTGTGCACATGGAAGGATTATTCGAGAGCAGTGGTTCTCAGATTCTAGTGCACATCAGCATCAGCTGGAGGGGTTTGGGGGTGGGAGGCTAGCCTCAGAGTTCCGGATTCTGGAGGTCCCGGGTGAGGGCCTGAGAATGTGCACTTCTAACAAGCTCCCAGGGGCTGCTGCTCCTGCTGGTGACCACATTTGGAGAACTGCCCCATGGTGGGGGCCAGCCAGCTAGGCTGTCAGCACAAATCTGGCCACTTCTCGATTTGGCGAACGCAGTTTTATTAGAACACAAACCCTGTGGCTGTAGCGTCTCCGGTTGCTTCTCTACTACAATGGCAAAGTTGAGTCGTTGTAACTAAGATCGCAAAGATCAGAATATTTACTATCCAGTCCTTTCCAGAAAATATTTACCAACCCTTGTTCCAGAGTGAAAGAGTTCAGGTGCTTTGGGGTGACATCTTAGTGCTGGGAACACACCCATCACTAGATTAGGGCTTGATAAAGGGTGGGCTTCAATCAGGAATGTGTGTGTTAAATGTTGTGTTTCTTCAAATCTTGCTCTTGTTCTATTTGTAAACTTACACATTCTTAGAGTGAGTAGTTACGAACTGGTACTGAAATTTTAATAAAAAATTCTATAAAAGGTAAATATTGATGGTACTGTCTACTTGATTTTACTAGTCTTCATTGTTATGTCTAATATATTAGCTTGACCACCTTTTATGATGCCAAAAATTTACTTCAAAGGGCTTCATCACAAATGAATACTTGCACATAAGAGTCACCTGAGGAAACTTTAAAACCATACCAATAACTGGGTCCTAACCCCAGAACTTCCGATTTAAAAGTTATGGGGTGGGACTCAGTGTTATATGTTTTTAAAAGCTTCCAGATGCTTCCAGTATGCAGCCAGCATTGAGAACCACGAATGCAGATTTTTAAAATGTACTAGTTAAGGGGCACCTGGGTGGCTCAGTAGCTCAGGTCATGATCTCTTGGGTGGTGGGGTAGAGCCCTACACCCTCACCTCACACCTGGCTCCGTGTTAGGCAGGAGTCTGCATGAGAGTCTCTCCCTCTTCCCCTCCCCAACTTGCATGCACGCCTCTCTCTCTCTCTAATAAATGAATACATCTTAAAGAAAAAAAAAAAAATTAAAACTTGCCAGTTTAAATTATTCCCTGGGTCCTGAATTCTGTGAATTGACACCCAGGGGTAGTCTCTGTCATTCTCATGACAGAGCTGCTCTCCGAGCTACCATACTTCCTATCGTTTGTGCCACAGCCACACCCTACGCTCTGCTAATTGGCACAATGAGAGTCAGAAACTTGTTTTCATTGGTAGAAGTAGTGACTTGTTAATAATGAACATTAGACCTGATGTCTGTTGAAGAGATTGATATTTAAGGTTTCCTAAGCTGTTCTCTGCCGAGCTGTGAATGCCTGGTGCCGAGAGAAGAGTCAATGAAATCCAGTCCCTTTTGTCTTCAATGAACCTTTTGTGTGAGGTGATAGTCTGAGCATCTAAAATTTTTTAGAGGTCAGTTTCTCTCAGCTCTGGCTGCCCATTGGAATCATCTAAGGGAGATTTAAAACCCTCCAGTGCCCAGGGTACACCCCCAACCACTTACCTTACAGTCTCTGGGGTGGGAGGCAGGGATCAGTATTGTCTAAATCTCTCCTCAGGTAATTTCAATGGGCCCAAAAGGCTGAGAACTTCTCATCTCAAAACAACAAGCAACTGGGACTTCATAAAGTTGCAGGACAGGTGAGCTGGTTGTTTCAGTATGCTAATAAATGTTTGCTTAGTGATAGCTCTACTAGGGTGGAAGGAATGAGTCTGAGCCTTACTTTCCTTAGAATACGAGAAGAGGTTTCTGGGAGAGTAGCTAACATGCACCCTGCTCATGTGCAGCACAGGAAACCATCAACAAAAGGAAAAGGCAACGTCTGGAATGAGAGAAAATATTTGCAAATCATATACTCGATAAGGGGTTAATATCCAAAATATATAAAGAACTCCTACAACTCAATGGAAAAAAACCAGTCTGATCAAAAACTGTTTTTATTTATTTATAAATTTATTTTATTTTTTTTAGATATTATTTATTTATTTGAGAGAGACACACACAGAGAGAGTGCAAGTAGGGGGAGCAGCAGAGGGAGAGGGTGAAGCAGACTCCCTACCGAGCAGGAAGCCCAACACGGGGCTCAAAACCAGGCCCCCGGGATCATGACCTGAGCTGAAGGCAGATGCTTAATGGACTGAGGAACCCAGGTGTCCTTGAAGAAAGTTTTTAGAGCAAAGTAACCATTCCGTAACTTGATCATGGCAGTGGTTACACCTGATAATACAATTACCAAGGTATACCGTACCTTTGAAACTGATGAATTTTAATGTGTGTAAATAACAACCTAGATAAAGATGGAAAAGCAATTGTATATAGATAATTGGGGTTTGGGTGCCAGAGACCACGACGAATGCTTTGCATTTCTTACCTCGTTAATCCTTGGGCATGAATACAGCCTGTTTAAACCACTCAGGGACATTTCCTTGGTCTTTTCTGGGTGACATTTTCTGGAATTCCGTATCTCACTGTCAATAAAATCTCACTTCGGACTAAATGGGACTTAATTTTTAAGTTGGTGAGCAGGCCTTCCTCCATCCTCTGGTCCACACCATTCTCCATGTCTGTAGCTAGAGAGGTTATGGGATATATTTGCCAAGCAGCCCCAGGAAGCCAGGCATGAGTAATTCATTTCATCCACCAACTATGCTTTGAGGGTAGGCACTACTATCATCTCCACTTCATGGATGCTGAAGCTTAAGGACAAAAGCCCTTAAAAACCCAGGTGTGCTTTTCCATCAGGAAGCAGCGGGGCCAACATCTGTCTCCAGGCAGTCTGAGCCCCTGAGGTTGTTTGCTAAGCCCCGCACCACACGGCCTCCCAACCAAAGGCACCAGCCGGGCTGCATGGGGCCACCCAGTGACCCTAGAGTGATGACAAAGGAAGCTTCTCCCCATGCAGCCTGCATCTGCAGACTGGAGTGGCGCCGGCTGATGGTCAGATCTGTGGTCTGGCTCCCAGGGACAGGCTGCTGGGATGAGATGCAGCATGGGAGCCTAAGAACGAGCACAGTCCCTGGGCAAAGACACAGCCACAGGACCCCAAAGGCCCTGAGCCCTGGGGAAGCAGCTGTCTGACCTAACACACAGCCCTGCCAGTTTTGAAAATAATTTTAATGTCTGTTTCCCTCCTTGGTCCCTGACATTCGTATAAAATGGAGAGAGCTTCCTGGAATTCTCTTCTCCCTAGCCTGTTGTTTTCAGTTTCGTTTTGATTCTGTTTTTAAATAAATGAAACCCAAGAAGAGCTCCACCCCTGATCGTTGGTTCGACAGTAATAACCAGCTGCCGGCTGTCTTTACCACAGTGAGACGTGGACAGGATCGAGGCAAGATGCAGGCCCCGGGGGGTCCCAGTACCGGGCAGACGTGCGTGCTGATCCTGATCTTCACCGTGCTCCTGCAGTCCCTCTGTGTGGCCGTGACTTACATGTACTTCACCAGGGAGCTGAAGCAGGTCAGTACCATCCACACGGTCCCTGGCAGAGGCTCTCAGCCACCCCAGGGTAACTGCCTCTGTTTCTTCTTCTGGGAAGAGTTTACAGTAGGAAAAAAAAGAAGTTCCCTCTCGCTGCCTGTGAACCCTAACTGCTAACGCATATGATTACCGAGGACCCTGCCAAAGTGTAAGCTGAAAGGACTGTATGAACAGAACGCAGTTACAAAACTGATTCTACTAGCTACTAGCAGACCCCAAAATGAGACTCCTAAAAACTCCTAGCATGTTCGTTTTTCCCCCTCTTCATTAGTTTGTGCATTTTATTTTATTTATTTATTTTTTAGTTTGTGCATTTTATAATACTAGCAATGGAACTAACATCGGAACCAAGTCTTGGAATGGCATCAGGCTTATCTTTTTCCTCCAAGACACGGGGTGGGGGGTAAGTCCGATCTTTGAAACATGTTTTGGTTTGAGGTCCGCGGCATTCTATGGGGACAATAGTGAGGATAGGAGGGCTGGCATTCATCTGCCCTAGCCGCAGACGTGTCATGTGTAAAGCCTGTAATAAAGTCTGTTACCATGTGGACTCCGCATTTTATGTTCATGGTGAAATAATTGAAAATAAAACGATTGTTCCATGTCTGTGGGTGGTCCAAGTGTGAATGCAGGTACATTTGACAGAGGGGAAAAAAAACCCAAAAACGTAATGCCGTTTTAGTTCCTGCATTTCTCAACTATACTGAACTTTTGGAACTATGAATGCAAAATTGCTGAAAATAAACCAAGCCAGCTTTGGGCTTCTAAGGTTTTGACTAATTTTGACTAATTGTGTATTATATAGTAGAGAACTGTGAGCTGGAAGGAAATTTGGACACCCCCCAGTTTATAGATGAGAAGTCTCGAGACCTCCGCAGACAAAACGACATATCTAGGCTTAGACAGGGCTTTGGAAGCAGAGCTGAACTCAGGTCTTTGGGCTCCTAAATAACACTCCTTCCTCCACTACAGTTCGTCCATGGAGTTAACATATGAGTTAACATATTTGCACCCTTGGATGCCCCCTGCTTCCTGCTACATTATGATAAAGCAACGTTGCATCTGCCAGCTGGCTAGGAAATCCAAGTAGAAGGGTCTCAGAAAAATATGAATTATCCAAATGCCATCAAGTGAGTATCTGTTAAGGAAATGCAGTTCATATACCTTATGGAGTATACATTTGGTTATCTCAAATAGTTGCAAATATTTCCTTTGGAATTGGGTGAAGTAGACTCTTGTCTGATTTGCAAGTAATTATGAAAATAAGGGGCTACCCTCAGATGACCCGTAAAGTCAGCTTTGCTCTAGGGCACATTCAGAAGAGCTTGGATATTTGTAACTAAAACATCCGTGTAACTATAACCATGCCTCCCCTTCAAGGTCTACCTGAGAGGCTGAAATACAGCTGTGTTTGTGACTTTGGAGCTAGCATGTCCTGACCTTTGTTAACTTTGCAGGATAAACAGAATGAGTCTGTATTGCGCAAGTCATTCCCTCAGTTTGCTGACATTACAAGTTGGCCAAATTTTAAGACTGAATTAACTAATTCTTGACTGAGCAGACTCATGCACTCATGATCAAGTATTTTTTATTCAACTAGAAAAATGGAAATTTTGAATAAAGCTTAACATCTCCCCACATGCATACATTTTTCTTGATTGTATAGTTACATATGGATGCATATATGTATAACCATATGGAAGAATTCATAGAGAGTGCCAGAAAGGGAGGATAATGAACAGATCTTGAGCCAATACTGTGTTCCAGAAACTTGGCAAAATATTGCTCTATTTGATTCTCATAATGATCTTGTAAGTATAATTACCTCATTTTACAGATGAATAATGCCCAGGGAGTTAGGTGATTTGCCCAAGATTATAAAACAGGTTAAAGGGAAAGCCCAATTTTGAGCCTTGGCATTAAATGGGTGCTCCATAACTACAGCCATTGTAACCAGTGTAGTGTTGAGAAGTCTCTTGAAGTCATCAACCTCTTCATCAGGAATGCTTGCAAGGAAAAAAAAATTCCTTCATCAGGAATGCTCTGAGTCTCTTTGATTGTCTGTGTAAAATTTGGAAAAGCATATTTAATGTAAGAATTAATTTCCTTAAACATATCACAGATTCCACTTTGGTTGATGGAAATTTCCAGAAGGTAGACTGAGCAAGGATTATAGAGAGTGTAGCCTAAGGAGGCCTGGGTAACTCTGATAAGACCTTCACAAATAAGCACAAAGAAGCCTGTAGACTAGCAAGCCTGAACACTAACTATGGTGTAGACTAGAAAGCCTGAACACTAAACACTAAAGTTTATGTCTCTGAGAACATTTCGTGGCAAGGGGACCACCTACCACTGTGGCATCATAGATGGCAAGGACAGAGGAGAGGGGGACGCTTAGCCACCAATCTCCATAAATGGCTCTTGATGCCACCCGTGGTTCGCAAAAAATGATTCTCAGAAACTCATGTCAGGGCAGGAGAGAAAGTCAGTGCCGCCACCTGGAAGTCTCCAAGCCAGCTGGCCAAGGAGTCCAACCTGCAGACCACAAACCCTGCCAAGGACTGGTTGGCCTTGCCCTAGACAACCGCCATGTTTGCGATGGCACCAATGGTGGCCATGGTGGAAACCACCTGTCAGGGTTTCTCAGAAGAGCAGGTACTCGGAGCAAAAGCCCTCTGAGTGGCATGCAAATGAAAATAGCACACACGACCCCCCCGGCCTCCCACAACCAGATGTGGTTAATGAGAGAATAGCTGTAGTCTGAAATATGCTTCAAGAAAGTCATGCTTTGAAGTGGGAAGGATGTGGCAAAAAAGGACAGAGAGGGACTCATCACATGAATCATCATGAATCGTTCTTGAAACAACCATGGCACCCCCTCGCTCATGTCGCTAGTCAAAGGCACTGGCCAAAGTCTGGAGAAGAAACCACCAAATATGATAATGTAAGAAACATGTGGGGCTCGGCAGGAGGGCTGGGCTTTCCCTCTGGGTTTTGATTGTTCGGAAATCAGTATTTATGCACAAAATGTCTAGAAGGTAAAATACCAAAATGCTGATCGTTGTGATCTCTAGATGGTATGAACAAGGATGTCTTTTTTCCTTTTTATTTTTCTATATTTTATAAATTTTCTACAGTGAATGCCCTAAAAAATATCTACGCTATCTACATATGATTTTTATGTAGGCTTAAACAACATGATGTGTTTATACAGTCTTAAGAGAAAACAACCATACACACAATTGCCCACATACAACCCTGAAAACAAGAGAGATCATCTAGAGGTTAATTAAGCACTAGGATCAGGGTGCTTTTAGTGGTTTTATTTGTTTATTTTTCATTTAGAAAAGCATTCTTTACTTTTCTATATTTTGCAGGTGGCCTGTATATCACCAATGTTTCTAGGCTTCATTAAATTTGGGGTAAAAGTGGAGTCACATTAGCTTGTCAACCTCCCTCCCATGTAGGCCTAGGATCTTAGGCAATTTTCGGGGTTCTTCCTCCCACCTCCCAGAGGTGTTTCTGGAAAATCCCCAGAGGAATCCAGAACCACTCGGCCACAGCTGGTTCTGGCCCCGGGCCGGGCCCTGCTGCATTTCCACCCTCTCGGACTCCTCTTCAGTTCCCAGGAGGTTGCCGGCCCCCATGGCCACGTGGGCCCCAGGCGGCTCTCAGCTCTGCCTTCTCCTGCCCCCGGCCCCAGCTTCTCTTGTTCTTCATCCTTTCGTGCTGAAAGAGCTTCCAACTGCTGTGAAGCAAGAAAATACATCGCCCTCCTCTCTGTGTCATGCACATCTTTTCATCTCCACAAGTTACAGGAGTCTGTGAGCCTGTTTATTCGGTTTCATCACACCGATGTCTGGCCAGGGAACACCCACACTGGCAGTCCCGGGCCAGGGTCCAATGTGGCTAACTTGCTCTTCCTGGAACCACCCTCTGGGCCTTTTGCTGAACCTAGCTCCTCTTCTCTGATCCTCCCCACCCCCAGCTGCTGGATATGTTCTCATATTTCCAAAGCATACTTGATTGATTTCCTTCCTAGGAAATGCTTTTTAGCTCCCACAAATATTGGAGATGCAAACAGATGTCTACAGGAGAAGAGCATGGGTGGGGGGGACAAATCAATGTTGTCTAACTCCACACAGCTCAGGTGGCCCCAGCTGTTACCTCTAGGACATCTACTGGGTCGAATGTTTGACTCTTGTAATTAAAGACAGGAAGAAAGAAAGTACACACTTATTTAAAGGTAAATGAATGTTCTGGGCCAGAGTATGTGGAAGGAATTCATCAACTCAGGTTTGCGCTTTTGCGCCTGAGGGAGCATCATCAAATGTCTGCGGGGCACATAGCTGGGCACAGAAAGATGTGACTCTGGCTGGGGCCTCTCACAAACAAACTATTTTGATTTGGAATGAGATCGTCTTTTTATAGGAAGGAACATCATTAAGTTTGATCTTTCCTTCAAGCTTTGGGGTCCCGTAAGTTCAGAGATAAAAATGGCCATTTATTTCTCTAGAGAAAGGCAATTCAGGTTTGTACAGGGAAATAACATCTCCTCAATCCCAGTGGTTAAAAACAAAAACAGGAAAAAAGAAAAAAACCTAATGTCCGACCTTGAGTGGACTTCCCGTTTTTCTTTGTACGATTAACCAGTTGTCGGCCTGGAATGCGCTGGATGGTTTGGGATGTGTGCATGCATGCATTTGTGTTTGTATGCACGCGTGCCTTTACGTGTGTATGTGTGTGTACATGTGTGTATGTGTGTGTGTGTTTAATATCAAACTAGGACTTTGTTGACAATTACCTGGCCATTATAAATGTTTGCTCTCAATCGGAAGGACGGGTGAACCTTCAAATGCTGTTTCAAGTGTCTAGATAAATCCCTAACTAGTGTGGACATTTGATAAAACAACGTTAAGATTTCTGGTGGAAATATGTTCTAGATTCTGCCCTCCAGAGGAGTGGAAATCA
>CM053603.1:105277133-105297404 GCA_028646535.1 Procyon lotor | reverse complement strand
AGAGAGACTATTAAGCAGGCTCCACACTGAGACCAGAGCCCAACGCTCAGATCAAGCAGGGTTTGATCTCACGACCCTCAGATCGTGACCTGAGCTGAAATCAAGAGTCGGCTGCTTAATAGACTGAGCCACCCAGGTGCCCCTCCATTGCCCACTTTGTACCTAGCTGGTTTCCATCTTCAGGATGGGATCCTCACCATCCCAGAGCTGGAAAGAAAGAACCTCAGAGATCACCACAATGCACCAGCTCAAAAGTCAAATGAAAAACAGACAGAAGAGATGAAGCAGTTTGCTGAGGGACACCCTGAGGCAGCGAAGGGCATTGTGACCCAGGATGTCTGGCCCAAACCTGTAACCTTTCCACATATCCAGCTGCTTCCTTGTAGTCACCAGACAAAGGACCACATGCTTGCTTCTATTTTCAAGCCCTGAGCTTATCTCAGGTGCTAAGATGTCTTTGAATCTGTCATCCATCAGTTCCTGTTGTTTTAACTTGTAAATGAACAAAAAGAAAAAAGCTCTAGTGCATAATATTGTGTTCTACTCCGTCTTAACCCAGATGCAGGACAAGTACTCCCAAAGTGGCATCGCCTGCTTCTTAAAGGAAGACGATATCCCGTGGGACCCTGACGATGAGGACAGTATGAACAACCCCTGCTGGCAAGTGAAGTGGCAACTCCATCAGGTTGTTAGAAAGGTAGGTGGACCATCAGGTCCCTCCACCAGCAGGCGTGGAAGGTCGCAAGATAGGGAACACTTAAGAGCATCAAGTGCAGATGCCCCATTTTGCAAAGGAGGAAACTGAGGCCCGGAGTGTTTAAGTGATTTTTCCCCAAATTCTGAGAATTAGGAGAAAGTGGAACAGCATCAAACAGCGCGTCCTGGCCGACTCCTTGCGCTAGAGTTCACTCTTCTACTCCACAGAGCTCCCCCATCTAGTCTAAACTTTTTATCTCCCACTGTGGAAACTGAGGCACAGACAGGGCTGTGTGTTCAAGATCACACGACAATAAAAGACGTGTGTGACTTTGTTGTTGTTCAGAAGACAGAAGAAGCCACATACTGATGTTTTTATACTCTTCCAACCTTGTTGATCTCTGGAATTAAACATATATTTATTTTTGTATGCAAGTAGAGATAAAAAAAGAGGAAAGGAAGAGGGAAGAAAGAGAAACTTTGAGAAATCAAAGGTGATGACATCTCGATTTATAGTTAATAAATAACCACTTACAAAATATCTGTTTGTGGAAGTTGCTTAAACAGGATCTCTAGGAAAAACCCTATGTCAGCAAACAGTTTGTTTCATTAAATTACATAATTTTACCTTCTGCCTGTCCAGAAAGGTCAGATGAGAACATGAGTGTGAAAATACTCTGTAAACCATGATACAATATCATTATTTAAAAAAACAAAACAAAACAAAACAAAACCACTGGGGACATTCCCGGGGCAGGAAGGAGGTGTGTTTTGAAGATATGATTGCAAGTCCATTGTTTGGTGCTCGGTCTGTCTTTGCATAGAAACAGTGTCATGCTTGTGGTTAGGACTCCAGTTTATAACCCACACAGTCCTCACCGTAGACCCCAGATGTCATCTAGGATGCCATTCCTATGAGAATTGGAATCCGACCTCGCCTGGAGGCCAGGGCAGGGTGCCCAGTGCACACAAGCTGTAGAGAAGCAGCTCGACTCCATTGCCCCAGGTGGTCAGGTGGTGAGGACCATGAAGCTCCGGGCGGGGGGAAGGGGACGCGGTGGGGAAGGCATCCTGGAGAGACTGAGGAATAGGACTCAGCAGTCCCTGCTATTGGTGGAGGCAAACCCAGAGAAACTCAGAACAAGGGCAGAAATCTGGAGCCTGAGAAGGAGGCTGGACGCTGAGGCTGGGAGTCGAGGGGAAGAGACGTAGTGGGGGGAAGACTTCACATACCTCTTCCTGCTGTTCTCTCTCCCCCTCCCATTCTCCCACACCGCCACTCACTAGAATGGGGAGAGGCTGGGAGAGGACACAGATGGGTGGTGGCAGGGTAGGGGGGATCATCGCCCATTTTTTTCAGGTACCATTAGTGGAACAGATTATTTTCCAGTAAACATCCTGTCCCCATTCCATATGGTATGTCATTTAATCCTTAGAACAGCTCTGTGAGGAAGGAATCAAAACCATTATCTTCCCCTCTCTCTCCCCTTTTTTTAAAGATTTATTTATTTATTTATTTATTTAAATAATAAAATTATTTATTTTTTATAATAAATAAATAATATAAATAAGTATTTATTTATTTATTTATTTATTTAAGAGAGAACCTGAGGGGGCTTGGGGTAGAATCCCCAGCAGACTCCCCGCTGAACGTGGAGCCTGACTTGGGGCTGGATCCCATGACCCTGACTCCGAAATCCAGAGTCTGATGTTCAACCGACTGGGCCCCCTCCTTCCTCTTTTTTTTTTTTAAAATAGAAGAAGAAATTAAAATTCACATCAGTACATCAGTTAAGTAACTTCAGCAAAGTCTCCCAAGCTAGTGATTGACACATTGGAATCTGGACCATCTGACCAGACTGTCATCATTCTTTTATTCCGCTTCCCACACTAGAGGAATTACCCTTCTCTCTTGCCTGCTACTCCTCCTTCTTCCTTCCTTCTACCCCAGAATGAGAGAGATAGGCTATGCTGAGGCCAAGGCTGGCTGCCCCCCGCCCCCCATGCCCATTGTGCCAGAGGCTGACCCGCCCTTATCAGGTCAGGGCTAGAGACCGAGGGGAAAACAGAGAGTTTCTGTTCTGGGGCGGGAGTACAGAGGAGGGGAGTTTCTGGCAGTTTCAAAAGGAACAACAGTGGCAGGAAAGGAGGGCAGTGATGGGCAGGAGGGGACTTCAGAAGCCATGGCTGCGCTCAGCATTAGTTCATCTAATAAGAAGGCTAAGGTTTCCCTCTTCCTTACCGGTTTCCCCCACGGGTTAGTACAAAGAAGGTGGTACCAGTTGTTTAGAAAAGGTACGTTTATGTGAAGAGCGCTCCGGCCACGTGTCAGAAACGAGAGAAGGACACAGTGTTGCCAGGTCCTGCCTTGATGGGTTCCGTATGTCCAAGGGAGCCTTACACCTTGAGCCTTGGGTGTGCCCAGCCCTTCAAAACCCCCGGACACTGTTCCACAGCGCACAGACGCACACACTTGCCTGCAGACACACGCCCCACATGGAGAAAGCGAGGAGGCCCGGGGGGCCACCTCCAGTAGCCACAAGGAGGTTTGGGGAGCATTAGCCTCACCTAACTTACCGGGTGGCACCTTTCTCCTGGGCCGCTCCAGGTGTGCCTCTGAGGACTCCATCCAGAAACAGAACTTTCCACAGCTGCCTCTGCCTCGGTACTCTCCCCAGCCCCGACCCTACCCCACGCAAACCCTGTGCTCGGACATCTAAAGCTTCCGAGGTTCCTCTCTGGCCTAGAAAGGACATCTTAGACATCAGCGAGAAGGGTCGGCCGTAGACATTCTGTAGTCAGTTGAAATTTTTAGGGAAATTAACAAGCTTTATTCAATACTGTTTGCAGATGATTTTGAAAACCTATGAGGAAACCATTCCTACAGTTCCAGGTAGTATTTTTTGTTTGTTATTTTAATTTTCTACTGTCGACTTCATGACGGGGTGAATCACTCTCCAGCCCTTTTTCTCTGCTCCCACCCACGCAATCCCTCCTCAGACTGCGATTCAGTGTCTCAGGCCACTTGACTCTATCTTCCTATTTGCGTTGGCAGTTAGAGAGCTCAGAGCCAAAGCTGGGGCCCCACTTGCGGTCACAACTTTATTTCATCCGAATCTTGTTTTTCCACCGTGGATTTCCCTTTCACCTCGATTTCTTCAGTTATTCATTTTTTACTTTCAAATGTGTTATAATTAAGTCATCTAAATCCTTTCTGGAACATGGCTGAAAGCAAGATAAAAGAGGGCCCAACATAACCCATTTCCTCTGCTTCTGACCACCACAAGGCTCTGTGCCTTTCCTCACGCAAGGGCCCCTCGCTTTGTCATCTTTCCCAGCCATCATTTACCCACCCCCGCTCCTCATCTTGTGGTCCCTCAGCCGTGGCCGCCTTCCTGTTCACGGTCAGCAGCCTGTTTCAGCCCACATTCCCTTTGAGGGCTGTAGCCCAGGCTGCCTCCTTCCTGGCTTCTCATGTAACTAACTCCTTTTCGTTCTCATCCTATTATCTCGTTACCTCTTCAGAGAAAATTCCCCTGCCTACCTTTCTAAGTAAGTTCCCCCATACCCTGCTATTTCTATGGTACTTATCTTGTGTATTTCCTTTTATTTTCATATATACATATATATTTTTATCTGTGTGCCCTCTGATTCCCTACTAGATTGAAGATCTGCAAAGATAGAACACGTCTGTTTCTCTCATCTGTCTCTGTACCTATGACCTAACTTGATGCTCCAAACCCAGTAGATTCATTTGTGTGTGTGTGTGTGTGTGTGTGTGTGTGTGTGTATTTTGATTGTGATGAAATTCACATAACATACAAATAACTTTTTGGGGTACCTGGGTCTGTTAAGTGGCTGCCTTCAGCTCAGGTCATGATCCCAGGTTCCTGGGATTGAGGCCCACATCAGGATTCCTGCTTGTTAGGGAACTTGTTTCTCCCTCTCCCTCTGCCTGCCTGTCACTCCCCTTGCTTATGCTCTCTCTCACTCTCTCTCTCTCTCTCTGTGTCAAATAAATAAACAAAAATCTAAAAAAAAAATAAAATTAACTTTTTTTGAGGTATCATTCTCATTTTCTTTTTTTTTTACTGAAGTATAGTTGACATACAATATTATATTTCAGGTGTATACCATAGTGATTTGACATTTACATATATTACAAAATGCTCGCTACAATAAGTATAGTTACAATCTGTCACCATACCGAGTAATTACAGTATTGTCGACTATCTTCCCTATACTGTATTTTATGTCACCATGACTTATTTATTTTATAACTGTACCTCTTAATCCCCTTCACCTATTTCACCCGTCTTCCCAACCCACTCCCTTCTGGCCACCATCAGTTTGTTCTCTGTATTTATGTGTCTGTTTGTCTTGTTCCATTTGTTTGTTTTTAATTCCACATATGAGTGCAATCTTACATTATTTGTCTTGATCTGCCTGACTTATTTCACGTAGCTGATACCCTCTGGGTCCATCCATGTAGTCTCGAATGGCTAGGTTTCATTGTCTTTCATGGCTGAGTAATATTCCATTGTGTATATACCACAGTTTCTTTATCCATTCATCTATGGATGGACACTTGGGTTGCTTCCACATCTTGGATTGTAAATAATGCTGCAGTGAACACAAGGTGCACAAATCTCTTCAAGACAGTGATTTCATTTGCTTTTTCTTGGGATAAATATCCAGAAGTGGAATTGCTGGATTGTATGGCTTTTCTATTTTTAGTTTTTTGAAGCATTTCCATACTATTTTCCAGAGCAGCTGCTCCAATTTACCAGTAGTGCAGTGGGGTTCCCTTTCCTCCACACCCTTGCCAACACTTGCTGTTGCTTTTTTTTTTGTTACTAGCCATTCTGACAGGTGCAGGATATCGTTGTTGTGATTTGCATTTCCCTGATGATGAATGAAGCTAAGCATCTTTCTACATCAGGGCAGGAGCAACTTTGGGGGGGACACTGGTCTCAGCCGACCTGCTTTAGAGGACCTTCTACCAGGAGGGGCAGAATGGGTGGGGCAGGTCCAGGGGGCAATCCCAGGGCCAGGCGAGGTGCTAACAAGGTAGATGGAGACAGGCAGAACTGGCACTGGTCAGTGTGTCAGGCCAGTTAGACAGAATGAAGGCAAGAGAAAAGGCCGCCAACACTTCTGTTCCCAAAGAAAGTTCCTATAGATCCCTGCCTTTCTATCACAGGCCCTGAAATTGGTCAAGAAATCTCCTCCACATGTGGCTCAGGCACTTTTGAACGCAATGCCTCTGTGCCAGGTTGTGGAGAGTGAGTTTGTGCGCAAGCCCTTTGAAAGCAGAGTTTCCTCCAGGCCCCTGGCTTTCCTGGGGGTGAGCCCCACTGATTTTCAAAGCCGGACATTGTGAGAGCTGGTCTTCCCAGGGCGGCTCCCGGGGCTTGAATCTCTCGCTCCCCAGGGGTAATTTCCATGCCCACGTACCCCCCTCCACTTGTAGATCATCTCACCTTGAGGTGAGTCCTGACCAGACCTTGTCCCTGCCCCTTTCAGCTCTCCTCCATGTAGCTTTTTCTTTGTATCTCTGACTGTGGAAGAGCTGTTGGGCTAGTCTGCAGGTCCTTCTCAGAATTACTCTATATGTAGTTGTGTTACGGAACCTGAACTGGATCCTGGCGGAAGAATCCAGCGGCTCAGGAGACCTTGGAGGATCCGAGGTTTATTTCACACCTGCGGGCTTAGAGGAAAGTGCTCTCCCAAGGTCTGAGCCCCAAGCACAAACAAAGGGGGTAGTTTATACACTTTTACTTCTGTATCTGTGCCACTGCTGTACCCTTGGCAGCCGGGGCAGGAAGGAAAACCCGGAATGGCTCTGGGGCCGGGATTGGGATTCCCCTTCTGGGTTGGCCGGCCACCTTAGAGCACAGATTTCCCTCATCAGTTGAAGCCCTGACGTGTCCATGGGAGGGTGTGAGCTCAGGACCCTCCTACTCCACCACCTTCCAGAATGTTACGATCAACCCATTCTGAAGGGCCCAATTTAGTGGCAGAGAGCACATTCACAATATTGTGCCCCCACCCTCTTTACACAGAAGATTCTTAATACCTATTTTTAAATGAATACGTACGTCAATAAAACTATTGAATAAAATTCGCTACTTCTTCACATTTGGCTCACTGTAGCCCCATTTTCTCATATTAATGGTCACGGAGGCCTGAATACACATACTGGAGACTGCCATTCTAGGACCCAGCAGCCTGGCAGAGAAGAAACAGTTCTTTAACTGTTGTAAAGATGTCTTTGTACTTTTCAATTTTCCTTTTTCGATATAATAAGCTTCCTCATTGCTCAACAACATCCATTTTTCTTTATTAAATAGGCTTTATTTAACATGAAGGATGAAGTCTACACATTCTTTCTGATTATTTCCCCGAAAGCGAAAGTGGTAGTCAGAACAGTGAACACTCTCCCTCTTCTGATGAGGCACAGCCATCCATGGTCTATGAAAGATGCATGTACTATTTTCAGTAGTGTTTTAAGAAGAATACTCTTTTCTACTCATCACAATATGATGTAGAAATCAGATACTAATCAGTATACCAAGGTGCATTCATGACCCAAACAGACATATTCACAGGTTCCTTTTCCATGAAGTGTCTACTATAGCCTGTAGGAAATCTTGGCTTTGTTTGTCTTTCGAAAAGTCCTCTTTAGAATTTGCTTTTATAGTTAGGCATCCATGCATCCTTGCATTGACCTCTAAATGCAAGATATTTATAATTGAATTCACCTACTGAATATTAAAACAAGGTGTCAAGGTCTAAGGGCAGGCAAGGCATTATGAATTATTTAACAGTAGAAGTTAAAGGTGAAGGGACGCATCAACCTTGAAAGCTGAGCCTTCTGGGAGTATTATGTAATTGATCATGCATCCCCATGACACCTTTCGTCTTCAGAACTGTACAAATGCCCACCCATTCTGAATAAGTAACAACTTGTACCAGATAGATGGAAGAGATTCTCATTGCCTATTCATTCTTTTCCTATGAACTTTTACCACCTCCTTTCAGTTCCTCCTCCTACTAGCCTCGCTGAAGACCTCTTGTTCTCAGTCCTGATCAGTTATAATCTGGTAACTTGCCAGTCTCCAAGCCTCCCAACTTCTACCCCTCAAATCTTACTTTGAGATAGGATAGCCTAAAGCACATACCTCTTCACTTCCTCTACCAAAATCTTTCAGAGTCCTTCTGTGTCCTGTACAATCCAAATCTCTTCGCTCAACATTCAAATCCTCTATCATTTGGCTTCCCATTTAAACCTGAAACTGAACCCCTCCTATGCTGTGGCCCAGGAATGCTTCGTGCATCTTGCTTCTGGCCCCTGTCCTCGATCTCTGAGAATGCCCTTTCTCCATTCCTTCCTTCCCAAGTCTGCCCAACCTCATCCTCTTCAGATCATTATCCTTGCACCTCAAATAGTTGCTTGCATTCATTTGTCTCTAGTTCTTTCTCCTTGCTCTTAAAAGAGTGCCTGGCACAGATGTGATGGGCACAGCCTTAGCACAAAATCCTCCCCTGAGCTCAGTCCTCCAATAAATAGCACTCTTTCCCTCTTCTGAACACCCATCACCCTTTATTTATATTATTTATTTATTTATTTATCTTTATTTATATTTATTTATTTGTTTTTCTCACAGGTAAATTTTCACTGTCTAGTTTATATCTCTCCTAAAAGACTGTAAGTCCTTTGAGGGCTCAGTCAGTGTTATCAATGATTAAGCAGTGATTTGCAAACCCTGTCCGGCATAGTGTAGTACTTCATTGCTGGCAATATTTTCTTGATAATAAAATATCATTTATCATAACTAGTGTTAGCACAATGGGGAAGTTTGAACTCATTTTCTGAAAAGGGGAGTTTGTTGAATATGTATGTTTAAAGGCTGCTCCAAAGTACTGCAGAAAGTGATCAATAAGTGTTATTTGCTTATTATTATCTAGTGAATTGGTGACTTTATTTTTATATACTGATTATCATGACCAGTATGCCAATACATGATTCCTTTAGGGGGGCGGGGGCAGGGGATGACTTGGATACTGGTTTGTAGGATCTATGGACCATTGTTCTTACTGTTACCTTTAGAATCGGGATCACTCTGATTGTTTCTATATATAACTCAAAGTGGAAATTCGCCGATGCTTGGTTATTTGTGCATGTTAAATGACTCATTAGAATTATTACATGTCCCCAGTTATTTATTTGTTTGTTTGTTTGTTTTGGAAAGGGCCAGAATCTTCATTTTGTTATATTCTGGTTGGTCCTCCCCTTTGAGATGCCGGTAAATTCTCACCCAAGTTACTGCTTATTCTTCTCATCTAAAATACTTTCAAAATTAAACATAAGCTGGAACCGATGGATTATCGTATTAAAATGTAGGCTATTTTGATGAAAGCCCATGCAATCAACTTCGGAAGCCCAGTGTGCTTACAATGTCTGATGAACAGCAGCTCTGAATAACAATGTTTTTGAAAAGTGGTTTGACAAGGGCTAAAGATTCTTTATCATTTTTCTTTTTAGAAAGACAGCTAAATATCCCTAACCTAGTAGGTGAAAGAAGTCTTCAGAGAGTAGCAGCTCACATAACTGGAAGCAGTCGGAGAAGAAGCACATTTCCAGTTCCAAGTAAGAGAAACAACAAATATATGGCTAGAAGGAAGGCAATGGAAAAATTTGTCCCAAATAGCTTATTCTTTTAACTTGTCCATGAGATGTTGATATGGCTAGCTACAAAATGCTCAGTGGTAATCGGGGCTCAGACTGACTCTTTTCAGAAGCAAGATTACAAGACAAATAGCTCAATAACTGCTCTCAGGGAAATTATGTGGTGGGAGAACTTCGTCTTTGAGTTTCCCATACCCCTATTTGTGCTTTTCTTCTTCTTCAAAGTAATTTCTCTTTCTCACTCCCATCAAATCTTCCGCCTCTTCAAAAGTTCTAAATCAGTTATTTACTTCCACCATGAGTCACTAGGTATTCCTTGTGGCATTTGTATTTGGTTGAATCCTGAGAAGTTGCCAATATTTGACCGTTTTTCACTCACAGACATGTCAGTTTCGTGTGGTTTAACCAAATACGATAAGCCTATTTCTTACCTAAAGAATCGGTGTCCACACGGTGCTGTAACAGTGTGAAAGTCCTGTGGTCTAAATAGCCACGCTGGAGTAGCAGCTCCTCTTTACCAAGTATATGTTTTGAGCAAATTACCTAATCAAATCAAGCTTCAGTTTCTTCACGTACAAAGTAGAGACAATCTGTACATCATAAAATACTGAAGATTAGCACAGGCAAAATTCCTGTGTATTGTAATTACTCCATAAATAACTGCTTTTACTAGTATGAAAAGTTTTATCCCAAGTTAAAGAAATTTCAGATATCAGTTAAAATATGAAAAGATTGTGGGATTTTCTTTCTTTTTTGAGGGGGCAGTTGCCTTCCTGGTATTCCTGAATTCTTGCTTTATGAATGATTGACATGTTCTGCCTATGAGTGAGATCATTATTATAATGTTACTATTAGTAACATTCAACAAGAAACACAATAGTTGTTTTATACTGTTGAAAAACTAAATTTTGCACCAATCCTGGAGATGGGCCCAAAGTTTAAAGGAATATTATATTTTGGTAGGGCCCTTTTTCACTCAAAGTCTTTGGGAGTTAAAGATCCAAGGGTGGGTCCCAAGATCTTTAAATCTGGGCTCTCTTTGCCAAACCGTGTGCCCTGTCTTATTGTGGACTAGAGATACTTTCTGCTTGAATGATGCCTTTGACTCTGGATTGCCAAGAAAGATCGAGAAAGAACCCAAAGAGATCCAAAGAAATAGCAATAAGTTCTGGGCTCCAGGCTTAAGGAAATAGATGTTTCTTTTGGTTTCCTTATAAGTTACTCAGCACCAGCATAGGAAGGGAGGCAGGGGTGTGGGACAGAAGTTCTGCCCAAGACTCAAGATTGTCATTTGAGTTAATTATCCCCCATGCTACAGTTTAGAGCTAAGTGTGGCAGGCGTGGCCTAAGGGGTGGATGAGGTATAGAAAAGTAAGGGACTTCCAAGAGATTACAATGGTACAGTAGCCTCCAGATTCCTATAAGACTGAAGTTTAGAATCTTTGTCAGATTGAAGGAGTAAGAAGTTTATATTAGATTGAAAGTCTTCAAAATCCCCACCAAAAAATTGGCTAGCTCCAGCTACTGAGATCATTCTTACCTTCACTACAAACTTCTTTCTTTTAATTTTCTTTCTCCCTAAACTTCATCCAGGCTCCAAGAATGAAAAGGCTTTGGGCCAGAAACTAAACTCCTGGGAGTCATCGAGAAAAGGACATTCGTTCTTGAATAATTTGCACTTGAGGAATGGAGAGCTGGTTATCCATCAAAGGGGGTTTTATTACATCTATTCTCAAACATACTTTCGATTTCAGGAACCTGAGGAAACATTGGGGACGAGTTCAACAGAACAGAACAAAAAGAAAAACAAACAAATGGTACAATATATTTACAAATACACAAGTTATCCTGACCCTATACTGCTGATGAAAAGTGCTAGAAATAGTTGTTGGTCTAAAGATTCTGAATACGGGCTCTATTCCATCTATCAAGGTGGGATATTTGAGCTTAAGGAAAATGATAGAATTTTTGTCTCTGTAAATAATGAGGAATTAATTGACATGGACCGAGAAGCCAGTTTTTTCGGGGCCTTTTTAATTGGCTAAATAATCTTCAAAGAAAAAACAGTATTCGCAAAGTGACCATTCACAAAAAGCAAGGAAGTCTGAGCAAATCCCCTTCAACCAAGAGACTGGAAAAGCAACACACGCTTCTCTAATATCTCTGAAAATGACCAAGTCATTCTAAGAAAGCGAAATTGCCAAAAGATCTTTCAGGGCTCTACAAGATATCAGTTTGCTCACAGAAATCTAGAAGATTCTGTTTCCAAACACTTGTGTAGCAATAAACAGCTGTCTTTATTACCTATTCTTATGAAGATTCCAGAAGAAAGATTAATGATCCATCTCTTGTTTTGGAGGCTCCACACCCATTTGTGGGGCCCAACATGGGGCTTGAACTCACGACCCTGAGATCAGTACCCGCACTGAGATCAAGAGTCGGACATTTAACTGACTGAGCCCCCAGGCACTCAGAGATCCATCTTGTAGCTAGTGTATCACCTTGCTTGCTTCCAGGTTACCATAACGGACAACACTGCCAACGCTGAAGAAAAGGGGAACCACTAAAAAGTCACGATCTCGGGAGGTAGCCTCTGCCAACCTATGTGATGTGCAAAGGGTGTTTGCGATGTGCATGACCTCACAGGAGTTATCTCATACACCTGGATTTGATGGAAATAAGAACATGCTACTCAAAATAATATCATTTTGTTTAAAAAAAAAAAAACAAGACACCTAAATTTATGCTCGGCGAACAAGGAATTATTTCTGAATGGCTTGTGATTTTCACCACCAAAAGTCAAGGTGGCCCAAAACACTGGTAGTATTTTTGATAAAGGACTCCATAATGAGTGACCAGCTCATCAGAACAAGGGAATTTGGTCTGAAGGGAGCAGGAGGAGAAACGGGAAAGTGGAGATGCCAAACACAGGCACATTCACAGAAAATAGCCTAAGAAAGATCGGATCCCCACCCCCTACCCCATCCTCCACTACCAAATGTCATTGTGTTGTAGACATCCGCTTAAGGTTGTTTCAGTTATTTGCCTCAACCAGAAGAGGAGCAATTGCTTTTATCTGCCAAAATTGTGACACAAAACATTTTATTTCACCATTTAATCTAACCAGTTGGAGAAAAAAATTAGTTGGGATATTTGTCTAATCTCTTCTAATTGTTGTCCTAAACACAGCATAATTTATACTTTGGTGTTGTATGCTCAAACATTCATTTAAACATGTCTGATCAAGTAGGTCTTTTTCAAAAAAGGCTGATTTAAACTTAAATTCACAACATGCTGCAGATACCTGGCACTTCTGGCCCTTCTTACTCTATTTTCTATAACACTAGTTAAGTTTTACATACTCACAAATTGGCGTATTTGCTATTATGTTTTTTTATTTTTTATTCTTTTTTTATATATATTTTTTTTTATTATTCTGTTTTTTTAAAGCCGACCTCCTCTCACCAGAACATAAGTGCTGTGATAGCAGGGAACATTTAATCCTGTTCGCGTGTGTAACCTCAGTACCTGGGATAGTACCTTAACTCAGTACCCACACAAAATATATTTGTGAATCAATGAATGACTGAGTGAATGAAGACCAAATCATATGGGGAAAAAACTTAAAAACATCCTCTGCCTTATCCCTTATACTGAAAAAAACTTTGAGGAATTTCAAAAGAAATCTCCAAATGAAGAAAACCTTCTTTTTTTATTTTTTTAAGACTTAATTTTTAAGTAATCTGTACACCCAACATGGGTCTCCAACTTACAACCGCAAGATCAAGAGCCGCACACCCTACCGACTGAGCCAGGCAGGAACCCAGAAAAAGAATTCTTAAACAAGGATTTAAAAGTGAAAGAAAAAAGACTACAATGTATGTTACATAAAACTAAATGAAAGAGAAAATTTTTACTCTCTATTTTTATACTAAATTTTTAAGATTACTTTTTCAATAAAAATGACATGTTAAAATGTGTAGTTTTTGTTTAATATTTGCATTTATTTTATGGTGCCAAGATGATTAAAAATGGGAAAAGGGACTTCTAATCTCTTTTCCATGATTATCTTTTATCTAACATATCTTACAAAAGAAAGGAATTAATTTCTCACTTTTTTTTTTAAAGATTTTATTCATTTGACAGAGAGAGAGAGACATCACAAGTAGGCAGAGAGGCAGGCGGGAGTAGGGGGGAAGCAGGGTCCCTGCTGAGCAGAGAGCCCAATGCGGGGCTCGATCCCAGGACCCTGAGATCATGACCTGAGCCGAAGGCAGAGGCTTTAACCCACTGAGCCACCCAGGCACCCCTCACTTTTTATTTAATGTGTTAAAATAGGTCAGTCTTTTCTTTTATAGTTGATGCTTTTGTTATGGGTTGAATTGTGTCCCCCCAAAAAGGTGTGTTGAAGTCCCACTAATCACTACCTCAAAATGTAAACTTATTTGGAAATAGAGTTGTTGCAGATATAATTAGTTATGATGAGGTCATAGTGGAACAGGGTGGGTCTTTATAACAATAAGACTGGTATTCTTTTCTTTTTTTTGGGATTTTATTTATTTGAGAGAAAGAGAGAGAGGCGGGGGGGATAAGCAGAGGGAGAGAGATAAGCAGACTACACTGAAAGCAGAGCCTGATTGAGCACAGAGCTCAATCTCATGACCCTGAGATCATGACCTGAGCTGAAATAAGAATGGATGCTCAACTGACTGAGTCATCCACGTACCCCAAAACTGGTATACTTATTAAAAGAAGGCAATTTAAAAACAGGCACACAGAGAGAACTCCATGTGATGACAGAGGCAGAGATTGGAATAATGACCATCACTGGAAACTAGGGAGAGACAAAGAAAGATTCTACCCAGTCTCAGAGGAAAGATCTGAGACCTAGAGACTCAGAACTCTGCTGACACCTTGATTTTGAACTCCTGGCCTCCAGAGCTGTGAGAGAATAAATTTCTGTTGTTGAAAGCCACTCAGTTTGTGGCACTTCGGTCCAACAGCCTTAGAAAGCTAATACAGATTTTCATACTATGTCCAAGAAATCTTTTTTTTTTCCAAGGTTTTATTTATTTGGCAGAGAGAGACAGCAAGAGAGGGAACACAAGCAGGGACAGTGGGAGAGGGAGAAGCAGGCTCCCCACGGAGCAGGGAGCTTGATGTGGGACTCGATCCCAGGGACTCTGGGCCAAGCCGAAGGCAGATGCTTAACGACTGACCCACCCAGACGCCCCCAAGAAATCTTTTCTAATGATACTGAGCAGACATTGCCATATACTTTTTTCTAAAAGCTTTACAGTTTGGCCTTTCATAGTTTGATAGTAGCATTTAACTCTAACTTACGTGTGATGTGAGGTAGGGATGTAATTTTTTCTTTTACCACAGTAGTAGCCAGTTGTCCAACACTGTTCATTGGAGAGTCCATTTTCTTCTCTACTGATTTTAATGTTTCTTCTATCATATAGCAAAGCTCTCAAAGGGCTCTTTCTATGCTTTTTCTGTTCTTCCTATTGATCTAGCTGTCCATCTTTATATCTATACCATTTGGGTTTTTTAAATTGTGGTAAAATATACATAAAATTTACCATTTTAACCACTTTTGTGTGTAAAATTCAGTGATATAAAGTACATTCACTTTGTTGTGCCACCATCAACACTATACATCTCCAAAATGTTTTCATCATCCCAGACCAAAACTTTGTGTCATTAAACATTCTCCCTCCCCTCAGCCCCTAGTAACTGCCATACTGCTTTCTTTCTCTATGAATTTGACTATTTTAGGTACCTCATGTAAATAGAAGTATACAATATTCATCTTTTTGTGTCTGGCTTATTTCACTTAACGTAATGTCTTCAAGATTCATCCATGTTGAAGTATGTGTCTGAATTTTATTCCTTTTTAAAGCTGAATGATATTCCATTGTATGTATATACCATGTTTTGTTTATTCATTCACTTGTCAATCACATCATCTGGCTTTAATGGTTACTTCGCTTTACTACAAATTTGTTTTATTGCAAATCTAGATATCCAATATGTATGTTCACCTTCTTTAGTCTTCTATTTCAAAATAACATAGTCTATTCTTAGTCCCTACTTTTTTCCCCTGTGAATTTAGAAACTGCTTGGAAGTTGTATGTGTAGACACACACATATATGCACACATACACACAGTCTTTTAGATATTTTGATGGTGTAGGGGAGAAAATTTTCTCTTTGACTCTCTTGGGTTCCTAAGCTAGGCTTAAGCATTAAACTGACAAAAGATAGATTAACAAGAGAAAAAGATACAAGGTTTCATTATTATTATTTTGGGTGGAGATATGACTAGAAAGGTAAAGGTTGGTTTAACAAGGTTCTATCTATGAACCAGGCAGGGGGCTCCCACCAGACATGAAACCTACCAGCACCTTCATCTTAGATTTCCCAACCCCCAGAACTGTGAGAAATAAATTTCTGTTGTTTATAAGCTAAGGTATTTTGTAATGGCAGCCCAAACAGACTAAGACAAGGGGTAAAGAGATTATATGAAGAAGAAATGGCCATAAACCTTATTTTCCAAATTTGAGGAAAGATGTGAATCTGAATCTGAGAAGGTCAATGATAAAGTAAAGAGGTCCTTACCAAGATACATTATAATCAAACTGTCAAAGACAAAGAGAGAATCTTGAAAGCAGTAAAAAAAAAAAAAAAAAAAAAAAAGACTTATCACAGAGAAGATGCTCAATAAGATAACAAGTCAATTTCCCAGCAGAAACAGTAGGGACCAGAAGATGGTGGGATGATGTATAAAAATGCTGAAAGCAAAACAATGTCAACTGAGAATTTTGCATCCAGTAAAGCTGTCCTTCAAAAATAAGGGAGAAATTAAGATATTCCTAGATAAACAAAAGCTCAGCAAGCTCATTACCACTATACCTGTCCTCCCAGAAGTGCTAAAGGGAATGCTTCAGGTTGGCATAAAGGGACACTAGACACTAATTTGAAGCCATATGAGTATATAAATATCTCTGGTAAAGGAAAATACATGAGAAAATATCAAAACCATTAGTGTTATAATTTTAGTTTGTAAAATTCATTTTGATTTTCTATGATATTTAAAGTCAAATGCATAAGATAATCATAAATCTATGTTAATGGGTACAAAATATATAAAGATGTAATTTGTGACATCAATAACACGAAGTGGTAGGGTGACAGAGCCATAAAGGAATAATTTTTATATGCAGTTGAAGTTAAGTTGGTATCAAATCAAATTAGATTGTTATGATTTTAGGATATTAAATGTAATCCCCATGGTAACCACAAAGAAAATATCTATAGAATATACACAAAACAAAACAAGAAGGGAATCAAAACATGCCACTGTAAAAATTTAACTAAACACAAAGGAAGGTGGTAATGGAGGAAGTGAGGAACCAAATGCTATAAGACATACAGAAAACAAATAAATGGCATCTTTTAACTATATTGGATTAAACTACCCAATCAAAAGGCATGGAACGAACATGTGGATAGAAACAACAGTCACCCCTAGAAGGTAAGCAGCCAATTTGACCGAAGGGGAAAGACATAAGAAGGAAAGAAGAAAAGTTGTGAGATTTCCTAGATTTTATAGGATGGGATCATAGAGCTATTGAGCTGTGAATAGGCAATGTTCTCTAAGTCAACAGAAGAAGAACCCCCGAAATGATTCAGAGATGATGAAACCTTCCTCTTTGGTGTTAAAATGTAGAAATCATTTGCTTGAGTTTCTGCAGACCAGGCAACCTGTGCTCATAGCTGTAGGACTGGTGCCACCCAAAGCTGTGGGGTCAGGACCACCCAAAGCCATAGAGGGCAGACTCTTGACCAGCAGAGTGATGGGGCATGGCTGCCTCCACCTAGATTTCAAAGAATGGACCCACCCAGAACTATGGGCATGCAAATCAGACAGAAGGTCACAGAGAGGGTGAGGTCAATACAGAGAGCCCCCTGCTAGCAAAATGCCTGGTGGAGTCATGCCCCCAGAAACCCAGACCAGCAGAGCCACCAGTGTGTAAATTCATACAGGGAAAGCTGTAGGTACACAAACCCAACCCATGAGAGCTGCCATCTGGACTGCCCCAGAAAAACTATGGGGGCAAGGATATCCCAATATTTCCAGAATATGCTACCCTCACCACACTGGGTCTGGCAGGCAGAGCATCTAATTAATGATTACTTAAGCCTTAAAATTTGATGTTTGCCCTGTTGGGTTTGGACTCGCGAGGTCACCTCTTTCTTCCCTATTTCTCCTTTTTGGAATGGGGAGTTTACCCTGTGCCTGTCCCACCATTGTGTTTTGGAAACCCATGACTTGCTTTATTTCACAGATTCACAGCTGGAGAGCAATTTGCCTCAGAATGAATTGCACCTTAATTCTAATCCATATCTAATTTAGATGATATTTATATGAGACTTTGAACTTGAGAATTTTGAGTTGATGCTAAAACAAATTAAGGCTTTTAGGACTATTGAGATGGAGTGAATGAATTTTGCATGCAGAAAGGACATGAATTTGGGAGGCCAGGTCATGAGGGCTCCACTTTCATGGACGAGGTTAATGTCCTGATAAAAAAAGGCCTGAGAGCCCCTTCTTTCATGTGAGAACACAATGAGAAGCCTTAGACCCAGAAAGGCCCTCACCTAACCACACTGGCAAGACCATTATCTTGACTTACAGCCTCTAGCACTGTGATAAATAAATTTCTGTTGTTTATAAGTCACCTAATCTGTGGCATTTTGTCAAAGCAGCCCAGATGAACTCAGATATTCTCCTATTGAAAGGCATGAATAGAATTTAAAAAATAGATTTATGAATAGATTTATAAATATAATGAATAGATTTAAAAAATAAGATCCAGTGCTATGATATGCTGTCTGCAAGAAACTCACTTTAGATTGAAAGACACAGATAGGCTGAAAATGGAGGGGAGGAAAAAGATATTTCATGCAAACAGTAACCCCAAAAAAACAGGAGTGGCTATACTCACATTAGGCAAAATAGACTTTAAGTCAAAAACTATCTCTAGAGACAAAGAAAGTCACTATATAATGATAAAAGTTCCATTCAATAGGAAGGTATAACAATTATAAATATACACATATTCAACATCAGAACCCCTATATATAAAGTAAATACTGGCAGATCTGAAGGGAAAAATTGACAGTGATATAATAATACAAAGGACTTTGATGTCTCATTTACAATAATGGGTAAAACACTTAGAACATCAATAAGGAAACAAATGACTTGACAAACACAATATGCCCAATTGGCCTACCTAACATACTCAGAACTTTCCAGCCGACAGAAGAATATACATTAACATTTTCCAGGGTAGAGCACACGTTTGATTACAAAACAATTCTTCACAAATTTTTTGAAATTTAAATCATTCCAAGTATCTTTTCCAGTCACAGTGGAATGAAACTAGAAATTGATAACAGTTGCAAATCTTAAAAAAATGGGAAAATTCACAAATATGTAGGAATAATCAACACCCTCTTAAACAACTACTAAGTCAAAGAGGAAATCAAAAGGAAACTTAGAAAGTACCTTGACACAAATGAAAATGAGGATACCGTATACCAATACTTATGGGTTGAGGCAAAAGCAGTACAAAAAGGGAAATTTGTAACTATGAACACTAAAAAAGAAAAAAAATCTCAAACCACCTACCTTTATACCTCAAGGGAATAGAACAAAGAACAAGCTAAACACAAAATTAGCAAAAGGGAGGAAATCATAAATATTAGAGCAGAAGTAAATCAAATACGGTATAGAAAAATAATGGAAAAAAGGCCTAAAATAAACAAAATCAACAAACCCCTAGCTAGACTCACTGAAAACAGACAGGATAAATAAATAAATAAAGCTAATAAATAAACTCAGAAAATAAAGAGAAAACACTACAGTAATGTCTCTGAAATAAAAAGGGTCATTAGAGACGTTCATGAACAATTATATGCCAACAAACTAGATAACCTAGAATGAATAAATAAATTTCTAAAAACATTCAACCTACTGAAACTGCATCAAGAAAAAATAAAAAGCCTAAACAGACCAGTGACAAATAAGGAGATCAAATCAGTAATCAAAAACAAAGAAAAGCCCAGAACCAGATGACTTCAGAGGTAAATTTTACCAAATGTTCAAGAAGAATTAATTCCAATCCTTCCTAAACTCTTCAAAAATAGAGAAAAGGAACCACTTCCAAATTCCTTTTATGAGGTTGGTATCCCCTGAATGACAAAACCAAAGATACCATAAGAAAAGAAAACTACAAGCCAATATCCTTGATGAATATAGATGCAAAAATCCTTATCAAAATATTAGCAACTGAGGGGCGCCTGGGTGGCTCAGTGGGTTAAGCCTCTGTCTTCAGCTCAGGTCATGATCTCCGGGTCCTGGGATGGAGCCTTGCATCGGGCTCTTTGCTCAGCAGGAAGCCTGCTTCCCTTTCTCTCTCTGCCTGCCTCTCTGCCTACTGGTGATCTCTGTCTGTCAAATAAATAAATAAAATCTTTTAAAAAAATTAGCAACTGAATTCAACAACAATTTAAAAATTACAAGAATGGGTCAATATCCATGTGATGCACCATATTAACAAAAATGGAAAAAAAACAAAACATGGTCATCTCAGTAGACACAGAAAAGCATTTGATGAAGTTCAATATCCATTCATGATTAAACTCTCAACAAAATAGGCATAAAAGAAACTTATCTCAACAGCATAAAGGCCATATGTGAAAGCACACTGGTAACATCATGATCAATAGGAACAAACTGAGAGCTTTCCCTCTAAGATCCAGTACCAGGCAAGGAGGCCCATTCTTACCACTTCTATTCAACAGAGTAC
>CM053603.1:105225661-105266652 GCA_028646535.1 Procyon lotor | reverse complement strand
GCATCCATCTCTCTTCACCGGGTTGGTGCTCTTTGGGCAGAGGTCCTAGGTTAGACAGTAGGAAAGTCAAAAGCTAAGTTCTAGGGGGAGAAGGGATGGCATCCTGAAGGGGTGGTACAGGGCAGGAGGGGTATAGGGCAGGAGGGGATGCTTGTCTGGAGCCATAGCCGCAAGGGTGGAGTTTGAGTCTATAACAATACCTCAGATTTCTTGAAGAGCTGTGTAATGCTGGCCTACTGTCCGCTGTGTCGCCTGTATCAGAAAATCAGACTATCTTAGTCCCTTTGGTTTTTCTTTCTTGCTCAACAGACATTTACTAAGCCACAACTACTCCCAGTTGACTAGGACTTGGGTCCTGTCCTTCGGGAGCCCCACAGTCTAGTGGGAAAGGGAGACAAATGCCATAAACGTGGTTTATGATAATAAAAATGTTATTAGCAAGTTGCTATAGAAGAGAGCGGTGGTGATACGTGTGCTTCAGGGAAGGTTACTTAGGGAGAGTGAGGCCCCGCCGGCGTCATGAATGACGAGGAGGAGTTAGACTAAAGAATTGGTTCAATATATCATGAAGCTATGTCTCCACGGAGCAGACATGAGATGGAGGGATCTCTGTGAAAAATGGATTGAACGAAAGACTAAAAAGGGAGATTCCGTACTCACATTCCCATTGTTATTCACCGTTTTTTACATTTTAATGCTCTGTATAGATCAGATAGTGACAAAAATGGAAGGGAAAAAGGAAACTGAACAGTTCACCTATCTCTGTCTGCAAACTAGTAATAATCTACCACGAAACAAAGTCTTTATGAACATGAAGCTTTAGCATCTGCATTAACTCTGGTTTTTAATATTTTATTCAGACCAGTATCGAGAGAACAGCAAAATAGTCTTTAGAGACGTGGGACATCAAAGTTCTTTTGACTTATTTTAAAGAATTAGACTATGCCTGAGGTTGGGTTTCTCCAGAAACAGACTCTAAAACAAAGATCGGAGTGCAAATGGTCTATCGGGGGATGAGAGGGGTGTGCCCCAGGAAGCACCAGGTAGAGTGCACACCGGGGAGGGATGGACAGGAAGCCCGAGGCAGAGTCTCTTACAGAGCACCTCATGGCCGGGGGTGGCCCCGTCCTCCTGAGAGCGGTGGGCGGGTGGAGTGGAACATGCCTCAGTGGGTTCCTAAGTAAGGGAAGAAAGTTGGCATGTTCAAAGGTGCCAGAGTCCTCTGTTCAAATGAAGTCTTACACAGAAGCTACACCAAAAAGGAAAAAAGAGGGGCGCCTGGGTGGCTCAGTGGGTTAAAGCCTCTGCCTTTGGCTCAAGTCATGATCTCAGGGTCCTGGGATCGAGCCCCACATCGGGCTCTCTTCTCAGCAGGGAGCCTGCTTCTCCCTCTCTCTCTCTGCCTGCCTCTCTGCCTACTTGTGATCTCTCTGTGTGTCAAATAAATAAATAAAATCTTTAAAAAAAAACAAAACAAAACAGATGGGATGAGGCGAAACCTCACCTCGACACCCATTTCAGCCCAGGCCTGGGTCCTATTTCCCCATCGCTGGGTTCTCCTGCGACCTGAGGACTCCAAGGAGCCTGATTTGAAAGGGACTGGCTTTGACGGCTGGGAGGTCACCAGAAAGTCCCTGTGGATATGGCTCCTTCCAGGTAATGCGATGGCCATCATGGAGATGAGTCATGAAAGTCTCACATGCAACTTTTTACCTTTAAAAAAATTCCCACACAAGACTAATGATTTTACTTTCTGGAGGATTGAACGGTAATTGCGTTATAAGGACAGACGTTCGAGGATCAGGACCTAGACAAGAGAGTGCTCCGGATGATGGTTTTTGCGTTGTCATTAAAACTGTTTACCTTGCATTAACGCCTGAGCCTGTCTTAGACCACTGCTCATCATCACAATAATGTTACTGCAAGGTGAAGTGTCCGATGGCTATAAAAACGGATTTGAATAATTTTGTCTGTTTGTTTTTCCTCAGGTTTCTAATATTCAGGCGAGAGCGGTCGTGCTGTCCTGGGCTCCCCCTGTTGGACTTTCGTGTGGACCCCATAGTGGTCTTTCTTTCCCCTACAGCTATGAGGTCGCCTTATCAGACAAAGGACGAGATGGAAAGTACAAGATAATATACAGGTAGGCCACATCCCCACATGCTTTCTCCACTGCCGAACGGCGAAATTGGAGTTGTTAAGGAAAATCAGAAACGGGAAGAATTTAGAGACTTTACAAGTTTTTCTTTAAATGGTTCATTTTAAGAGTTAGCGAGAATTATAATGGCAAGAGTTATTTTTGTCCAGAGTAATTGCCGATCAGAAATGACTTTTGTAGTTATTTGGTGTTGATGAGCTATCACTTGGTTATGTTAGCTTGTTAATATAGTACTAATGAAAAATTTCCATTAACGCCTATAAGGGTAAAAAGCGAGCATGACTTTGAGTTCTTACGTACACGGCAGTCATGCAGTCACGTGACCAATTACCGCTTTTTAGACCCAGACCATTTTCTAGTCTGGTTTTTTGAAATTCTGTATTGTGGTTTCCTTCCATTTCATTCTGTTTCTTACCCTCCACATGAGTTTTCTAGCCTGTAGCCTGTAGTAAAGATTCCCTGAAAGCCTTTCCGTCCAAGGCTTTCTTAAATAAGTGTAGCTCACAGGGTGAGGAATCGCCCCACACCACAGAAACCAGGTCACACCGGCCCACTCCCAGGGGAGGACACTGCGGTGATTCCCCCTTGTTCTTAGAATAAAATCCTAACTCCTTACTCCAGCTCACAACCATTTGGTTCTATTTCAAGAAGTCGAAATTGATAAAGAAATACAGAGCGCCGTTTGTCCCAGCCACTCCAAGAAACAGTGAGATTCTGTCCAGGCAGGATGACCGCTGGTGGCAGGAGCTAACCTCAGGCGCCCAGAGGGCCTAGGCCGATGACGTCAGGGAGGAAGGTTGGGGGTGAGGTGGGCAGGAGCACTCCGGCCTTCCTCTGAAATCACCAGCCGCCGCTCACCTCAAATAGGTTGTTGCCATATGGGAATGCAGGCCTAGAGTTGCCGATGTCTTGGAATTTTTTTTTTTCCAAAAAATACTGGAAATCTGAATTGTTATTTAAGCTTTCCTAATGTCAAACTCCCTCAGCAAATTCAAAAACATATTAAGGATACAGTGCAGGTTAAACTTGAGAACTGTAGGCATGGTGTGGATGTTGGCTTCCAGTTTACAACTTTAAAAAAGGTATTGGTGGGGCACCTGGGTGGCTCAGTGGGTTAAAGCCTCTGCCTTCGGCTCAAGTCATGATCTCAGGGTCCTGGGATCGAGCCCTGCATCGGGCTCTATGCTCAGCAGGGAGCCTGCCTCCCCCTCTCTCACTGCCTGCGCCTTTGCCTACTTGTAATCTCTCTCTCTGTCAAATAAAGAAATAAAATCTTTAAAAAAAAATTATTTGAAATAATTTCCAACTTACAAAATATTGTAGAGATAAAGAGATTGTGGAATTTACTCTGATTTCAAAGCCTGTTAGTATCTTTTTATCCTCTTTGGTTTACTATTGGGGTTATTCTCTCCCTCTCCCATTTTTCTCTCCTCCCAACATGTACTTTTTCCATTAGTTGTCTATTGCATGGCCTTTTACTGCTAAATACCTCAGTATATTTCCCCAGAATAAGTAGCCACAATACAGTTATCAACTTCATGCATGTACATTGATAAAATACTTAGATCTAGTCCACTGTCCACACTCCACGTTTTTCTGTTCATTAAATAGGGGAGAAATATAGCATCTTTCTCCCCCCTGAAGGACAGAATCTGTTCAGGGTCAGATATTACTGTTTGTGGACATATGTCTTTCACCTTTAATTTGGAACACTAACAGAGTATTTGTCTTTTGTGACCCTGACATTTTCTGAAGAATACAGTCAGGCCCCCACCCCTCATCTTTTAAAAACTTCTAATGGAACATTTCTTATTTTTATTTTATTTATTTTTTTAAAAGATTTTTATTTTATTTATTTATTTGACAGAGAGGAGAGAGATCACAAGTAGGCAGAGAGAGGGAAGGAGGGAAGCAGGCTCCCTGCTGAGCAGAGAGCCCGATGCGGGGCTCGATCCCAGGACCCTGAGATCATGACCTGAGCCGAAGGCAGAGGCTTAACCCACTGAGCCACCCAGGCACCCCACATTCTTTATTTTATGTTGGCTGCTGCCTCATGATTAAGTTGAGTTGCATTTGCAGCTTCTGATCGTATAAGTGGTTTTGTTTTATGTAGGAGAGTACTGATTTGTATGTGTATATGTCAGAGAGCTGTTAGTATTGATATGTGAGGGAGGCACATTGAGATTCAAGAGAGTCGACAAGTTGAATTTGGTGTTCCTGGCAAGGTGAGTCTGAGAACTACCTTCAGCTAACAGCTCGTATGGTTATTTTACACTTCCATTTATCTCTCTGTTTAATTTCCTTGCTTATTTGTTTTTGTGTATTTATTTTGAAGAACTGATAAGACCGTTTGGAACTTCATTAGTGAGTTACTCTTGCCATTTACCCGGTCTAGGATGACATTATTAAAAGGAATCTAATTTGCTAGTCCAGAAGGGTAATAATACCAGAGAGGCAACTTTATTTCTGGTTTATGGTGGAATCAGACCTAAGAGTTCTGGAACCATTGCTCTGTATGACAATGAGACCCAAATCTAAAACCTGTCTTAACTGCTGAAACTGGTATCGTTGACTAATAGATGATTTCTCTTTGCAGTGGAGAAGAATTAGAATGTAACCTGAAAGATCTCAGACCAGCAACTGATTATCATGTCAGGTGAGTTGGGATATGAGACCTGACCTGTATTGGAGAATTCAGATTGCTGAAATAAATCATGTGCTCCTTTTAGAGAGTTTTCGGGTAAGGGCACTTCCCTAACGGAAAGTTGTACTACCTTAGCTCATTGGCCGTGCATTAGTGCTGTGCACTTGAGAGCATGGTGATTGGGGAGTACACAGAAGGGCTTCTGGTAATAGAAAACTAGAGGATACACTGAGCTGAATTTTTAAAATGATTTTTAAAATAACTTTTATGGAGTCTTCTAAGATCTACTAGACTGTATGGTTTCACTTACAATGCTTCCTTTCTGTAAAAGAAATGAGTGTTTTGCCATTGGTGTATCAGCTGTTTGTTAAAACCCTTTACATGTAGACTGTATATTCAGCGCAAATGAGTAAGTCTTGCCATGTTTCGAGAACCTTGGGGCCTTAAAAGACCGTAGGTTTTGAAGTGAGACAAGTAGTGTAAATATCAGATTATCGCTGATAAAAATTAACCCAACTTGGCAAAACCACGAATCTATATAATCTGATACGTAGTCTGGTATCTCTGCTGTGATTTTTCTGGAATCTCTACTGTGACTACTATGATAGGCGGAGCTAGCTGATCTTAGGAAGAAACCCAGCCAACCACAGACTTGTGAAGAGAAGAGTATTACATGAATTTTTACAGAGTTCATCTAATCCTTTAAAGATACATTCACATATCCATTTGCAAGCAGATCTCTGAATGTGGTCCATAACATTTTTTAAATTTAAATTTGAACTTAAAACTTTAATTTATAAGCTGACCAGAAATTGTAATTTTATCTGAAAGAATACACAATAGCAGATTCTGTCTTCATTCGTCCTTTATGTATGTGTGCATCAAAGTGTGTAATACAATTGCAACACCAAGCACACGTTCTCTGTTATACTTTCCAAAGGTTCCTTTGTGATCAAGTGGAGGGAGCACAGTCTAATAGGGGAACACGTATTAGCTATGAGGTGGCTTGAGTTCAAGTCTGGTTCTGCTGTGAATTGACTGTTTTAATTATGCTTAATCACATAGACTCAAGGCCACAATGTAGGGAAGTAGGGATGTGTTCAGATTATATACCTTCTTAGCCGCGAAAGAGTTGAAAACTAAGCTTGAAGCCATACATGGAAGAGCAAGGTGTTAGGTGTTCTGTATTCAGTCTCAGCGTGCTTATCTGCCTCGTGGTTGTATTGCTTAGAACTCTGTTGCGACTCTCTCTTGCTGTTGAAACCAGAACATTTGGATCTGGAATCAGCTTCAGCCCGAGCATATTGAACTTTTCACAGTCTGTACAAACAAAAAGATGGGTGTACTTTGTGAAACCAAGATGATAACAGAAACACTTGATGCTTTCAGATGGTTGATTTAACAACGAACCAGAAAACCCACCACCATGTAGGGAGCCTTGTAAATGTTGCGCATTAGTCATTGTCAACATATGTTTCCTTTTCTCTCCATCTTTTCACAGTCGATTGTTATTGCTTCATAAAGGTTTACTTTATTAATTTCCTGCTCATTCATGAGCTAACAATGTCTTTGTAAAGAAACTTAAATATCTTCAGGAGGCTGCCCTTGATTGGCCATTCTGTCTGTTGTTTCCTTTCATTTCTTTTTAACTCGTCCTACAAAGGGTAAATTCTGACAACATTGGCTCATTGGCTCTTTTTACTGCCATGTCCTATGAGCATCTTGAACTCCTGGGCAGATAAAAGGAATGATCAGTGGATGCCTCGAGAGGAAGAGGAACATGAGGTAGTGACTTTCCAGAGGCTTTGGATCCAGACTTGCCCCTGACACATCAGGGACCCCATTCTTGTGGTCTGGAGCACACTTGTGCTGCGACCCCACACAATAGCCTAAGACACCACCAGCTGTTTTGTGGTCTCTTTCTCTGCTTGCCAGGGAGGTAGAAAATCGTCCCTCTTTTTGGTCATAATTGCTTAGTATTTAAAAAAATTCTCTCCTGATAAAAATATCTACAGTCCAGATTTTCCTCGTTCCCTGCCTGGTCCCCAGTTCCTGTAGATCATTCACTCTCTCGCCTTACCTAGTTCTTTCGTTTTTCAAGCTAGAGAAAAATCTAAATGCTCGCAACTCCTGTTTGGATTTAGCTTCCTCTGCCTTGAATTGCTCTGGTGAGGCAAGGTGACAGTAGGGGACGGAGCTTGGACTTTGGGGTTAATGGCTCAGTCACTTAGTAAGGGTGTGTGCTTAGGCAAGCCATTTAAGCTTAAAAGGCCTTGTTTTCTTATTTATAAAATGAGAATAAGAAGGATAACAGCCTCGGGAAGATGGTGTGAGAACAAATGAAGTTCACTTGCAAACCTTTTCTAAATCTGTCAAGCGTCTAAATGTTGTTTCTGTTTGTTCTGTTTTGTTTTTCCAAGATGTTGTGGTATTTCCACATTCTGACAATAAAAAGGATTACGTGACACAGATTCAAAGCCTGTGTATGTTTTGACTATATCACTTAACTGTTTCATGGGAGTAAAGATATGTCATACTTGGCACTGGAAAAAAAAAAAGGAGCAAAATCTCCTTTTATGATGTAGCTGAGTTAACATTCACAACATCTTAGTTCCAGGAATGTGAGCTTGTATCAAACCCAGTAGCCTCAAATATGATTTTAAATTTAACAGTCACCTCTGATGCCTCAAAAGGCTGGGTGGAAAGAATTTTCTCCCTAAATTTCCCTAATAGAAGCTGCAGAAGAATTCCATTCCTGTAAGACTGCGAAATAAGCAATTATGTTCATTGCCATTTTACCTTATCGGTGTGTTGCCAATTTAGAAAGTGTTACCCCGATGCAGGTCTGTAGAGCCAATGATGGAAATGACGAGAGAGTTCTTTGAGCACTTCCAAGCAGGCTACCTTCCAGTTCTTAACACTGCACGTTTCGATGAAGGTCTGCAGAAGTCTCTGTGTGTCACTCTTCAGTAGAGTGAAGAGTTTCTTTCCCACATCATATATGAAAGTCCCGTCTCGGGCTTCTCTTCTTAACGTTTCTTGTTGCCTTCCATTTTGCCACTCTGATTCCGTCCCTGCCATTCTGTCCGTTCCATATCATCATTCGGGGCTTTTTCCCATTTTCAACTCTTTTCTCCCTCCTGTTAGTGAGTATTGCTTGAGTTCACCAATCAGATATACAAATCTTTTTTTAAGTAGCAGTCTCTGAATCATGGATGCTGTCGTTGGCCGTCTGGTGCTCAGCCAGCCTCAGTTCCTGGGCAGGACTGTGACCTCTTCCCGTCAGCCCCCGGGATTGGGAATCCTCGAGACAGTGCTACAGGTCATGGATCTGTGGCTGTTTAGATTGGCACTTGCCATGCCAATGAGGCCAAATTCCACATGGAAAATTGTATAGTGAGACATGTTAGGTTTTAAAGATTTTTTTTCTTACTCATTTTTCACTATTGAGTTTTTGTGTTTCATTTCTAACTATTCAACTTTTTTTTTTTTTCCTTCCTGGTGATTGAGGAAAGCAATACTCCTATTATGCTGATTTGAAAAATGTAGGGTCTTGGGTCTTAGCATAGATTCTTACTGAAGTCATCACTTTTTTATTTGTTACCAAGTTTTTTTTTTTTTTTTTTTTAAGATTTTATTTATTTATTTGACACAGAGAGACACAGTGAGAGAGGGAACAGAAGCAGGGGAGTGGGAGAGGGAGAAGCAGGCTTCCCGCTGAGCAGGGAGCCCCACGCAGGGCTCCATCTCTGGACCCTGGGATCATGACCCGAGCTGAAGGCAGGCCCTTAACAAATGAACCATCCAGGTGCCCCCGTTTGTTACCAAGTTCTAACACAAATTGCTTTTTGCATTTTAATGTTGGTTGGATGTTTATAAGGAATCAATTTGTAATTACCAAAGTGTATTTATCCAGTGCTTCCGTATAGGACATTATATTATTTATTATATAAAGCCACCAATACAGAATCTTGTTTGTGTGTGTGTGTGAGAGAGAAAGAGAAAGATTGTTTATGTGTGTGACTATATGTCGAAGAGGGAGAAATGAGAAAAATCCAGTGTACACATACATACATCATACATGAATAACTATATTTTATAATACCTATATGTATGTATATAAGCTTATATACATAAACATTTACATTTATTTATATGAATATTTATACATACACAAAAATACCATACTCCTGTCCTAATTGGTAGTTTTGGAATTAGTACTGACATCGAACTAACCATCTGATCGTAGGAGTCAAGAACAATAATGGGGTAATCAGGAATTTGAGTGCTGGAATGGGTAGCGATTTCATGACAAACTTTGAAGCAGTTTTCCAGTCATTGGCATTAACAATTTGGCAAAGAAGTTGTCCAAAAATGATATCACGTAATAACATTTCTCAGAAAAATTACATGATGAAACATTTCCAAAAATACGGTTGACCATCTCAGTACAGAATTATGAAATAGATGTTAGTGACTAGATGCCGTGGCTCCTACCGTGTCACAGATGGGCTGGAGGAAGTTGGAGGTGAATTTCTGAAATTTTTGGAGCACCTGTTTCATAAGCGTTTAGTCAGTATTTAAACTGAAACAAATGAGAAAACCCAACACAAGATTAATCATATCATTAGAAAAATGTATTCTTCTTGGCTGTGATAAATGCAAAAGGAACTGATCCTCATTCACTGATCCTCCTTTCACATGATGATACTTAGAGAAACACATCACCGTCCTGTGAAAACCATTACTACAACATTCTTGAGAATAAAGCTTCATTTCCGGAGACTCTTCTGTAAAAATTACTGCTAACAACGGAGCAATTAGTTGCTGTCTATTTACTGAACAACTTTAATTGACGCATAGAATCATGGGATACTTAGATGTTGTGTCAACTTTAAGATACTATACACCACAGGTTTACATTGCCATAGAAAATGGATCTTGTTTCCTTTGTGGACAGACTTTTACATGTCCAAAGCACTGACTCCCGATTTAAACTTTAACGTTCTTTGAGTTGAAAGACAAGAAAAATAACTCCTTGTGGCCCCTACAACTGTTCATCTTCAACCACCTCAAATTTTTAGCCTGTCGCCAGGATCCTCTGTTTCTCCCATCAGTAGTTGTCCTGCCAACCTGGCTATCAGGAGCCTCCATCACTCCTGTTTCTCCAGCCTAATAAATGTGGATTTTGTGACTCCCAGAATCTCATTAAAAAGCAGGAGCACACTTGACGGAGTCCAGATCTCCCCAGATAACTCACTGCCCTCGGCCAGCCCTCTGTGGGCCCTTGGCCCTGCTTCCTTTCCTCTGCTCCACGCGCCATGTAGATTTTGGGGGCTGACGGTTTGTGTCACCATTCGGGACCCAGTCGAGCTGAGTATAGTCTGAATTCACAAAAACATACCAAGTGACTGTGAAGTGAAATTCCTTTAGGAACCTAGGTGAGTCAAGAGCTGGACACAGGGCAGCTGAGACACCATGAAGTGGTGAGGACTCTGAGCTAGACAGCATCCGCCCACTGAGAGGGATCGCTGTCCCCTTATCTGATGACTACCATGCAAGTATGCCGCTGCAGTGCTGGAACTTCTAAGCTTTACAAGAAACCAGACATTCGTTTTTCCAAATGAGAGATCTCCAGAACTTTCAGTGGTGGCTTGGTCTTTAACTTTTGATTTCAGAAAATTTCAGATACAATCAGAAGGAGACATTAACTGATGGATTCTCATAGACCCATTGCCCAACTTCTCATTGCCTTGCTACACCCCCCCCACTCCTCCTGCCCCCACAGCTGTGGCAAAGTATGGATGTCATCATATTTCATCTGCACACCACATGACCGTCATCACATGCCCATCCAAAATAAGCAAAAAAGATAATTTCTTCATGTCTTTAAAATTCAGGGACTGTTTCCATTTCCTCAGCTGTCCTAAAAATGGAGGTTTTGTTTCTTCACTTTGTTGCAATTGAAATTCAGACATGGTCCAAATATTCCACTGGGCTGGTAGTGCATAAATTTCTTAGGTTTCCCCTCCCTTTCTTTTTTGTCCTTTTGCAATTTTACTTGTTGGAATGATTTTTTTTTTTTTTTTGGGGTCCCGTAGAATTTGAATTAAGGCAGTGTGAATTAAGCTGATTGCATCCCTATAGTTTTGTTTAGTATATTCTCTTTGTGTTTCCTTTATAGTGGCAAAGAGGCTTATTCCAATGCGGGTTTGGCTTTTCTGGGTAGGGTTTTCTAGATAGTGGCATTGTCTTTCGTTAGGAGTGCATAATGTCTGCTTATCTCTTTCTGTACTAACCATTGGCTATGTCCTTCCATTCATGCAGAGGTGGCTGTGGTATTTTAAAACACTGTTTCTTCCCTCTCCCCGACATATCTTGGGCCAGAAGTAACCCATGAGCCTCCAGCTGTAGAATCCAATGAATCTATTAGGGCAGGAACCCTGCCCATGTCTGGAATGTTCTGTGATTCATTTTGCTAGCAAGCCTGTCCTGATACATGGAAATGATCTTGCCAGATCCACAATTCACTTTTCTATTATCATGTTCCTACTTACAGTGAATGCAGAAAGGGACATTTCTTTTCATTATAGGTTGGATGAAGAGCACCTAGTAAGTAGCCTTTGTTTGGATCAGATGTCGTGGTGTCCTCCCATAAGGCAAACAAGTCAAATATCCAGGAAATATGCATCTTACCTTTTGAGATTGGAAACAGTACTAAACAGTACTAAGTAGTTAAAAGTTAGTACTTTTAACATGTGTGATCTCTATAAATTCTTTGTGATCAACCTTGAGGAGAAAGGACCTTGCAAATCACACACCTAATTAGGTCCTATTTTCTATAATGTTGTTATCTCTAGCCATTGTTTATGTTCATTGATTGGACTGAGGGGAGATGGATTGTGGGTGTTCAGAGAAGCGTTAATTGCAGGATGAATGAGTAAGGACAGTAGGCAATAAAGTGTAGCAGTTAGATTTCCACAACTGTGTTCAGTTGAGGCAACTTTCTAGCTGCGTAGCTTTGGGAAATTTACTTCCCCTGTGCATTCTGGGTTTTCTATCTTTAATGGGACCTCAAGAATTAAGGGCTTGCTGCATTTACCAACTCTGATTAGGTTAATCCTTGCATCTTTTTTAGGCAGCAAAAGTTTCTTTGTTGTCTTTTTAAAAGAGTAGATTTTCAAGTTGGATTTTTTTAATGCTCAATATTAAGAAAAAATGGAAAAATAGAAAGGAAGATGGTAAAAAATCAACGTAACCCTATTTTATGCTATTTGAAAGAAGTATAGTTTTATAATCGTACATTATATGCTTTTTGTTCGTAGCTGCTCTGGAGAAATCGGGCCCATATGTTCAGCACTGAGCCAGGCATTTTAATGCGTAGAGTGCACAGCTTTAATCTCGGTGCCAGGTGCAAAAGTAAAATGTTCACATGGATAAACTGTACCTGAACATTGTTTTTCTTGAGTCAGAGATGCACTTGGCAGTAGCAAGCATGTTTCTGTGTGCGAAACATCCATATTTCCACCTAAATCTCGGTGGTGTTGGAAACAGCTTAAAGATGGTGTCTGTTCTTCCCCATTGTTTATGCTTCTTTCTCCAGTTCATAGACTGTTAGCACTACTTCTCGTCTCTTTTCGGCCATTCCTTAACTCTACTTTCAGCCTCCTTCCACACAAGGTCACCTGGAGGGTGGTCTGATGCTTTTAGAATGCATATATGAAGACCAGTTTGGGGATAAGGATCCTTCCTTCCTCCTTCCTTTCCCTTTCCCTTTCCCTTCCCTCCCTTACTATTTATGTATTTCAGAGAGGGGGGTAGGGGAGGACTGGAGGAGCAGAGGGAGAGGGAGAGAGAAACTCAAGCAGACTGTGTACTCCATCTCACAACCCATGAGGTTTTGACCTGAGCCGAAATCAGGAGTCAGGGCACTTAACCGTCTGTGCCACCCAGGCACCCCAAGGATATTTTCTTATTCAGCATATTTTTTTCCAGTCAGTAGACCCTGCCTGTCTTAATTGGGCAGAGGGTTCTGACAACTAGTGGAAGGAGAGAATGACTTGAGGCACATTCCCTGCTGGGGTCATAAGATAAGATTATGAGGAGATAATCCTGAGGATACTTGCCATAGTTAAGTCAGGACAAGACCTACGTAAATTCTGTTCTCCTGTGGAAAGCCCTGGTCCTCCGGGATGGGCCACCGCCACTGACCGTCTTTGTCTCTTTGCTTCCAGGGTGTATGCCATGTACAATTCCGTAAAGGGATCCTGCTCCGAGCCTGTTAGCTTCACCACCCACAGCTGTGCACCTGAGTGTCCCTTCCCGCCTAAGCTGGCACACAGGAGCAAAAGTTCACTGACCTTGCAGTGGAAGGTGGGTAGCGTGTTGGGCGCGGTCTGACGTCTAGCCATTTGAAGCATCCTTACTTAGCACTACAGTCTGGTGATGGTGTTTGATTTTCTACACAGCAACTGTGTGAAACAAATGATTATGATATTGAAAGTTGGTATGTCTGTAAAAACCAGGCAAGGCAGTAGGAGGTGGAAGTCTAAAAAAATAGTTGTAGCTCTCTCTGCAGGGATAAATCTTTTAGGTTCATGAGCGATATGTTATGTGTGATATGAATTCTTAAGATACTTGAATTTCATTGCTTTCTGATGGTTTCATTCATTTCAACAACGTTTGAACTAAAGACTCTGGTAGGAAGTTTTCAGAAAGAAAGATTTAGAGATAAGTTGGCTTTGGCTCCATGGGATTCTTTCAGTGGCGACTCTGAAATGTTTAATACTTAAAACAGCCTAGAATATTAAGTGTTCTAACTACGTTAAGACTTAACTTTTACTGATGAGGCCTTAGATCAGTTAGGGCTACTCATTACTTTTTAAAGCCTGAATTGTATAGTCCTTTTCATAAAATACAATTTCCTGGCTACAAATAACTCTTGCCAAAGAGAGGTCTTTACGGTGTATTCTTAGCTTATTACCCACAGTTGTGTGTTCCCAAGGAAATAGCAGATTCTGTTACCAATCTCTATGGTAATTATTTCTCTATGTTTCTATTTTAAAAACAGTTTAAGATGTGAAATTTTTAGAGGGAGACCTAAAGAGTTGTGGTGTTTGGGGAACACACTCATGTGTGAAAGCCGTAAGGTGGCCAGTGAGGTCTTGTGTTGGTGAAGACCTGCTTTGCCCTTGAGTTCCCAGGGCAGGAGGTTGAATTTGTGCAGGGCATCCATAAAGGCCTTGGAGAGCAGTGGTTAGCAAGAAAGCCCGGACTTCTGGAGACCCCTCTCATGCGGGCGCCTGCGTTCTCATAGCCACTGGCCGACATGGAGTGTGTTACTTGGCAAAGGCAAAGTTTAGACTGGCTTAGAATCTGAACTATTTTATTTTCCTTCCTGGCTTCCAGGGATAATCCAGGTCAGTGATTCCCTACCTTTTCAGAGTTGTAACGCCCAACCGGTCATCATTGTTTAAGTCCTTGGAGATACACATCCATGTTAAAACATGGTCTCTACCTGCACATGTACATACATGAACATATCTTTTTTGAAGGAAAGAATTAAAATTCATTTTGTTTGGAAAATCGAAGAAATCTTAAGATTACCAGAGGGACCCCGGGGTCTTATAAACCTAAAGTTGGGAATCACTGATATATACGCAGCTTAAAACCTGGATGAAATTCAGGTCTCAGGCAGACAAGCACTTCAAGAAAAAGATTACTTTGTAGGAGGAAAACATTTCACCTTGTCCTCCCTTTATCTAACCGTGGATCAGAAACATACTCTTATTCCACGAAGTCAAGTACAAACATGAAAGTTCTGGATTCAGTTCCCTTTTCACTTAAATGTCCTTAAAACGGATTTCCTGATCACAGTGCACCAGCTGGGGGCCCGAGGACAAGGGGACAGGGGGACAGGGCTCTGACGGCCCACCTGTCCCTGAATCCTCAAACACACAGAGAGTCGAGATCTTCTCACTTTCTGTTAGTCAGCATAGGAGAGAGGGCAATACGAAAACCAAAGTCACTGCTCCCACCCTCGAGGAGAGAAGAGCTCGGTGGTGGGGCAGGATGTCATAGAAGAAACGACGGGAAACAACAGTTTCCGTAGAGAAATTCTAAACCTCATAAACAGAGTTCTTATCTTAGAAATGGGTTCTCCTCTAAAATTTGGATTGTGTCCATTATTTAGAACTTCAGATGTACCCTTGTCTCCCAAAATGAGCCACAAAAGCCTGAGATCACAATTCAGTAGAACATAGAGCACTCCCCTGAAATCTGGGTTTGAGACCAGGTATGACCCAGAAGGCGAAAGTGGGGGAGAAAGGTTTCTTCATAAATTTAACTGATACTCACTGAGCCCTTGATGATGATTTATTATTCACAAAAATAAAACAACAACTTTTGCTCCCGAGTGCTTCCTCCGTGCCCAGTAGTTGAATAGGTGATTTATATATATTCTCCCAATTACTTATCACATCATTTATTCTCCGAACACGAAATTAAACAATGAAAACAAGTGGCTAACAAGAGACAAACAGCTGAGCTGGGCTTTAAATGCAGTTCTGGGGACCCGGCTGCCTTCACCTAGGGGCCGGACAGCGCAGTTTGTCAAGCTCCTGCTTTTCCCTGGGGGAAGCCCAGGCCCAGACACATTTGTGCAGTGAGGAGACCCGGTCTCCTCCTCCTTCTGGCTGCTTCCTCCCTCCCTCCATTTTACTACTCTCGTGCAGCGAGGGACCCCCATGGCAGCACCTCCTTCTAGCAGGGCTAACCCTGCAAAGCACTCTTCTCCACTCCCCTTCCCTTGGTCCAACGCCCGTTTTCTCAGAGAAGTAGATCTCCGGATGCTTTTAAGAGGAAACAAACGATGAGACTTCTTTTTGCTAACATGTGAAGAGCTAATTGCTCCTGGTAATCTCCCAGGGGAATCTCATTTTCTCTCTCTCTCTCTTTTTTTTAAAGGGAAATCTCAATGGCACAGAAGGCTTTCTAATCTTAAGCACTTAAAAAAAAAAAAAACAAAAAACTTGTGTGGAGGAAGTTACAAAAAAAAAAATACATACTCTTAACCCTGAACCTGGCTGGGTCAGATTTACCCACCGGACTCCAAGCAGCGTCTACATTTCTCAGCTGCCTTTTTTCTACCCCCTGTTCTTTAAGTGCCTGTTGAAGGTCTTATCCCCAGAGGAAGTAGGGCACTGTGTGGGTGCAAAGGTAGAGGCAGAGGGGAAAGCAGCTTTGGCTCTTGGTGGGACGTGATTTATTAGTAGTGGGGCTCTCTTTACAGTTGAATTGTACGAAAATTCATTTGTGATCATGTTTCCCAAGGAAACACGGGAGCCACCAGGGGTATCTGCCAGAGGGGAGAGCACAGGGCTGGTGTGGATAGTGTATTTGAACCAAGCGGAGAGTTCGGATGTTTTGTCTGCAAACTGCTTTCTCTAATCTCACTGTACTGTTTTTCTTTTTTTAGGCACCAATTGATAATGGTTCAAAAATCACCAACTACCTTTTAGAATGGGATGAGGTAAGCATATTTTCATATCCGTCTATCTAAAATGCCATTTCAAAAATGAAATCGCTGAACAAATACTATTTTATTCTTTTTTAAGATGTGCTAAACACATGGGGGAAAAGAACGTAAGTAGCGAAAAATTTAAAGTATTGACTGTGGAAAAGGAAGATGGACTCAAGTAGTGCAATGAATTGTATTAAATTGCATTAAATGTATTTACTTGGGTTATTTGCAAGAAATGCTGCGGAAAGAAAAGACAGGGTCTTATCTATCTCTCGTGGAGTCCCTGGTGCCTAACTGGCCTTCAGTTCCTATTAAGAATCGACAGCTTTGTTATCTTGACCGCTCAGGGCCATTCTGCATAGATGGTTTTGCTAAGGTAAACCACAGGGAAGCATGATTTGTTTCTTCTTTTTGAAGCCATGGATGTACTTTGGTGTCGCACTGCTGGTCATTCTCTGTGGGAGAGTTGGAGCCATGCCTGGAGGTCTCACTCTCCCAGAGGCATCCGTGATCACCCTGCGGGCTAGACTGTCCTGTAACAGGCGCCCCCTTTGCCGTCTCTGTCACCAGAGGCCCTACGGCGGTATCCATGGTGAAGTTTCCTTAGTCTCGAGCCCACTCTGGGCTGAATGGTGACCCTGTGCATTTCTGGCCTTGCTAACACTACCCACAGAATCTCAGGCAGGAAATAACTGGATGCAGAAAGAAGCCTGTCGTTTCTAAAAAGGAACTGTACTTTTTGTTCCTGTAGATTTTAATTCTATTCACTTATTTACCCTCTCTCTATTCTCTCTTGCTGTGAGCCAGCAAATAGATGCAGGATCTCGAGAACAGGAAATGTGGACTTGGAGAAATGCAAGTTAACTAGTGTTTGGGACTTAAATTTAGGGGGATTTTTAAAAGATTCAGAATTCAGGCTTGGGCAAAAAGTGACTTGTTGAGTGTGGAAAAAATACTTTCACCAAATGTAAAATGAAATTGAACGAAACTCTCATGATGAAATTTTGATGTGAAAAAGGGGACCGACTCTTTGTCACTTTCGGCGTTAGCGTGGTTTCCCATCTGGGTTGCATCTGAAAGCTGGAGTTCCAAGTTACCAAAGACAATGATCTATTGTTCGGGGATCCTTGTGAATAGTTCCTAAGTACAGATTGGTGAAATCTCAGACTCACTCGACTGGGATATTTTACAGATTAGGTGGGTTTCATTTTAAGGTGGTTTGATTGAAAAGTGAAACCACCCTGAGTGCCCTCGTGGAAAGAGATTTTTATAGACAGTCCAGAAGGCTGGACAGGAACTTGGCTGACCTTTGAGCACATGGTGACCTCTTGCCCTCTCCTCTGCATCCGAAAGGACGAGTGAGAGTTTGATAGAAAGTGTTAAGTGTGTGTTGGTTTGTTGCACTGACCTGCCTGATGTTTTTTCTCATATCTTGAGGTTTTATATCAAAATAGAGATTACCACGAAAGAGGAGGCATTTTTCATTTCAGATCTTCTCTGAGCTCTGTGTGCTGTTCGTGTGTGTATGTGTGTCTCTTGTGGTTTTTGTTTTTTGTTTTGTTTTTGTTTTGTTTTGTTTGCTGCTTTGGACCATGGCCTCATAAGTGAAGTAAGGTCAGAGAAGTTGAGTGTTTGAATGGGAAACCTCCAAGGGAAACCCAGGTGCTACAGGAAATGGTAATGGTGACTCAGTTGTTGGCCATCTTCCCTTTGAATTTGGATTGGAAGTGGCCTGGCAGGGTGCACGGAGGAAGTAAGCTACAGCCGCAGATGAAATGGAGAAGCTTTGTCTAATGACCATTTATAATCAATAGCACCCACTATGGTGACCACACAGTGTTAAACTGTTTATTTTGAGCCTTCCCCTGTCTTTCCCCTCCTTGCTCTCTTTCTATCCTTTCCTTGCTCCCATTTTAATTCTTTGGCCTTCCCCTTCCTCTTCATTTTCTCTTCCACCTTCTCCTTCCTGCTGGCGTTGGCTCTGTTGAGCTTTATCAAAGACTTCAGGTTAGTGGACTCTTACCTGCTGTAGGCCTTTTGCCAGTGTAGGAACTCTTTTGTATTCTGTGGCCTAATGTTCATCTTGTAGAGAAACTTCTGGACCCCAAACTCCATGAAGAGCTCACTGGCCTTTAAGTATTATGAGCTCCCTGGACGGAGAGTATAAGTGAAAGAACACCAAGATTAGGAACTGTGGATTCTGTTCCAGGTTTTATATGCGCAGCTTGACCCCTCCAGTCCTCAGTTTACCCATTAGCTCTGGTATATTTACATCACTGATGCTCTCTGCAGACTCCTTATTTTGGATTGTCCCTCGTGATGAGAGTATGTTTTAGGATCCTTTGCCTATTCGTTTATTAAATATTTCAGCATTTGGGGAGCATATCCTCAATGCCTCAACACTGTCTACCGTCCTGGGAGGGGTCTGTGACATGGGGAAGGTAATGGTCTTACCCTGAGAGATGAAAAAGCTAATGGAATGCTATCCTCTTGTACTTTTAAACAGATGTAAATAAAACAAACTTACCCACATGCTACTCAGACTTTTCCATCCAGTAGCTCCTTTGCTTGATACTGTGCCTCACCTCTTCAGTCTCTCTAAAAAAAGATTCAAAAATGGTATTGTTGGGTTTCCTGGCAGTGAGAATAGAAGCAATGGTAACCAATCCATTTCTGCTTCTTCTGTCATTTCAGAAGTAAAGCTCCTAACAGGACCATCTAACAGTTTGTGTTTCCAAATTTGGGGCTAGGTTAGAGATCAGTAGTCCTCCTGAGGCTGCTCACTTGGGTTGGTTTTTGCGTCCCACATTCCCATGCTTTTCAAGCCTTGACTTCCTGAAGGAAGAAGATCAAATTTTCTGAGAACAGCATCCACCCTCCAGGAAGTCTGAGGGTGTGAGGCTCTGACTACCCCTTCAGAACCTTCTCCTGGAAGTCTCCGGAATCAGGTATACCTGGTAACAGGAACTCTTTCTAGAATCTGCCCTAGTGGAGTACGGTGGGACAGCAGAATGGGAGGAGGTGTTTTGCTAGAGTCACTCCCGTCCCCACACCAAACCCTCTTCAGAACTGGAGCTCTCCTTCCCAGGGCATCTGTCTGGACCAGCCAACACCCATAAGCCCCTCTGTTGTCCAGGTGGCCGGAAGGACAGAAGGTCAGTAGGGTACATGGAAGAGCAGATCCCTACCCAAGAAGGGGTGGGGGGGGTACTGCTCCGAGTCCTGAAGAAGGTTGTGTTCAGGATTAGCACTCCACCCTGTTTCCGATCTGACACCTGGTCTGAGAACCACGGCTTGGAGTGAGATGGCCCCATCCATGTCTCGGTGTACCCATATTTTTTTTAATGGTATTATAGCAATGGTTAGAGTTCTCAGGATACTGAATTTTTTTTTTGTCCAGTTTTGAATCACCATTCCAATAAAAACTATGAGTGGAAAATTTTGAAAGAGGAGCAAGTCCTGCTGTCAAGTTTCTTAGAGAAAGACCTTCACTAATGGAAGAGCAGCAGCAGGGAGGCCAATGAGTAACCTGGGCTGTATTCCTGCCCGGAACCAGAAGGGTGTGTGAAGTTGACTATGGGAAGAGCTAAAAGTTAATCTAGAGCTAACAGCTGCTTCTCTCTGAGGGCAGGTGTGGCCCTGATGGGGAAGAGAAAACAAGCATGTTATGGCTCAGAGGGAAGCTGATCCTCTCTCCTGAAGTGGTGGTCATCCTGTTGCCTCATTGTTCCACAGAATTCACTTGGAAATTACTAATGGTTCTGCAGGAGGTTTGGCTACCTACTTTCTTCCGTGGGCAGTTGTAACTAGCCAGTCCCTTACGTTTCAAGTCTGTGTGGGAATAACTGATGGGGAAAATGGTAATGAGCCACTAAAAATGACACCTGTGTAGGTGTCACTGGCTTTTCAGCCTCGGCCATCAGTTTCCATCTGCCCCTGAATCGGGCCAGTTCTCATGACGTGGAAAGATGCGCACGCGGCTGGTCATGTCCCCCTGTCGTTGTGACTGAGGTGCTTTGTGCCGTTCTCAGTCAGGGGACCTGAGAGAGGTGCCCTTGCGTTTTTGTGGGCCTTCAGCCACTGTGTTCACCTCCGGGAGCTTCCCGTCAGAAAAGCAGAAGGCCATTTCAAGATAGTTTTCTGCTGGGCTACTTGATAAGACATCGTTGTGTTTACCCCTTTCTGATCACAGTGTGGTCCCTACCCCCACACTTCCCCCCGTGTTTGCACTTTAATTTACAAGTTGTAGTCATGCTGAAGGCTGGCAGAAAGCAGGCCCAGAGCCTTGTGACGGTTTCTTTCTTCTGCTAGATTTGAATATTATACCTGGTGCTGACTCTAAAGGGACAACAACAGACTTATTCTTTCATGAATTAAGTTTTAGTTTAATCCAGGATTACGAATGGGAGAAAAGTTTCTTAACTTTTTTAACAGCAAAATGAGGCAGGCTTATATGCTAGGTTTCTCAAGGTGGATGTTCTTTCCCACAGTGGAGAGATTTGGGAGTAGGGGTTCAGGAAGGAGGAGCCAGTGCTTAAAGCTCACGACCCCACTCAGGGGCCACTCCTGACCCAATACCTTTGCCCTGCCCAAATCCCTTTCTTGGGCACCAGCCTGAGGTAGGTAAATTGGCTGACCGTCTGTCACTTCATCTGCTTGACGATGCTGAGGTATCTAGTAAGGGTGGGAGGTTTTCTCTAGAAGCAGCTAAGAGGGAGGGATTGAGAACACAGATATCTCTAGGGTAGGGAGGGGTTCTTCCGAAAAAGAATTAGGAACCTTGCATTGACTGGCACTTCTAGGCCTCCCCAGTCTGTTTTAAAGGATGGTGATCTGGCATTTTTTTGGCCGGGGGGGTGGGGGGGGGCGGAACTTGAATAAAAGAGCAGACTTCATAAATAGGAACGTTCTTTTCCATTTTAGAAAACTTAAGTTCCGTGAAGGCAGTATTAATGGAAACCCCACTGAGAGTTTTACTCTTAGGTAAGGCTTTCATTTGTGCCAGCCTGAAGTCTGAGGGGCGCTGGTGCAGCTGGTCCCTCAGAGCAATGTGTCCTGCGGTCTGGCTGGGATCAGGTGGCGTGGATTCATATTGATGATGTGTGTCGGTCACATGTGTTGGCCTCACGAGACCTGGATTAATAGTCTCTGCTTTGTCTGTAACTAGTCAGGCAAGTGACCTCGCCCCCGAGCCTCTGCTTCTGGACTTGAAATCCGTGTCAGTCGCCCCCCGAACCCAGGTAGGTTAGGGTTCAGTGGGTGAGCCTGGGGACTAGCAGATGCAGTGTCCTGAGTATTTCGTGTCACCTAAGCACGTATCAGGGTCAAGAGCAGGGAAAGCCAGCCGGCGGGATTGGACCACGGTCTTCTGTGGAACCTCGACAGAGGAGCCCTGAGGCCAGAGTCTGGTTTGAACTAAACAAACACGTATGTCCATGCTATATATAGATGTTAATTTGCCATTAGTTTGGCTTCCGGGAGCATTCGAAAGAACCAGAAAAATAGCTCTGTGGGCATGTGACCAGTACAGTTCCCAAGAATCTCTGTCATCTGTGACTCGGCTAGCCCAAATAGGAATTTCACATCTGGCTGTGCCGATGACTAATGAGCCAACACAGCTGTAGAACACAGGCTACTGAGAACGAGATAAATGCCACAGAAGTCAAGGGAAGTATCATTTGAAGTAGAAAGAACAGAAAAGGCCGGTCGCAGGTAGAGCCCCTACAGCCCCGAGGACCCGTGAGCCAGCCAGAGCGCGCCAGCCGTCCTGTTGTCGAAACCTGGAACTGACAGCAGGCTTGGCTTGTGGCTTCTTAGACCCTTGGGTTAGGAGGAGCCAGCGTAGTTCATTTAGGGAGCGAGCTGGCCCCCGAGCGGGTGCTTGGTAACCAGTTTATGGGACAGATTACTTTTTAGCTTAGGTGTTGCGTGGTTAGTACTGATGATCTTGCGGGATGCTTCTTGGCATGAGGGGATTTGCGCATGGCTGCTCTGCTTGGCCGTCAGCCGTTCACAGAGGGACTGGCGCCTCAGAACACAGAGTGACTTGCTGGGTCTCCCGCAGTGCGGGAGGACAGCTCCCTGAGGATGCGGCCACTGCTTGCTCCAAGGTGCCACACTGCCTCATGTTGCGGAGCATCAGTCCGGCGAGAAAACGGGGTTTGCATCCCACCAGCCATCTCCAGGGCCCGGCTGAAGTGGAGGTGCCCTCACGGAGATGGGAGGGTGGGGTGCCCGGGTTGCTTGGCACTCTGTCCATCACAAACCATCTTCCACGCGAGTGTCATCAGCTGAATCGGACCTGGCAGGGTAGCTGTGTTTTGCCACACACCACAGACCTTCACTGCCAGGTGCAGGGGTGGTGGTAGAGAGCCAGGGGACCAGCTTTCTCCATGCCAGCTTCTGTTGGGAGGAAGTAGGCCAGGAGGGGTGTAAGAACTCAAGTTCAGGTCCCAAACACAGAGAGCTAAGGTCCAAGAAGCTCTCTCTTGTAGGGACCTCAGTCTCAGACACCTGAACCCCGGAAGCAGACTGTCTCCCTGCTTTGTGTCATTTGTCGCATGTATGCAGGACGGGTTAGTATGTGTTTGCGCAGCAGACTTTGTGGGCAGCTTCTGGTTGCTCCAGAGTTACAAGTCCATGGCACCTAATTTTTCAACTCATGTTTTTTCGTGCTTGCGGCATGCCAGCTGCCCCAAAAGGCCCCTTGGGCCTTGGCTAGGTGGACGGGCTGAATATTCCATGCCTTGGTTGATGCATAAATACTCTGGGCAGCCTATTCTACAATCACTCCCTTGCTTCTTTCTTTTCCCTTCACTGGGCCAATCTCCACATTCTGGAGTGGACATCAGTCCATCCCCTCCATATTTAGAGGGGCCTGTAGGAACATGATGTTGGTTGTTTTTAAATCCGAGGACCTGATGACTATCCTTGACCATTTCAGGGAGCTGAGCCTCTCCCACTAATAGGAAAAACTAGTGTGCCAAAGGATAAAATGCATGCAGTATTTATTTAGTAACAAACAACAGAAACTATCCCACCGCCTTTCCTTACCTTTGAAAGTTCCTCTGTGCCAGAACCTTCCAAAAGAAAGAGCCATTACTGAGGGGAGAATGAAGTTTGGCACAAGGAGGCTTTGGATCCACCCAGATGGGGTGCGTCCCCACCTCCCTGTTAGGAACCCCTTCTTATATATGGTTATGCTGAACACATACATGCTCTTTTATTTCTCAAGCCAACATTTATCTTTGATGTTGCCTGGGGTCGGCCAGTGCTGGAACAACTTCTAAATATAGACGTACTAGCAGACTAAATCTTTGAGGCTGGCGGTAGTTCAGTTGGCGAGTGCAACTTTATTTTTTATTTGATTTATTGTTGCCGTTTTTGACAGGTTAAACTCTGCTGTTACAGAGAGTGCCCCAGCCCAGAGTCGCTCAGCCCCCATCTGGAGTCCGCAGCCCCGGGGCCACGAGCGCGTGACCACTGAAAACCAAATTCTTGTAACTTAGCAGGCAGTTACCAAACGTGGTAGGAGCAGCCCTGGAAGGCAAGCGGGCGGGACTGTGAAAGACCCCGAAAGAGAAGGAGGTCGGTGGGAAGAGGCCATAGATCAGGAGACATCAGGGAGCGTTCTTATGACCAAAGGGAGGTGGTTCACCACGGATTTTAATGCCCTTAGATGGCGGTGGCCATTCTGATGTCCTTGTGCCAAGAATGAAGCTGTCGGAAAGAGGAACAGGAAGGATCATTTCCAATTTATTAATTAGAAGGCAATTGAAAATATCAGCCAACTTCATCTCTTAGTGCCAGCGTTGGGCATACCAGCGTCCAGGATAGAGAGTGCCAGGCTAATTAGAAATGTTAGCCAAAGCAGCCACATTCCCCACAGCCTACAGAATTACTCTTGGCGGAAAAATACTGTAGCCTGAATTAATTGGATTACTCGTGAATTCTATGTACAGAATGTGCCATGGATGTGTGGAGCTCCTTAGTAGGAAACCAACCCATTTAGAGGATTCATCTTCTCAGGTACTGAGGATAGATTGGTAAAGACACGTAAGTTAATAAAGAGGGAAAAAGGACTTGAAAAAGAAATTCCATTTTTAGGCCTTTTGTTAAGTCATTTTACCAAAGAACACTGTTACTTTTAAACATGTTTTTAACTTGGGGCACCTCGGTGGCTCAGTGGGTTAAGCATCTGCCTTCGGCTCAGGTCATGATCCCAGGGTCCTGGGATCAAGCCCTACATGGGGCTCCCTGCTCAGTAGGGAGCCTGCTTCTGCCTCTGTCCCCTGTTCGTGCTCCCTCTTCCCCTTTCTCTCGTTCTGTCTCTCTCTCTCAAGTACATAAATAAAATCTTCTTTAAAAAAAAAACAAACATGTTTTTAACTTTAAAAATTAGTCGCATTTTATGAAATGAACCAAGCACTTTTTATATACTTAGCAGTTTTTAACTAAGCAGACCCACCTGTAAATTGATTTCTGCACTGGACCTTTATTTTATGTGTTCGTAAACAGCACAGAGGTGGAAACCCAGGTACATGGGGAGGGTCCTTTGCAAGGTTATTTAATTCACTCACTCTGGTGGCCTTAGGTTACGTCATACCTGAACCATCCCCAGAAGACTGTTGCATGTCTGTGTTTAAAAATCTTCCCACAGTTCTCTGCAATTTTGGGGGTAGCATTACTAAAAATCTTACTTCAGTCTAAAATGTAACTCCATAAGATGAAGTAACTGCATTGCCCCTACGTAACAGTTTTGGTTGATTTTATCATCTAGGAATCTGGCTACATTTTTAGCTTCTACAAAAATTCCTATAATCGGGGCGCCTGGGTGGCTCAGTGGGTTAAGCGTCCGCCTTCGGCTCAGGTCGTGATCTCAGGGTCCTGGGATCGAGCCCCGCATCGGGCTCTCTGCTCAGCGGGGAGCCTGCTTCCCCCTCTCTCTCCGCCTGCCTGTCTGCCTACTTGTGATCTCTCTCTCTCTCTCTCTCTAAAAAAAAAAAAAAAAAAATTCCTAAAATCTCTTCAGAGGCCTTATTCTGTTGGCTTTGAGGGAAAAAATGGCTTGTACCAAGTGCATGTAGAGACTAGAACCCTTTGTTCAGTCAGACGTTAACCATTTGGGTTCCAGCATGCTCACTTCCGCTCCCTTGTCTCCTAGCTGTTATTTATAGCACGACAGGAATTTAGAAAAGTTTACTGAAAAATGTCCTACTATTAAACCCATATGGACACCAAAATAGACGCGTGTAATATTGTACAGTGGATTACCTCAAAGCTTAATGGCTTAGAACGGTCCCTTTCTTATGCTCGTGGATTCTCGGTTGGGAATGTGGACCAGGGTACTGGGGGAATGGCTGGTATGTGTTTCTGGAGCCTCTGGTGGGCAGGGAGGCTCCCTGGCCGGGGGCTGGAATCTTCTGGCAGAGTCACTCCCAAGTCTAGCGGTCACTGCTGGCTTGGGCGGAACCTTATCTGGGGCTCCTTCATAACACGGGAGCCCCAGGAGAGTCAGGATTGGGAAAGGGAGTGTTCTAGGGGAACGGCAGAAGCTTCATCAGCTCTTCCTGCCTAGCCTTGCAAGTCCCACAGCTTCATTTCCTCTCTATTCTGTGCATTACAAGCACATCACAGGCCATTCCAGTTCAAGGGAAAGGACCATAGACTTCTTAGTCATGAGAAACCGTTAAAAATCTTTTTTCTCTATCTTTGTATGGCACATACAGTGTTTCAGGTACTGTGCCCTGAGATTGTTACATCCAAGGTCATGGACTTTGAAAGGCAATATGACTCTTGTTCATACTGCTGCTCCTCTTCCAAGTGCTGTGGGAAGAAGGAGAAGGAAGACAAATGTGCGCCCAGGGATGCAGTGGTAGGTGGGGTGGGACTCCTCCTTGCCCCCAGCACAGCTCTGCAGCCAGCAGGGTGTGGTTTGGGGGCACCCAAACACTGCTCTTCTCAGTTAGCAGAAGGAAGAGGTCACTGCCTGTTCCCTTAGTGATAAGAAGAGGGAACCCATGAGACGAGTAGTATTTCTGCCACAGGGTTCATACTTGTAAAGCAGGGTGAGTGTCCTCTTCCCTTGGGTAACTCATAGACAGTGAGCAGAATGTTTCATCTCAGCGGGGTGGTGAGAAGACAGTGAATGTGTTATAATTTGACTTAGTAGCTATAAAATTTAAAATTTTTTAAACTATAGAAAGAAATGGAAAAATATTTAAGTACACAGTAAAAGGGCAGAAGATAAAATGGGAAAATAGAGACTGTGTTCCTTAAAATATTTAAAGCCTTTTACATTTGTAATTGATCTCCAAGTTTTCTTTTAAAGACTGAGGTGTTTGATGAGGCATTTCCTTTCCCCCCCACCTCCCCGCGGTTGGGGGGGACATCCTTGTCACAGAGGTTATTAACGCATCTTGAGAAAACCTTTCCAAGGGTGAGTCAGTCTCTGCTGTTGAGCCACACGAGAGTCCACGTTTTATCCACTCCCCTGTGTTTCCTTCCCTTGTCCCTGCCCTTCCACGGTCTGGGAGAACGTTCTGCTGGAGGTTATTGAGTATTGATGTTCTTCACAAGTTAGCAGGAACCTCGTAGGACCTAGAAGAACATCTGGACTCTGATTATTATGAGCACTTAAAACCAACTGTGTGGCCTTTCTAAAAAGTGAGTGTTGGGAGGATTTTAAGTGTTACAAGGCTGGGACTCTCCCCAGAGATGGTGCCTATCTTTGGTATGTGAGTCTAAACCGAAACGAGGCACTTGCTCACCCGGGGGAGGCAGAGATCGGGATGGCCGGTGGACATCGGCCACGGGAAGGTTGGGCGATGGAGTTGCTGTGGCACAGGGGAGTGGGCTGCCTGAGACCTGCCCGGCTCGAGGGAATGGAGAGGAAGCTGACACGCTGGGGTTAGAATGGTCTAGAATGTAGATCATATGCGATGCGCTTTTGTTTCATGGTAATAAAGAGGAGGTAGAGGCAGAACTGAGCAGCGGGGGCCAGGGCAAGGGCCGACGTATGCACGCCAGCTCTTGGGCTGTCCTGGAGAGCAGTGGGGACCAGGAGTGGGGGGATAGGGAAGCACCCTGCGCCCCGGCTGGAAAACATCTCCAGGAGACTGGTGGCCACGGGTGCCGAGTTGGTGCTCTCGGGCTGCATCTGAGATGATAGATTAACAAGACCTGTGGATCGAGTGAGAAGAGGAGCACTCAACTGAAGAGGGCGGGAACCCAGGGTTGTAATGCTGCGCACTGTGGGAAATGGAGTGCCTTGGGGTTAATCAGCACACCGTGCGTTTGCACTCCCAGGATTTCTACACATGTAGGAAAAATTACTCTTGTCCTTGAACTCAGCTGTGCTGTAGAAACCAGCATTTGGGCCTGCCCAGGATTCTGAAATGGAAACCAGCCAGGGAGCCCCGAAAATCTGCCCCTTTTGGCTTGTGGACACCGGTGGGAAGGGGTTTGGCCAGAACTCGGCTAGGGGTTGGACGGCTTCATGTCAGATGCAGCCCAGGGCCCGGGTCTATTGCAGAATGATGGAGGCTATGGACTTGAAGCCTCCTTTCTGCTCTTTTTCTAAGTGGGGTAAAGTTTGCTCTCCTTCCCCAGGAGAAGGGGAGCCTTGTTGCTCATCTTAGGGAGGTTCTGATCCTGCCTGCTCTGATCGATGCGGCCCCCCGATCTCCCCATGTACAGAGACTTGGGCGCTTCTAGGCACCCATGGTCCAGCTCTTCCCTTAGAAACCCGCCAATGGCTCGGCCTTTTGAGCCCTCCTCTTCCTCTCCTGGGGGACACACCACACGTGGCCTCGTAGTAGTCACTGTCCAGGATGAGGCCAGGGCCACCGGTGTCCCTGCTGCCTGTGTCTGGCCAGATTATTGGCAGCAGACCTAAAAAATGTCAAGAGATACTCATTTCTCTTAGGACCACGTTTTAGTAGGAAACTTTGCACAAGGCTGACCTTAAATGATTAAAAAATAAGTTTCCAAGTAAAGCTATCTCTAATTCTGTGTAGTTTAGATTAGGTTTTATTAGGAGGGGGTACCTGCCAGAGATCATAATCTCTGAGTCATTTGGAGCCACGCTACCTATAACATATGGAAGTTATGATTTACCGTCTCTAAAGCTTCCCTGACAGTAATGCTTAGACATATTTGATTTCTGATAAACAATGATAAGCACTCACCTGACCACCCCCATCAGTTCATCTGAATCCTTCAGTCTTCGAAAGCATTATGTTTGTTTGTTTGTTTTCCTTAACCCTTTTCATTTCTATCAACAAGAAGAACCGGCTAATATCTGATTTGCAAATACTGTTTGCAACCTGGCCTCCTCCTCGGTGTACAGACCAATTTTCCACAGCAGCCGTACCTTTGCCCACGTCCCTGCCCCAGAGCCTAAGCCCAGAGTTGTGGGAGCGCCTGGCACGGTCTGTCCCAGCAGAGCCGGGTGATGCCGTCCCCCATGCTGTTCCCTGGCTTCATTTGCTAACCTCTCAGCTGCCGTTCACTTTTGCATTGCAGGGACTTTTGTGAATATCCACTTTTTGTTTTTGTTTTTCTTCCCAGACATCCCTTTTATATTAAACTCCGTGTCATTCGCAAGTATTTCCTTACTTCCTTCACTCTGTGAACGATGTGTATACTCTTAACCCTTCAGACTCCACAGATGGTGTGTCTAAAACTCAGCTCTAAGGTTCCAACAGCCCTCGGTCTTTCTGCATTTTGTTAAGGACCATGCATAGAGTAGTACAAGTTGGAGTTTATTTAGTAGTTGTTCCCGACACTGAAGTAGTGGAGGGGCGGGGGCAGGGGGAGTGTTGGCAACGTAGGAAAAATGTCTTCAAGGTCCCAGAATGCCTCTTCTCCCAATTCTTCAGCAAGTCCCAGTGCTGTGGCGCATTAAAAGAGAAGTCTAGACCCCTTCATCGATCTTCCCCATTCTTTTTTCTCATTTCAGCCACAGACAGTCCCCGTTAAAGCAAATCAACCTAGTAAGGAACAGACTGACTTTTATTTACTGGCTATAGTTCTAAGCACCAGAAATGGGCAAAGGAGACCAAACAAAGAAAGAGGAAAAATGAGGCATTGAAGGGGAGCCAGCGTCGGGGTTGGAAGGGATGAGGCTTCCGTGGCGGCAGGATGTGCCTTTCTTGCACTGTTTACTCTGAGCTCCGAAATAGAAGAGGAAAGAAGGTAGATCACGCTACAGCTCGAAATGGATACAAAGCATACCAGGGCGTGCATAGAGTATAATCAGACACTGGATGTAATTATGCAAATGTATGTATAAACGGTGTTGCTATGAATAAATCGTCTGCCGCAACCTTACCACTCAAGGTTAAAGTAAGCCGATATGCCAGCCACTCAGTGACTTTGCCCAAGTAGCAGCTGAAAAATGTTATGCTTTGCAGTTTGCATCTGAGTGGACTTTGAAACCTTGATAATATGAACTTCGAATCTCCAAGATTAATAGGACTTCCACTCCCTTCCTGGAAAGGGCACCACCTTGCTCGAGGAGGGGAGGAGAAGGCGGGGAATTAGTCTGAGGATGAATGTGCCAGTGGTTTTTAATCTGTTCATGCTAGTGGCACTTCAAGCTAGTTGTATGTTTATTTTATTTTTAATTAAACTTCACCTGGAATGTGTTTCAGTGGTAAGCGTTTTGGAGGCCTGCTTAAAGGAAGGAAATGCTTAAATTTGCTTAGGAGGGAAAATGTGCTTTCATCTTTCTTTATAAAATAAATTGAGAACTTCAAACATATTTCTGAAAGCCTTGGGCCCAACCGTCTGATTAGAATTCCAAGGTTCATTCAGTGTCGGCATGTGGTTTTCTTTGTGAACATCGATAAAATGCCATGGATGATGGGTATGAAATATTTGTTCTGCCATCCTACTGACAGGAGCATTCCATGCCTAAGCATGGCACAGGGTAGGTGAGTTTTTTTCTTATTCACGAGTCTATGAAGACAACCTACCAGAGTGGTTTCTTTTTACTTCAGAGAATTTGAAGCATCATGGATGGCTAGAAAAGTACTAGAAGTGTATTTCCAGCCTGATAAGAACAGTAAAGCGTGGCGATAATGCACATAGGTGAATTCAGCCAAGGTTGCTCATGCTTATGAGACATGCAACTCTGTAAGCAGTGATCAAGCTCCTGGATTGTCCGTGGCACTGTTAGGAGGGAAGCGGGTATGGGCGAGATGAGTCAAAGGCATGTGACCCATATTTGGGGATCAGTGAACAAGTAGCTCACCACTGCAGGAATGCACATGTTCAGGGACTGGGGGCGGGGGGGAGGGAGGCAAAGTGGGAAAGGAGAGAAAAGACTGGGGAGGGCTTGCTTTCTCTGGCACGCTAAGCTCATTAGACTGACCCTCAGGTGCTCAGCAATTACTGCATTTCCAGAACTAGCGATCCCTGAAATAAGGCTGCAGATTTACTCTTGGTTGCTCAGACTGGGCACTTTGACCAAGCCAGGTGAGGAGGATCTTAGAAATGGTGCATTGCCTTATACCTGAAAGGACTGTTGTTGTTGTTGTTAACCAAAACCAGTTCAGAAGGCATGAGGCATGACTTGTCTCAGTTACAGAATTTTCTTTTCTTTTTTTTTTTTTTATGATTTTATTTATTTTGAGAGAGACATTGAGAGAACGAGTGGGAGGAGGGCAGAGGGAGAAGCAGACTCCCTGTTGTTGACGGGGGCAGGGGGGAGCCGACGCGGGACTTGATCCCCGGACCCCAGGATCGTGACTTCAGCTGAAGACAAACGCTTAACCGACTGAGCCACCCAGGCACCCCCAGATGTTTCTGTAGTGCCTTCGTGTTCAGGATGACATTGCATTGTCAGACACTCCCCTAGAAGCTTTCCTTCTCTTGGTTTTGTTCATCCAGACCCAGGAAATGAAACGATTATTCAAAATGCCTTCCTCAGTTTCTTATTACTGGCTTTTGTAAAACTTGTGTGCATTGTTTCACTGTTGTCTTTTAGGGAAAGAGAAACAGTGGTTTCAGACAGTGCTTCTTCGGGAGTCAGAAGCACTGCAAACTGACAAAGCTTTGTCCGGCGATGGGGTACACGTTCAGGCTGGCCGCTCGGAATGACATCGGCACCAGGTATGACGTCCCCTCACCCTCCTGCCGCTGAACACTCACACGGTGCTCCTGTGTCTTCCTGTCATGGGACTGGAAGGCGTGAAGACATCCCCTGCCCCACACTGAACCCTAATCAGGATGGAAGGTGCGTCCCGAGGCCATGAGTGCCCCGGCGGCCTCTGTGCCAGCTAGCAGGACATGAGGCGGAGGCCCCGTGACGGGTCCCTAGGCGCCCAGATGAAGGTGGCAGGTCAGATTCTGAGAGAAATCCCTCTTGAGGCCTTATTTTTTTCAGAACACATGCCTTTTCCTTTCATCACTACTCACGCAGTTGCCTTTTTGAGTTATATTTGAGGTCGCCTGATAGAGAGGAAGGGGTGCTGGGCCGGCCATTGTTTTCGAGCCCTGGGCAGACCCTCGAAAGCCTGGAGAAAACCCCACCTGGCCCGAGCACCGCAGCTTGCCTCCGAGCTGCAGAAGAAAGGCCAGGACAGGTGTCCGGGGGAGCATCCGGGGATTAAAGATGCTTTGAAAAGACCATATTTCAATTGTACTTCCTGGGTAACTCTTGATTAGGGGAAAAATCCTTTTCTTTCATCACTGCTTATTGAAAAATCGTGAAGGTTCAGCGCATCGTTGGCCCTCAAGCTTTTCTCCAGCCTCGAGAACATCACAAGGTTTCACAGCCCCCTCTCCCCACCCGTGATAGGCGGTTTGAGTCTGCCAGTTGAAAAAGTCGTAATGATAAAGGCTTCAAGGGTTAGTCGGGGAATCGGAAGCACCCACAAACTTCTGAAGAGCAGCACTGTATATATTTGTGAAACAGTATTTTGTCAGCAGACAGTGATTTGCGCTCGCATTGATGTGGCGTTTCGTTGGTAGCTGTGGGTCACAGCTCAGTGCCTTTGCACGGTGTTGCGCTTTCTGCTGGGTGCTTTCAGCGGGGGAGTAAATCCTTAACTATGTTGTCCTGCAACGTGCTCTGCTTTCTTAGTAGCAGACTGAAGCAAGCAGTCTGGCAAACGGAAAGTTGGGGTAGTAGGGAGTATCACGTAAAGGATGCTTGCCTTCCTTTGTTGGCCGAATCTGTCACACCCCAGACTTTCCAGCCCCAGCAAGTTGGGCATCAGGCGGGCTTATGCTTCCTCTTTTAAGATGCCAGGACTCCTCCCATGTCCCTAAATGTGTGTCTTCCCGGGTTTCTCTCTCTGTAGCGGTTATAGCCAAGAGGTGGTATGTTACACATTAGGAAACATTCCTCAGATGCCCTCTGCGCCAAGACTTGTCCGAGCTGGGGTCACATGGGTCACATTGCAGTGGAATAAACCAGAAGGCTGTTCACCCGAGGAAGCGGTCACCTACACCTTGGAAATCCAGGAGGATGAAAACGTAAGCTCTGCGGATTTTATACCGTTGTGTGTGTTCTGTATAAATCAGTACTGTCGTAATAGACAGAACGCCGTCAAAGTACATTAGCTACAGAAGTTTAGAACCAGACTCTTATTAATCTCTACCACAACCACCACCAGCAGCAACCTGTCCTTCCCACAGTCTTGCCCATCTCGGGAAGTGGCATTCCTGTCCTTCTGTATATTCAGCTTCCTCTTAAGGGATCATCCCTTTCCCATCCAGGCTGTCCTTTCTCCCTTGGCCAGAAGAGGACACTGTGTGGTCAGAAACCTCAGGCACAGTTCCTTACGTAGCACATTGCAGCTGCACAGTGATGACCCCAAAAGAAGAGGCTCTTCTCAGAATAACGTTAAATACATTTTTGTACTAAGTACATGCTACTTTGTCACATAGCACTACTTGGTGGTTTAATCCTTTGTTTAAAATGCTTATGGAGGAACCAGAAGTTTGCTCTGGGAGGAAAGCATGTGGTGGCATCTTTTCCAGAGCAGATTTGCATTCTCTCAAGGGCAGCGCACAGTTCTCCCTTCACATTAGTACTAGCCTCACAGTAAAGTTTGACAGACCCAGGAGAAACTACAATGAGATAAAGTTAAATTTTTATTCAGAGCTAGAGCGCTATCCACAGCACCAAGGACTCTGACACTCTTTTTCTGCCGTCGCTACCCAACCTCTGGCCGCTGCTGGTGATGGAAAGAGGCAATAGAAAAATCCTAAACACAAAGATATTTAGTAATGCCCAGATTTTAATGATACTGATGTCTCTTTCTGGTTTTGCCTTTGCAGGATAACCTTTTCCACCCAAAATACACTGGAGAGGACTTAACCTGTACTGTGAAAAATCTCAAAAGAAGCACACAGTATAAATTCAGGGTGAGTCAGTCATTTTGGTACCTGAACTGCTTTAAAAAAACAGCTGTTTCATGTTCCACCCATTTATCATTTCAAATGGACTCTATGTTAGAAGATTTTTAAATTTCACCACACTTTACATTTTTAAAGTAACACTTAGAAAAGGCACATCATACTTTACATTTTATTTTTTTAAACTGTTTTAAGGATTTTATTTATTTGACAGGGAGAGAGAGATCACAAGTAGGCAGAGAGGCAGGCAAAGAGAGAGGGGGAAGCAGACTCCCTGCTGAGCAGAGAGCCCGATGTGGGGTTCGATCCCAGGACCCTGAGATCATGACCTGAGCCGAAGGCAGGGGCTTTAACCCACTGAGCCACCCAGGCGCCCCATACTTTACATCTTAAAGCCCAGTTTGGAGAGGGGAGCCTGTTATTGCGTGCCAAACAAACCGCATCATGGTGTGGCCAGGTGCCAGCAGCCGGCAGCACCCAGGCTGAGTGCTCCGAGCCCCTGTCTCACCTCGCGTCATTCCTTCCCCTTCCATGCTTCTTTTAATTCCATTTCCCTCTCACTCCCCCTCTGCCTTTGCTCTTCTGCCCATTGTTGTTGTTGTTATTGTGGTTGTTGTTGTTTTCCCTCCGCTGTTCTTGTGTTTCTCTTCTATTATGTACTCCGTCCCTACTCAGGCATTGCCTTGGTCATTAACCACCACCCTTAATGTCACCCAAGGACTCTGCATTGTCAGGAACAGCGGAGCTTCACAACCGCAGCCGTTAGAGAAAGCGGAGCGGTGGGCTGCGTCCTCTGCCGCAGCGCTGTTTACTGATGTGAGCCAAGCGCTGCGGGGTCTGCTAGGACTGTGTCCATTTCAGAGGGAGAAGTTCGTCTTCTGAGTCTTCCCTTCCTTTTCCAATTCTGGGGGCCAAATGGTGTTTGACACTTAGTAGTCATTCAGTAAATAGTTGTCGCATTATCTTCATTATCCAGTGAAGTGTGGGACTGTTTGAGGAAAATGATAGTTTGTGATTTTTAACAAATGCTTGTTGTTTGGAGGCAGCTCTGAGAACCGAGGGCTACTGCTAGCGTTTCTCCACAAGGTGGCATCATCCTCCTCTTAAATAAATAAGGGCATTTTTTTTTTACCTGTTTTCCCCTCCCCAGATTTTCCTTCCACAAAACAGTAAGAACCAGGAGGAAACACACTGGTTTTGTTTTATGTCTTCCTGAAAGGGTAAAAATTTAGTCTTTCGCTAAAACCCAGCTTTATCGTTTTATTTTTAATTGTTCATAGCTAACTATACAGGAGATAAGTATCTCGTAAAGGAAACGCTTGTAAATCGGTTGAGATTGAGAGAGAGGAAATGTATGTGTGTGTCTTGCCTGTGTGAGTTGACAGATGCCTTGATCTTGCCATGTTAAAAAGTTCCCATCTCGGGATTCCTGGGTGACTCAGTCGGGGAAGCGTCTGCCTTCGCCTCAGGTCATGATCCTGGGGTCCTGGGATCGAGCCCCACTTCAGGTTCCTTGCTCAGCAGGAATCGGCTCATCTCTCTCCCTCTCTCCGTGCATTCTCTCGTGCGTGCTCTCTTTCAAATGAATAAATATATTTTTTTTTAAGTTTAGTGATATCTAAAGCACGTTAATATTTTTTTCGGTTGTATTATAGCTGACTGCTTCTAATGTGGAAGGGAAGAGCTGTCCAAGCGAAGTTCTGGTGTGTACGACGAGTCCCGACAGGCCTGGGCCTCCCACAAGACCCCTCATTAAAGGACCCGTTACATCTCATGGCTTTAATGTCAAGTGGGGTATGTTTTCCTACTGTTGCTTATGTTGGACAGATTTTTAGCAACTGATTAAACTTCAGTAGTGACAAACCAAAATACAAAATAAAAGGTGTTATTTGAGGGAGTTTTACAGATTTGGAATATATGTATGAGAAACATCCAGAGAATTCCACCAACTGGTAAAATGGGCAATTTTAAGAGCATTTTACTTTGTGATTTTTCCTGTGCTTTTCCTCCTATACTTTTAACATATTGCTGATCTGAATGTAGTCATCTCTGAATATATATTCATTCTTCAATAGCTTGCCCTTACCAAATGGTAGTGATATTTAATGTAAAATGATTTATAAAGTTAATACTGGAAAATAAATTTCAAACTTTTGGTATGTCATCCTAAGAAACTTTGATGTACAGTCTATTCAAGTTGAGAAGAACTAGGAAATCTTTAGTTTTGTTGTTGCTTGTATGTAACCAGAAATCTTAAACCTTAGGCATTTTTCATGTTAAAGTTATTATGTGGTGCTGGGGGGTATCGAGGGAAAGGGTATTGTGGTTCACCTAGCATGGGTTATTTCCATGAAATGAAGGCTGTAAGAGGGGCGCCTGCATTGCACAATTGGTTAAGCCTCCCACTCGGTTTCAGCTCAGGTCGTGATCTCATGGTTGTGAGATTGAACCCAATGTTGGGCCCGTGCTCAGCACAGAGTCGGCTTGAGCTTCTCTTTCCCTCTCCCTCTGCCCCTCCCCGACATGCACTTGTGCACCTGTTTTTTCTCTCAAATACATAAAACTTAAAAGAAGAAGGAATGAATGCCACTAGAATAAACATTTGCAATTATCTGTAGAACTATTATGATGTATATAATTATCACTAATGTGTCGTAATAGCTACCTGACAGGCAAAAAAATAAAAGGAGAAATTTAAAATAAGATTTTACCTGGCAGCCGAGTCAGGTAAAGGGAATTTAAAATTTTAAACTTCTGGGGCACCCTGCTGGCTCAGTGGGAGGAGCATACGACTCTTGATCTTGGGGCCATGAGTTCGATTCCCACATTGGGTGCAGAGATTACTTAAATTAAAAAATAAAATAAAATAAAACATTTGGGCACCTGGGTGGCTCAGTTGTTCAGTATCTTCCTTCGGCTCAGGTCATGATCCCAGGGTCCTGGGATCAAGCCCCGTGTCGGGCTCCTTGCTCAGTGGGAAACCTGCTTCTCCCTCTCCCACTCCCCCTGCTTTTGTTCTCTCTCTTGATGTATCTCTCTCTGTCAAATAAATAAAATCTTTAAAAAATTGGAGGATCAACCATTGAGACATAAAACTATATCAAGTTACCTAATAATTTGGGGGCGGAATTATTAGGACATCTATTTCCTTGGAAGATGGATATGATAAAGAGAAACTGAAAATCTAGGTGTGCTTTTGCCAGACTGTAAAGCTTTTTTCTCAGAAAAGCCTGGAAATTTCCGTAAATACTAAATATTTACTTTTATTAGCTAATTGCTATTATATTTAACTTCATTACTCTTGTTTTAAATATCTTCTTACTGAAATGCGTATACATTCATGGAAATACCAAGTGAAATAAGGGAAGAAAAGTTCCTGAATCTATATCCAAAATATAGGAGTGACAGACTGAGGGTAATTCTGCATAGTCTTGCAAAATTACAGTGCAAGGTATTTTCCTGCTCAGAAAACTCTTTCAGGCCCAGAGTTAGCAGTGGAGTAAATACCCAAAGTCCACTGGGCTCTGGTAATAAGCCAGCACCCTTTCCTCAGACCATCTCTTTGGTGCACATTCTCATTGATCCACAGCTTTGGCTGCATATCATGTTCACTTGGAATATACAGTATGCTTGGTAGCAAACGGTGATGGAACAGATTTATTACATTCTGATGTTTAATTTGTCTTGTCAGTGAATTTTTGTACTTTTCTTTCCTTCCCTCTCCCATCTCAAAAGAATCTGGTCACTGATAACCTAAGCGAAGTACAGAATAAAATAATGATAAAAGAAATATATATTTTATATAAAAATTACTAAAATTAATTCTCAAGTAGATTTATTAACTCTTACAAATATCAATTCATATTTTAAATTTTGCTCGTGTTTCACTAAATTGACTCTTTGACATTTCTAAGTCTAGAACTTTGAATAATCAAGCACATTCTGGGTTTCTTGATGTTTTGTTTCTTTTGTTTTTCAAGAATAATACAGTAATGATTTGGCCTTTTGCTTAAATCCAGAGTTAAGGTGGTATGATGTTACATGACTTTCTGTGTTCTAATGATATTTGCTGATAAAAATCAGTGCCCTTTCATAACTAATAAGGCATTTGCTTACTTTCCAGATCCTCCAAAGGACAACGGTGGTTCAGAAATACTCAAGTACTTGCTGGAGATTACTGATGGAAATTCTGAAGGTGAAGTTTTGGGAAATGGTTTTACTCAAATCCAGTAGCAGCCTTTATTATGTAATGTGATAGACATCTGTACATACTGTACATACTGGGCATAGCAAGCAACCATTCATTCTAATGATAGTGCTATTACAAGAATTAAGCCTACATCACACATGTATAGTTTTCTCTTTTACACACAGCATCAGGGATCAGAGTATGCTTAAAAGGTACATTTTTTATCATGTTTTTAAATTTTCCATGTCATTTCTTTAAACCAGTGGTCCTAATTAATAATTACATTTTCATCCCCTCTCTTGGCACACTTTCTTTGGAAATTCTTATAAGCAGAAGGGTGTCAGAAGCAATCAGCAGGAAGGATAAGGTGGAGACAGCAAACGAGTTCGATAATCTACAAATTCCCACGTACAGTGATAGCAAACAAAACAGTATTATCATGAGCTAGTCACAGTTCTATATCAAGTTTAGCAAATGTCTTTCCGTCTTTGTGACATCTGAGTCAGATTATTCATCACCTGTCATACTATGTGGATTAAAGCAGTACCATATTAAAAACCAAATTCCTTAAATAGTGCAGTTTAAAAAATTCTTTAATCTTTTTTTCTAATAAAATTCATAAAGCTTTAATAGAAAAAAGCGTCGTCATCAGAACTCTAAAAATGACATATCTCACCACTCTGATAATCCCTTTAACCACTCATTTTAAAAAAGTGATTTAATGGCATATGGCAAGAAGAAAGAAAAAGCATTAGCAGTAACTTTTACAAACATACAGCACAGGTGTGTGCCTGTCTTCTGTTCTGTACCTCAGTAGCCACCTGGAATACTTTGTTTTTCATGTCAGTCAGCTTCTCTTTTAAGCTAAAAACATGAGAATGCTTTGAGATGGGCACAGCTGTTTTGATAGATATAAAATCATATTCTGGGCTAAAAATTTGATTTAGATTTTTACGTTACAAAACCTCCCTAGGAGAGAAGTCAGGTGTATGCAGTGGCTCCTTGTGAAAATCTAAGTATATTTTGAATTTTTGTGGCTCTCTCAACCACTGCCATCAAATCAAAAGTAGACACCATTCTCTCCTTAAAGTGAGCAGTTTTGCCAGCACATAAAGTAGGTTCTTTTCTGCTGTCCCTGTTCTCATTTGCCTCTTCACAGATTTTTAACCAGTAGTGTCAGAATAATGCTTTCTAATGCCCCCGCCCTTGACCCTGGTGTCTATGGCTTCGTGGTAGATCCGTCCTACCAAGCAGCAGGGGGAGGGTTTGGGAGACAGGCACCCAGCGAAACAGCCCCCGACCCTTTCTCCCTGGTGGCATCGGCCTCCCCGGGCATCAGATCTCTCCCGGGGCCCCACGTGCTTTCTTTAACCCCCAGAAGTGGTCAGATAACTAGGTCACAGTGAGCGCTTCATCTTTAATTTGTCCCCCTCCCAGCCATTTCTGTCTTTTAAATGAGCTCCATGAAGACAGCAGGCTTTGCCCCAAAGGACTCCATCTCTAATGGGAGGATTTCACTTACTGTGACCTCCTTGCAGATGAGAGCCGGAGAGACTCTACGGCGTGTCCCAGACGGCCCAGCAGCCTTGCCCGTACCCTGTTGGGCCCCGAGGCCACCTGCCCCAACAGGCTCACCACTCAGCCGACCTTGCCCTCTGTCACCGCTCGTCGCTCACCCCCTCCCTGTGCCCACCGCGGACTCTGTGTGGTTTCCAGCTTCCAATCCTCATAGTCAGCAGATGTAATAATGGTGGTATTAAGTAGTCTAGCCTGCAGTACTAAGTATTAAAAATGACTCCGTGTGAATTTTAAATATTTAACTTTGTGAAGGAAATGGAAAGAGGGCCCTTGGATATTTAAAAAAAAAAGACTAGGAGATGATGGTTCTCCTGGCAACCACTTGGAGCTTTTCTGCCGCAGGAGTGGTCGATTTGATGACATTTTCCAGAAGGCCCAAACTCACCCCTGGGTCCTGTTTTCCAGCGAGTCAGTGGGAGGTGGCGTACAGCGGCTCGGCGACCGAGTACACTTTCACCCACTTGAAACCAGGCACTTTGTACAAACTCCGAGCATGCTGCATCAGTACCGGTGGACACAGCCAGGTGGGTTCTGTTTTGGGGTAAAAGTAAACCTCTTGGGTCAAGTTCAGACAACCAGTCTGCACCGTCAGAATAAAATTACCATTTTAAAAAGTGTTTGAAAACTCAAGTTTTTAAAATCGTGCTTTAGAGGACAAAAAAGCTTCTGGGCTTTTTGGGGGCCCAATGATTCTCAGCTGAATCGTGGTGTTGTCAGATACACTTGTCACTTAGTTATTTCTTAGAAGACTCTGGCATGATCACATGTGGCACCTGAAAATTGAATGTTGCCTGACATTCATATTAGCTAAGTAAGAGGAACCGCCATTATTGTGATGATACCAAGAGTGTAGAATTTAGAGTCAAAAAGGTATGACCTCTTGTACAGCTCTGCTGTTACCACATCTGGCAATTTTGTGAGAATGAGCAACACCTTCCCCAAGGTACTTTACTGCCATCTGCTGGAAATCTGTTCCAAAAACTGTGTAAATCAATGATGACAGAGCTGAATGACACCTTTGCAGTTGTGCAGTGCCCAACTTACACAACTGTAGGCAGCAGCGTATTCCTTATTGTCTGCTCTTTATTTGCCCTTAGACCAGCCAGTTAACATGTCAGGAGCCTTGCTTTCAGCCACACCGTGTTCTCTTATGCTCAGAATAATCCCGTGAATACACAGGGTGTGCCCTAGAAATCAGATCATTGTTGTCTAAATGGCTTTAACATACATTCAGAAAATGCTTGAAAGGCAAGATGGTCAAAAGCCATTTTCATTGTAGGGTTATTTGACACTATGGTTTGAAACCATCCTGGAGAGAGACTGAGAGATGGTGGCTTAGGGCCCTCCGCCGAGTTTATTTTTCCCAAGAACACTTGCTGTTAAGGCACCTAGCTTTGCAGTCAGCCATCATCGTACCTCCAGGATTGTCTCGTGTTTATTTTCTTTCTCCCCCGCAAGGATTGCGGTCCTGGGATGTCTCAACTACCCGCAGAGAGAGACTGTGTGGAAAGGCGGTCCAGTTCAGACCATCCTC
>CM053603.1:105198153-105225161 GCA_028646535.1 Procyon lotor | reverse complement strand
AAAAAAAAAAATAATAAAACCTATTTCCTTAAAACACTTTTGTTTAAAAAAAAAAAAACAAAAAACCAAGAATGCCCTGGGTGGCTCAAAACTTAAATTCACAGTAGAAAATAAGATAACATGAACGTTTTTGTGTTTACTACCTTGTTCCTACCTTATAATCCCTAGGCTCATTACAGGCTAACAGTAGCTCGTTAATATTAACTCCTGACCACCATCTACCCTGCTGACCTAAAACGGCCTCTAGTCCACTCAAGGCTGCAAATGGCACATTTTGAAAGTTGTTCCACAATATCACAGATCAACAGCTGCTAGTAAGCTCAGTGCAGCTATATCCCTTAACAGTGACGCGCCACTGCCTCTGTTTTCTCTCAGTCTCCCTGGGCGCATGGGGGGGGGGTGGTGGTGGTGGTGGTGTGTGTGTGTGTGTGCGCGCGCGCACGTGTGCGTGAGAGAGAGAGAGAGAGAGAGAGAGAATCTCCTACATTACTGAAGCGATGCTTGGGAATAGAGGGTGTTCAAAACAGGGAGAGAGGAGCTGTGGACTCATTCCACCGAGAACACAGAGTCCTGTCATGTCTATGCAGAAGCAGAGGGAAGCAGATGGCGTCATGTGGGGACACCTGAGGCAGGGAAGGTACATTTCCTAGACTGGCTTTGAGGCTGGGGAGAGGCCCCATCTGCAGACCAAACACCCAAGTGCCGAGCATTTCTGAAATACCAGTGAGAAAGGAGCTCCTTTCCTACCCCCATGTTCTTGGATGCAGATGTGCCTACCGGCTCATGGGGGATCCAGCTCTAATACTTTTTGGTTAGGTTTCATTTCAGGCTCCTTTTCTAAGAAATAAAATGTCAATATAGCTGCCAATGAAACTCTACCGAGAATAAAAGAAAATTCCTTTTTCATTTTTTTTTTTGGTTGCTGTTTAAACTGTACTTCGTTACTGATATATTAAAAAAGAGATTTATTTATTTAAAAAAAAAGGTCTCAGGATGAAGACCCCCCATGGGAACCTTGAAACCTCCCATTCTGATTTCTTTTCAAGCATATGCAGGTAATCTCTTCGAGGATACTCTTCCCAGAGTCCTTCAGATTTTGGTTTGTCCACTTCTATTTTAATGGGTTTGCCTCAATCTTACCTGATTTAGGAAAAAAATGCTGAAATGCTATAAGTTCTATTTATGTTTAAAGAGATAAAAATTCCATTTTGAAATAGAAAAAAAAAAAACCCCTGTAATCTGAATTTTTTTTACTTCCAATCCAATTAAGCTAACAATTCATTTACCATCACTTACCTCTGCCTGTCCCTGACCTTCCAGGCTGCAAACCAACTAAGCCCGCCATACTCTTAATTTTGTAGGCTTAATCTTTTTGCTTTTCTAAGACATATGAATGCTTTTCCCCATCAGTCAGGGACTGGAGACAGGCCTCATTTGTTCCATTTTGTAGAGGGAGAAACTAAGAGTGAAAAGAAGTGAGGGGACATGCCTCTAGCCATCTAGAAACTCAGTAAGAGATCTGGGATTAGAGCAGAGATCAGACACCCTCATGAGAACCACAATCGCCTTCCACTGGAAGGAAGTATCAAAGTATCATTAATCCAACAAGGGTGATCATGTATGTTATCAGGACTATTCCAGAGAAACAAAGGAAACTAGTTATCGGGAGTCTCTGTGGGCTCTGAGCTAGTTGCCTTACATCTATTTAATTCAGTAATATGCTCTGAGAAATAGAAAGCAGGGGTCTGTTGTGTATTGAGCATACATTAGGAAAGTTCACTTGTCCCATAGGGCTAATACACCTCGGTGACTTTTATTAGTTGCCTAGTGTGTATTTTTTCAGGGTTTCTTTGTCTAGATTACTTTCTGTCCCTCCCTAAGAGTAAATAGTCAGTCCTATGCACACATTAACAAAGCCCTCCAATTTTGCCTGATGAAGGGAAAAGTGTCACGGGCGTTAAGGGCTGAGTTAAATGGAGAGCAACTGGTAATCATCCACTCTATGAGCCCTCTGCCCCATTCCCCTCCTGCTGGAAATACATTGGCTTTAAAATACACTGGTGATCTGACTAAACCTGAACAACAGATTAGCCATAAATGCATTCCTGGAACTTAAGTTCCTCTCATCTCGGTGCTGCGTACAATTATCAGGAACATGGACCCAGGAGGGTCAGGACGAGAATCAGCATCAACTCAAATTCTGTTAGGGCAGCATAACGTTTCATTTCAGTAACACAGACAAATGCACGTTCAAAACCATCAGTACAGCATTACGATCTTAAAATGCATGAGTTGATCTTGTTATTCTAATCCCTGTATTAGGTTAATGCAGCATTATGAAAATGTTTACTTTGGGTGTATATTCTTCTTGCATATACAGGAACCAAAGACATTCAGATCTTCTGTGCCAGGTTTGCTAAGAATAATAGACTTAATCACTCTACGGTCACGCCAGTATAATTTTTGTTTTTCTGCCGAAATTAAATAAAATCTCTTATGCCGTCTGCTCATTATTTCCGATTAACTTATTTTCTCAGTAAGGTGAGTTCCTTATAGGTAGTCACATACCTCGAAAGACTTAGCACATTATAGTAATTCAAGAAAAAAAATGATGATTGGGTGATTATAATCTAACTGCTAGGAATAAACTTGGCCCTATAAAGCACTGCTTTGAAGCTGCTACATCAATATGCAGTCAGTGACCTTGGACTGGGAGCCTTTTGAGTCAAAAGCTTGCCTACATGGAAAACAAATGTCCTGTTCACGGGGCACAAAATTTTCAACATATCAAGTCCAGGTGACCCGGATGAATTCTAGGTTGATTTATCTGGAGGTAAGGATTTGGGCAAGATGCCTTTTGGGATGCCTTTTGTTTACATGAAATAGCCCCAAACTGAAAAAGAGCCCCATGTGAAAGGAGAAAAATCCAGGGCACATTTCTGTGCTTTGGAGACTATATCCTTGATTTCCACCCAATTCTGAGTCTTTATCACTTGCTTCCAACCTAAGGCTCTTTTGCATGAGATTATAAGACTGGGAACCTTTTAAGACGCACTCACCCTATTATCTTCTCTAAGAAGCCTTCTCCGCTCACTTAATTATAAGCCTATGATCAGAAGTTGAAATCATAATAATCATTAAAACTAAATTCAGGTCAACTTATCAAAAACAACCCATTTTTTTTCCATCTAGCCAATGGAAGGCTTTGGTAGAAATCCTATCACCATAGAAAATATTCCACTTTTACTCAAAAACTAAGTAATGTAGATAAAAGCTCTCAATGTCCGGCACTTTGTAGGTGCTCAATAAATAGAAGTGTCCTTTAGGAAGTTTTGGAAATATATTTTTGGCCCAACCTTATACTCAGAAATCTCTGGCTCATTTCAGATTTTTTGGCTGAGAGGTATATAAACAAATATAACAAACCAGCAAAGTACAGATGTAAAACCTTAGAGGTTTTGGGGACCTTAGGCGGTCACTCTTAAAGACAGTTAGTATCTGGGGCACCTGGGTGGCTCAGTCACTTATGCGTCTGCCTTCGGCTCAGGTCATGACCCCAGACTGTGGGATCAAGCCCTGTGTTGGGCTCCCTGCCCAGTGGGGAGTATGCTTCTCACTCTTCGTCTCCCTCTGCCCCTCTTCCCTACACATGTTCTCTCTCTGCCTCAAATAAATAAATAAAATCTTTTAAAAAAAAAGTTGGTTATCTTTCTTAGTTGTCAAAAGCAGAAACTAAGATATGAAGAAAAAAGAGATAGCATGCCCTAATCATTTGCAAGAGATGCCCTTTTGTAAAGGACGTAGTTCACAAACGATCCCGAAGATTCAGTGCTTTCAGGTCAAAAAGGTGGGAAGGGACTCAGAGTTCACGTTCTAGGGTAGTCTAGGGTAGAATGATACTTGAGCAGCCAAATCAAGACAACTCTTCAATTTTGCAATTACCGAGCATGGAGTTATTAATTTTCATTATGCTTCTGTTATAAAATGTTTTAGGACTAACATTCTTTTCATAGCTGACTAGGACAGCTGGACAACTCACATATTGGCGGCCCGCTCTTTCAATGCCCAGTGTCTGGTGACTAAAATCAACCAAAACCACAATCAATCTACCTCCGGTTCTCACCTTGGCCACAAGCAGGACATATAGTATTTTTGCCCCATACATAAGAACTTACTAGCGGTTAATGCAATCAACGCATACGCCAGGGAATATGCATGTGCACCTTTCCCCAAAGTCACAACTGGAAATCACTGTGGCAATGAGTTCAATGAAAAATCTGCTCCTTGAATGAAGACTCTTACTTTCAGTTGGAGAAGCCAGGTCTAAGTCCCAAAGAACCTTGAGGAGACTAGAATGGACAAAAACTACGCTAATCACTAGAATTATAGTGTATCCAACTCACACGATATCTCCCTAATTCTCATGAGTCAAGATCCAAAGTTAAATAAAGGACTGGATTTAAGGGGGCCAATCACACAAGAGTTCAATTTCTAGACACTAAAGAAGGTCATCTTCAAGCTCAAATTAGGCCAAGTTTCATCCTATTAAATCACAGGAAAATTATTCCCCAAATAGAATGAGAATTTATTATGCTCTACACTCCCATCACTTTAATAACTTTGAGAGCATTGACAAATCTAATTTAAAAAGGATAAATTTGGACTCCAGATGATAAAATTAAGAAAAATACTGTCTCTAATGGTAAGTTTTCTTAAATTGCCATTTAAATTTAAGCAAGTCATTTATTTGATTAACGGTGCCATCTTTGGGCCTCTGCCCCCTTTTTTAATAGCATGAATTGATTGCTAGATTCTGCACTGTCTTCTGTCCAGCATATTTAAATGTCTCAGGACAGCATACTTATCTGGATCAGCATTCGTGGGCATCCGTACAGATCTCCATACGAGGGGCCTCCAGCAGACACCCAGCACTGGGCGGGCCTGCAGCAGGATACGGACGGCGGGTTTCGAGTAGAGGCCCTGCTCTCCCCACATCCCTGGACCTAACAGTAGAGGCAACTGCACGAGGCAGTCCCCGCTCTGATCTCAACTCTGCTACCACTGTCCACGTTTTTGGACTTCACTTTTTTCTAAAGCAGGGCATGACTGGAAGACACTCTCTAACAAAGATTCTCTCTACCACCAAAGGAAGCCGAAAGCCCGCGGCAAAAAACAAAGGCTCATTTACAAATTTCCCCAACTGCTAGCGTTAAAAATTTATCAGGATTTCTGTTAGTCCATAATTCTTGCTCTTGCCGGCCCTCTCCAGTCGAGGAGTTCCCTGCCGGTAAAATAATGAGCCCATGAAAGTGCATCCAAAGGTACAAAGCAGAGTAAGATGAATGGTCTTGTCTATGAGTGAGTACGCCTTTAATCTCTAATGAACCTACTAAAAGAAGCCTCATTTTCTCTGTGCTTTCTATACGAGGACTAGTTTCCAATAGGACAATCACTTTTTGTTCTTTTCTAGTCAAATTACGGGGCTTGACAGGTCCTTCAAAGTCAAGTTCAAATGTCACCTGTCTCAAAAAGCCCTTCCTGGTCTTTGCAACCAGATGCTCTCTGCCTCCTCCTGCCTCCCACAGCACTTTTCTCCAAGGGCATTCATGTTCTGAGATCATGTGGGGCTTGATATTATGCTGTTGGAGGCAGAGGCTTGTTCTTCCTTGATCCTGGTCTCCAGGGAAGGTCTACCTCAAACAATTCCTTCACACAGCAGGACTCCACTGCTCTGAAAGGAATCAATGTAGTCGAGGACAGAGTGGGGGGGTGAAGATTGGACAGGGGTTTCTGTGCTAACTAAACCAGTTCCCTAGGAAAGGAGCAGGAGATTGTAACACATAACATGTGAAGGACAGAAATGGTTTTGTGCTCAGCAGATATGCCTTGGGGAAGTAGCAGCACGTACCCATTTCATCCGGGCATCTCGGATTTATGGTCCCCCCACCCCGGCCCTGCACCTCCTTCACCGGATTCTGATTTGGACTTTTGGTCACAGAACATTCTGTCATCATTACCTTTTACTCTGCATCTGAATTATTCCTAAATACAGTTCAGAGGCCCATCTTCTGATCGGCCATTTTCAGAGGAAATGAAGTTAGGCTAAATAAATACTACGTGAAAGGCTGGATTGGATTTCTGTGGCCAAGAGTATTTCCTGGGTGTGGAGTCTTATAAAGAACCTCCTGTTTGCTCTGGTTAATTTCATCTTGCCTTGCCCATCATTGCAGAATACAATCCCCAGCTGGACATCACCACAGCTATTTCAGATTGGTAAACACGTTTGTCCTGATGGTCACTGAATATTTAAAAAGCTAACATCTCTTCCTGAGTCTTATTTCCCTTTGTGCCTGTGACCAACAGAACGCTCTAACACAGCACGGACTTGACTCTGGCAGTTTTCTTTTTAGATCACTTCTCTGCATTATCTGGCTTTACAAAAGAAAAAAACAAACACATAGATTATCACGGGCAGCAAGTCAGGGTCTTCGGAATGTCAGCTTAGAAAATTCTCAATGGAGGATGGAGGGTACCAAACGTAGGACCCCGATGCATAGGAAATCTTTCGAGGAAATCTTTCGACCAGGAGGACGGACGAATGAGTAAGGACTCGTTCTGCGAGCTGTAGGCACAGAACCATCCCGCGTGCCCTCGGCGCCATCTCACCTCTTGTTTCTGTCCTCCAACTGCAGTGTGTACACCAGGTCGTCGGCTGCGTGTGTCTTGGTGTTACTGTCTCCCCATTTCAGCTTCAGGCTCTGGGGCCCCGCTGCAGCACATTCGAGCCTCGGAGGCAATGGTGGTAATGGCCGAGTTTTTGCCCTAATGAACTGACTAAACGGTCCAGCTCCGATTTCATTTACGGCCTGAATTCTGATCCTGGGAAGAGGGAAAATACACAAACGTTGCAGGTTAAGAAGCAGCAATTCCTCATTTCAAATAAGACTGTGTGGAGTATTTCTTAGGTGCCCCTAAACCAATATTATGGAATAAAGAAAAACAAGTTATTCAAAACAAATAGAGAATAGGGCAGCTTGGCAAACAGATTATATCCTCTCTTCCTCAAAACAGCAAAAATGAAGCAATTAAGGCCTCTCTTAGTTCTTTAATTAAAAAATAAGTCTACTATCTGAGGGAAGACATCCTAAAGATGTACTATTATATTTTGGTTTTTTTATTCTTTTTTTAAGATGTACCATTATATTTTGTTGTAACCACCTGTTAGCTGCCTCAAAGTTAGCTTTGGAAGTGAGTGGGCTACAAAGAACCCATGAAACAGGGGAGCAAAGGAGTCTCCTTAAGAGTTGAAGAACCAAGGCCAACTCTCCAACAGGACATTTCTCTTGCCTCACCCACAGTCTCTGCCAGTCCATAACCAGATCTCGGTGTGCGGACACCGCTGCTAACGGGGAGTCATTCAGATGAGCAAAAATCTTCACCGGATGTTTGCAATATGCAGCGTTATGGGTAATAAAGATGTTATTAACACTGCCCCACGATCTATGCATTTAAAATCAAACAGAGTTAAAACCTTAAGTAAAACAGTATCCTATTATTATTATTATTCCTATTTTTCTCATTCCTCCATTTCCTTACTTGTTGGTTGAAACAGCCCCCCAAGGTCTTTGTACAACACAACGATGGTACTGCCCCATCCACGTTCTCAACGCTGCCTCCCGCGGTGACCACATGCCCTTGAAGATTCTTTCCTCCTGGCTGTGCAGGCTTTCCTCCTCTCCTTCTCAGACCAAAGGTCTCATGCCACAGCCCCACCACCCCTCTACCCTCCGTTCTTCCTCTCTTCTTCTGTACGGTGTGGACCCTTTTCTCAGTAACCTGACATTTCCACAGCTCCACTCAGTACTGAGTCTGCCTCTCCACCACCCCTTCGTGCCCCACCCACAGGCCTCCGGGGAAACCCCAACACACAGGACAATAACAGATAAGTCAGAGATCAATTCTGAGGAAACAGATCAATTTAAAATACTCTTCTAATTTAGTTTTATGTACATCTCACTTACAGTGACTATCGCTTACACTTAACTAGAAAGTACTATTTAGGAACTACAATACACCTAAATTCATCTTGTGATCTCAAATTAGCATTAATTCTTCAAACGTACAGATTACATAATTAGGCAAGTCAGTCTACCAATGTGCCTGCAGACTGTGGAGGAGGAAGCAAGCCTGGTAAATTACAGGTGAGAGGAAACAAACACAGCCCGCCCTGGGTCTCCCCCACTGATGTGGCCATTACACAGGCACGAATGAAATGCAGCAGCCCTTTAAAAGCTCGGAAAGGTAAATAGTAGCTGGAGGACTTGGAGAAGAATGTAAACTACCACCCAACTGGCAGTGAATTCTCCACTGTTTCCCCTCCGTGATCCCCTGGACTGGACCCAATGCACCCTGATATCTAGAAGCACACATCAGCATGGACTGAGGGCTCTAGAAGAAGGAAGCCCTGCTCAGGGAAAGGGCTCTCGGGATGCTCAGAGTACACGGGGAGAATCTCCCATTCTTCTTTTTCTATTCTGCATTCTCTCACTCCCCAGCCCTTACACAATTCCTTCAGATTAACAGCCTTAAGAAGAAACAACACATGATCCTATCAAGTGGTAGAGAAAAAAAAAAAACCCTGATGAAATCCAACTTCTATTCATAATATAAAAACTCTCAGAAAGCTAGGGGCAGAAAGAAACTTTCTCAACCTGAAAAGGGCATCTACAGAAATATCTAAAGGTAACATTATACTCAGTGATGAAAGACTAAATAATTTCTAAGATCGGGAACAATGTAAGGATGCCTACCCTCAACACTCCAACTCAACATTATGTGTTAGAAATCCCAGCCAGTGGCTGGGAAAATGGCATAGAGATAAGAAAGAAAGAAACCAAAACTACAAGATACTGCTGAAAATCTTTAAGAAGACCTAAATAAAGAGACGCATTCTGTGTTCATGAATTGAAAGACCACAAAGAAAAGGAATGTCAACTGTCCCAAAATTGATCTACAGAGACAACGCAATTCTAATAAAATTCCAACAGGATTCCTCTTGGTAGATCCAGAGAAGTTGATCCTCAAAGTTATGTGGAAAGGCCAAAGAACTGAAATTGCCAAATACAAAATTGAAAAGTAAGTTGACAGAACCACACTTTCTGATTTAGGACTTACTATAAAGCTACAGTAATCAAGACAATGTGGTACTGGTAAGAGACAGACACACAGATCAATATAAGAGAATACAGACTCCATAAATAGAGCTACAGAAATATGAAGGATTGATTTTTGACAAATGTGCAAAAGTAATTCAATGGAGAAAGAATAGTCTTTTTAACAAATGGGGCTGGAACAACTGGATATCAAGAGGAAAATAAAACTCAACCTAAACCTTCTCTCTTATTCTAAACTTAACTCAGAGTGGATCATGGATCTAAACATAAACTGTAGAACAGAAAACTTTTAAGAAGAAAGAAAACAGAAGAAAAACAGTATCTGTTACCTAGGATTAGGTGAAGAGTTTTTTTTTTTTTTTTAAAGATTTTATTTACTTATCAGGAGAGAGGGAGAAATGCAGGAATTGTGACCTGAGCCGAAGGCAGACGCTTAACCGACTGAGCCACCCAGGTGTCCCACGTGAAGAGTTTTTACCTATGATGTGAAAAGCATGATCAAAAAAAAGAAAGAAGGAAAGGAAGAGAAAGAAAAAAAAAAAGAGAAAGAGAAGGAAGGACGGAAGGAAGGAAGAAAAAGAAAGAAAATAGAAAAGAAGGAAGGAAGAAAAAAGTTGAGACTTCATCAAAATTAAAACCATTTGCACTGTTAGGAGAATGGAGGCAAGCTACAGACTGGGAGGAAATACGTGCACATTATGTATCTGATAAAAGGACTGTATTCAGAATGTATAAAAACCTCTAAAAGTGAACAGTAAGAAAACAGCCAACGCAATTAAAAAATGGGTTGGAGACCAGAACCAACATTCCACCAAAGGGGATACACATATAGCAAATAAGCACATGGATGGTTAATGTCACAGGCTATTCAGACAACGGGACTTAGAACTACAATGAGATACCATTATATACCTATTAAAATGATTAAAAAAAACCTCAATATCATATTGGCATGGATAAGGGGCACCCGCAACTCTCACATATTGCCAGTGAGAACGCACAGTGTAGCCACATTGGAAAAATACGCGTGTGTATGCGTGTATAAAGCTTAATATACACGCATATGACCCATCAATTCCACTTCAGGTCTTTAGAGAAATTACAATTTATGTTCATACAAAACCTGCATACAAATGATTATAGCAGCTCTATTCATAATCACCCCATACTGGATAAATATCCATCTTATGGTTTAGGAATGCAGCAAATACTTATCTGATAAAGTACTGCAAAAATTCCATTAAAAAGAGCCTTACTTTTCCCAGATTCTATTAAACGTGGGGCTCTATCAAGCCTCTTGTAGATATAACCTTGAAAGACTAAAATAAACTCTTGCCTCACCTCTCAACATGAAATCTCATAGCATTATGGTGTTGATACGGGAGGTTTTTTTTTTCCCTGTGATTGGACAGGAGGAAATTTTTCTGCAACTGGAGAGGAAAAATCTTAAGAAGGTGGTCATCCAAAAAAAAAAAAAAAAAAAAAAAAAGAAGGTGGTCATCATGGTGGTTGGAATTACCTTTTTTCTCTTCTTAGGAAAAGAGAATGAAGCCAGACATTAAGTTTTAGCCTTTCTTCAATGGTGTGACAGATCCCCTCACCTACATGGTTTATATTACTGTCCTTCTACTGTGCAGGCTGCCATTCCCTCCCTTTATTGTAGGGACAGGCATTCCGAGAGCCCAGAGTCCAAGATCCTTTCGTCTATTTGCTTGCTAATAGTCCTCCAGAGCCCAGCTCACCTTGTATTGTCACCAAGCGATCCTACTGCTCTGCTTTGTGCAGCCCAAACAGCCCTGAGCTACTCTAATCAACAATGGGAAGGTAATGGGTTGCTTAAGATTGTTATTCTGCTCAAGATAAAAAAAAAAAAGAGAGATCTGACTCATCTAGAAGAATTAAAAATGAGTTTATAAAATACAAGTATCAAGATCCAAAAATAAATTATTAAATAGATTTAATATTTGATTTCCTTGTAAATTCACTTATTTCCCCAAAGCCTCTATAATATTTTGATAGGTATTATGTTCCTTACATTGAAGCTGTACGGTTCTGACCTTTTACTGATACATATCTGGTAGGCACATAACCTTAGCCTTAAACACACACACTACCACCACCACCGCAAGAATGCTATGGTAGTATTTTAACTCTCTTTAGCAGTGAAGTCACTTCGGGAACCCTGCTCACACTTTGGTGTGACCTTAGGGAAATGACCTAACACCTTCAGCAACAAACTGAGGGTTTTGGAGGGAAGTGGGTGGGGGGTTGGGTGAGCCTGTGGTGGGTATTGAGGAGGGCACATATTGCACGGAGCACTGGGTGTGGTACATGAACAATGAATCTTGGAACACTGAAAAAATAAAAGTATTTGGGGAAAAGATAAAAGTAAAAACAAAATAAAAAACCAAAAATAAATGGTTTCCTTATTTACAAAATGGGTATACTAATATCTTCACTGCATTTACAAACAGAGTTGATTATTTAATTAAGAAAGGCATATAGGAAGCATTCTCTGTTTTTGGATATTTTCTACTTCACCAGACAACCAGAAAAGGATTCACGATGGGCAAGAGCACTTTGGTGAACTTTAAAATGCTAATTTCTGGAGCTACCACTCTTAGGACTACTTTTGAGACTGGCTTTCCTTTCCCAAGTCAAGAACACGTGTCAAGTATCCATGGGGAGGGAGGGCTTGGTGCTGGGCATGCACAAGTGTGGCCTCATTTTGGTTGATTACCATCAACTCACTTTGTAACTTGAGTCCTTTGTTAACAGTGTCTATGTTTTTCCTCCCTCCAAATTATGGCCAAGGAACCAGCAACACCTACCGGATTCACTTTTCTGTAAAGCATCTTTGGAAGGTGAGGGGGAGGCACAAAGCTGGGAGACAGATGGAGGCGCTAATAACGACTTCAAGGAGCAATGGTGGGAATGGGCTCTGCTCATAGGACTGTGCTCTGGGGCAGCAGCTAGTATTTCCTCTTTGAGAGAGAGGAAAACCGCAGCTGGACTCAGAAAGGTTAAATAACTCAACTTCAATGACACAATGATTCTTGGTGTTGAAGCCTAGGTTCGATATGCACAATACTATCCCTAATTCTTAGGCTGAACCCATGAGGTAGTAATTACTCTACTTTACCAAAGAAGAAACCGAGGCCTGGCTAGGTTCAGCATGTGCACTGATTTACACGACGGGCAGAGGTCAGATCTGGTGTGAACTTTGTCTTTTTTAGGCTCAAAGTCTTTCGTCCATTCTGGCACACCATACTCTCCGAGTGTAACTTTAACCAAACACAGTTTCTAATCCAGTCAAGAGGTAATTTTAATTCAGATCACACTTTCAGATCAACAACTGCCTTCTGCCAATACAGCGGGCATCTAGAACAGTTAAAAAAATTTGTTTTTACATTATTTAAACAACTTCTGGGGGCGCCTAGGTGGCCCAGTGGGTTGAGCCTCTGCCTTCGGTTCAGGTCATGATCCCAGGGTCCTAGAATCGAGCCCCGCACTGGGCTCTCTGCTCAGCGGGGAGCCTGCTTCCCCCTCTCTTTCTGCCTGCTTCTGCTTACTTGTGATCTCTCTGTCTCTGTCAAATAAATAAAAAAATTTTTTAAAAAATCTTAACTTCTGGCCTCAAAGTCAATTACTTAAATTCTAAATTACCTCAACTTATCTACATTTTTACACAACACATTTCAGTAAAAATGCATGGAAAAACATTTTTTCTGTGTAGCTGATGCACTGAACTAACATTACTTAGTTCTAATGATAAAGTAAAACTCAAAACTGAAATACAACTGAGGAACTGATAAAATAAGAGGAGGCCATGGGGCACCTGGCTGGCTTTCTCAGCCCGCAGAGCATGCAACTCTTTTTTTTTAAAAAGATTTTTTTATCTTTTTTAAGACGCCGAGGTCTTAACTCACTGAGCCACCCAGGCGCCCCCAGAGCATGCAACTCTTGACCTCAGAGCTGTAAGTCAGAGTCCCACATTGGGTGTAGAGATTACTTAAAAATAAAATCTTAAAAAAAAAAAAAAAAAGAGGCCATGTCTTTTTACATTTTGGTAAAAATATGACATGCTCTGAGTCTAGGAGGCTGAGAAAGAGCTAAACAAGGACTATGACGGTTGCTGTTTATTTGGGAGTGAAAAATGCCATGTGAAAATAATTTCTGAATTCCAGTGGGATCTCACTCAGGACTAATGACCAAAACAAACACTGACCTGAGGAATAATTCCAAGAATTCACCTCAGAAAAAAAATGACCTTCAAGTTTTATTAGATTAATTAAAGTCTACCCCAAACTCAAACTTGAGAAGTTTTCTCTTTAGCTGAAATAACATGGTAATCTTGAAATTTAGATTGGATCCCCATGTTTCATTTTTTTTTTTTTTTAATGTATTGTATCAGTTTCTGAAATGGTAAGCTCTGCAAATTATGTATAAGGGAAATGGAATTTTGCTTTCCAATTACGGGAAGTGATCACTAAATCTTGAGAACCTCTATCTCGGCCAGGCTAATGTGAAAACCTCAAGCGCCCAGTAGTCTGCAATACCCATCAGTACACAAATAATTCTGATCAAAGAAATTCAATTAAGAAGCACAGTCCTTATAGCTTTTGATTGACAAATCCACTAATAAAATATCTACTACTACTACTAGTTGTAGATGCTAAATACATTCCTGCTTCAGAAGGTCATAGCCTTCCAGGGGTGCCTGGATGGCTCAGTTGGTTAAGCATTTGACTCCTGGTTTCAGGTCAGGTCATGATCTCAGGGTTGTGAGATCAAGCCCCATGTGGGGCTCTGTGCTCAGTGTGGAGTCTGCTTGGGTTTCTCTCTCCCTCTCCCTCTGCTCCTCCTTCCCATGCTCTTTCTCTCTAAAATAGATAAATAAATCTTTAAAATAAATTAATAAAAAAAAATCATAGCCTTCCACAACACACACACTCAAATTTCTGACACTCTTTATGTTAAAAGAAGAAAACCGGAAGATACCAGATTCCCACAGACCTATAATCTGGTCACAACCTACTTTGCAGCTCATTTCTTCCCTACTGGACATTAGCAACAGATCATTTACTGAGTGCTGACTTACTGTGTGTCAGGTCTAACAGGAGGCACCTGGAATCCTATCTAAAACACACCCTACTAGGTAACTAAAGGTATTATCTCCATTTTACAGATCAGAAAACTGAGGCACAGAGGGCTTAAATAGCTTGCCAGAGGTCACAGAGACAATAAGTGAGGCACCCAGGATTGAAGTCCTTAGAATCGGTCTCCCAATACAGCCCACCTCATCTTGTTACAATGATTTATGATTCACTTTTTGACAGGCTTTGACATCTAGTAAGGACTCAACAGATGTTATTTTTATCTCTGTTTTTACCTAGCAAAGAGGGCATAAAAGTGTGTAGTGAACAAATCTACCTTAAGTTTTAGTTGTTTGGTAGCTCGGTATGAGTCAGACACATAATGAGGTTGCCAAAAAAAGTATTCTTAGGCAACCTTCCCTACTGCTCAATATGGAGAACATGGGAGGTGACGGCTCTGCTGTGAGCCTACTGGACCATTCCTGGAGGTCTGGGCACCACTCATTAAAGAGTCCGTCAAGAAACAGAACTCACCCAATGGAGGCTCACTGGGTAGAACTCACATTGGGTAAGACTCACCCAATGTAGAGGATGGAGGAGCGAGCCGAAAACCCACATGTGTGAAGACAGATGTGAAGGAAGAGAGGATGGCTAGGCAGAGGACAGCTGACACTATGCGACAGTGAGGTCTAGATCCCCCGGGTCCTACTAAGCCTCAGTCTATGGGAATGGGGCTCAGACTTCTGTAGGTTGCACGTGCTGTCTGGGTGACTCTCATATACATCAATACCCAAGAACCACTGCTCTGGGGCAAAAGTTCTTAAACGTTAATGTGGCTGGTTAAAGCAGATGCCCGGCCCTACCCCTAGAGTTTCTGACTTAGCCATGGGCTGGGCCAGGTAATCTGCATCTCAGCCAGTTTCTAGGGGATGCTGATGCTGCTGGTCCAGGACCCACGCTGTGATAACCACCGCTCTCCACGAAGGTCCAGGGTCAACTGAGCAGATGTTGGAGGTACAGAAGTTCTGACAAAATATAATAGAAACACCGTAAAACTTGTAATTCACAAGTGGACTGGACTGCCTGGTAAGTTGAAGCTGGAACCACTGCCCCGTCATTGGAGATACTGAAGCCAGGGCACTGGGAAGGGAGGCTGCCGGCGGTCTTCTCTCTCTCTGCTCCCAGAGCCTATGGCACCGTGTGTCGAAAGAAAGCTATGTCTCCATGTTTAATAACATTTTCTTCTCCTTGAGCCAAAACACAAACACAATTCCAAACTCAGCTCTAAGCTTAAAAGTAATGCCCTTAGAGAGAGCACAAGCAGAGGGAGCAGCAAGCACAGCAGGTAGAAGGAGAAGCAGGCTCTCTGCCGAGCAAGGAGCCCTACACGGCACTCAATTCCAGGACCCTGGGATCATGACCTGATCCAAAGACAGTGGCTCAACAGACTGAGCCACCCAGGTGGCCCTATAATAGGCTTTTGAATAGTTTCCAGGTTTTTGCTATTATGAACAATGTTGCTATGAACATTTCTGTACATCTGTGTTGTATATGTGCAAAAATTTCTCTTGGCTGCATAAATTACTGGATCATAGGGTATATAGATGTAGACCCATACTCTCTCCGAAATGTGGCTTTTTGCAACTTTTAAATTTTGACCATAGAAGAGTTATAAAATAATAATTCACTGTGGTCTTGATTTACATTTTACTGATCATATATGATTACTAGCCATAGGTTTTTCTCTTCAAGGAAATTCATTTTTCTATGTATTTGTGATTTTCTTAATTAGTTTATGGAGTTCTTTATATATCTTTGATATTAATCCTTTGCCAGTTTTCTGTATCATGAATATCTTCCATCAAATTACTGTTGTCTTTTCACTTTCATAAAGGTGTCTTTTAGTGAATAAATGTACTTAATTTTAATGAAATAAAAAATATCATTTCTTGTTCAGGAAAAAAAAAAAAGTAATGCCCTTAAAAACAGCATCGTAGGGGCACCTGGGTGGCTCGGATGGTTATAAGCATCTGCCTTCAGCTCAGGTCATGATCCCAGGGTCCTGGGATCAAGCCCCACATCAGGCTCCCTGCTTGGCGGGAGCCTGCTTCTCCCTCTACCTCTGCTGTTCCCCCAGCTTGTGCTCTCTCTCTCTGTCAAATAAATAAAATCTTAAAAAAAAAAAAATAGGGGCACCTGGGTAGCTCGGTGGGTTAAAGCCTCTGCCTTCAGCTCAGGTCATGATCTCAGGGTCCTGGGATCGAGCCCTGCATTGGGCTCTCTGCTCAGCGGGAAGCCTGCTTCCCCCTCTCTCTCTGCCTGCCTCTCTGCCTGCTTGTGATCTCTCTCTGTCAAATAAATAAATAAAATCTTTAAAAAAAAAAAAATAGCATTGTAATTCCAACCAAATTCCCTACAGGGTGTCGGTAAGCCAGTGGGTGTTTTTGTAAGCACCAATGGAAAAGCAACAAATCCACTAAAAACCCTATCCGTGTCAGAGGGTTGCTTACAGACGTGCACATTTCTGTTCTGGCAAAACAGAGAAAGACAAACTCAGTGTGAGAACAGAGTGTAACTGCTGAAGTTTAAAAACAAATAAACAAAAGAAAACAAGGGCTTTCTCCAAACCCCACAGCCTGCTTAAAATGTTTCATTCCACGCTTTTGTCTAGAACATCGCGATCTGTTCACTTATCTTTTAACCAATTTATGGAATAGAAAAAGGTGAGGTAAACGTTGATTGGACTGAAATTACACCCTTAGTTACTTGAAATACTCAATTTTGTATTTCATTATATTTACGGCAGTTGTGTTTTTGAAACATATAAAGAACAAGACTGTGGGCTGGTAAGACTTCTACAATAGAGCACCCAATTACGTACTCTAGAAACTAAAGTTGTATAAAAAAAAAGAACTTAAGTATAAATAATGACCTTAATATCTTAAATAGGAAACACCCAATTTACTTACTGCTCGGCCAGCAATGACGGCTCTTATGGAGGGAGGGTGGGAGCGGGGATGGCAAGAACCCATAGTACAACTAGATGCAAAGATTTCTCTTTTCTAAAGTCGTTCCATGTCTCACGCAGTCTGTCTGAAATGGGATCTTCCAAAACTATCCTGTTCAGGTTAAAGGGAGACTTTCCACATCCAGCTCAATATATTAGCCCTGCATATCATATACTGAATTGTTTATGCTACATCCGTTGAATACTTTTAAAATAGTCTTGCAGTTTTGCTACCCAAATCTAAACTCATGTAAACTCATGCTTCCGCAGTACCTACATTACTAAAACATTTCATCCTCTTTAAAATAGAACTATATCGAGAGGGACTCTTAGATTTTTTTTTAAGATTTTATTTATTTCCTTGATGGGGGGAGGGAGGGAGGGAGGGAGAGAGAGAGAGAGAGAACGTGCATGTACAAGCAGGGAGAGGAGCAGAGACAGTGGGAGAAGCAGGCTCCTTGCCCGGACAATGAGGCCAATGTGGGGCTCAATTCAGGACCCTGGGATCAAATCATGACCTGAGCTGAAGGAAGACACTTAACCAACTGAGCCACCCAGCGCCTTGAGAGGGACTTTTTTTTGTTTGTTTGTTTTGTTAAGATTTTATTTATTTATTTGACAGAGAGAGAGAGAGATAGAGGAGGCTCCCGCTGAGGAGAGAACCTGACATGGGCTCGATCTCAGGGCCCAGGACCATGACCTGAGCTAAAGGCAGAAGCCTACCAACTGAGCCATGCAGGCGCCCCTGAGAGGGACTTTTAAACATGTCTTTAAATCATCATTTCTGTAAGATATTTCTGGTAATTTCCACTGTAAATGCCATTTCATCATTAAGCAAAGATTCCTGTATCTGTTCTTTCATTCAAGTCTTTGAGCTCTAGATTTTTTTCTCAAAGTCATCAGACTGTATGTTGAGTAAGAGTCCACTTTCCCCCATGAGCAGATCCTTCCATGAATCTTGAAGTTTTACAGTCAATTACATCACCTTTAAGGAAGGTACAATGTCTGGAAGAAGCAAAATTCTCGGGCTAACATCTTGCCCTAGAAGACCTTTTATTAAAAAAAAAGACCTTTTATGATTTCTGATCCGAACATTCAGAGAGCTGGCCTGAGGGTCTGAGTTCACTCTGGGGTAGGCGTAGGTGTGCATCAGAATGGACACAAAACCTTTCTGTGAGTCCCTGACTCACAGAGTCAGGGGACTCTGTGAGTCCCACTCACAGAAGCGTGGCTTCTTCAGAGGTCTTTCAGCCAGAGGGATGAGGTCAGGCAATATTCTGGACAGTTGGAGAATGACATTCCCTTGGTCTTTTTTCCCCAGAGGTAGACCTCATGGTGAGGTTTCCTCAGAGCGTCACCACTGGGGAAATTCCCTAAGGGCAAGGTGGATTTAGTCATCCCTGGACTTCCTCAGCACCTGGTTAGAGCGCTCTAGACACAACAGACACTTGGCATGTGGTTCACAAACAAGAGTGAAGACTGGTTCTTTTGAGAATGGCTAAAAGGCTAAAAATGAAAGACTGCCCTTGGCCTGACTCTTCATCTCAGTCAGTCATATCCCACTTATTTAGTTTCTTTCTCAAGTGCCACTTCAAAGCATCCTGATCACACACTGAACTTGGGTCTTCCTCTCTGAAATACCAACAGGATTCTGTACAGTTTTATTTTCAGCCTGTGATGTCACAATAACCTACTGTCCTACTCTTTCTAAGTGTTCCTCAGTTCCGTGAGTGCTCTGAGGGCAAGGACAGGGTCTAGTGTTATGTTACAGACCCACGGTATTTGTAGTACTATACCCAAAAGAGATTTTTTTAAATAATGAAAGAGAAAAACAAAACCAAACCAAACCCTGTCATTGCTTTTGAAAAGCAAAATAAATCTAGTTATATAAGTCAATTTCTTTCTTTCTTTTTTTTTTTTAAGATTTTATTTATTTGAGAGAGAGCGCGAGAGAAACAAGTGTGAGCAAGGAGAGGGGCAGAGGGAGAAGCAGGCTCGCCGACAAGCAGGGAGCCCGATGCAGGACTCGATCCCAGGACCCTGGGATCATGACCTGAGCTGAAGGCAGACACTTAACTGACTGAGCCACCCAGGCACCCCTAGTTACATAAGTCAAAAATGCATTCAATACATCTAACCTACTGAACACTGAAGCTTATCCTCGCCAATTTAAACCTGCTCCGAACACTTACATCAGCCTACAGTTGGGCAAAACCCTCTGTCGCCAAGCCTCTTATATAATCAAGTACTGATGATCTCTTGTAACATAGGGAGTACTGATCTGAAAGTGAAAACCGGAAAGGCTGCACGGATACAGAATGGCTGTGAGCACAACGGTTGCGGACGCTCCCGATCGTGTGGCGCCCTGGGGGCTGTGGCTCACGGCCACTGCCCAGCGGGCGAGAGTCAGGATGAGACCGCAAGACGGCTAGCCCAGGAACGCCTGGAAATGCAAAATCAGAATCCAGTTCCTCTTGAACGTGCATTGCTTTCACGTCATCGTAAATCAGGACTGTGTGGAACCTGGCTGAGGGAGATGCTCCGAGAAGGCACACCTCAGAAATGACAGCTGCTTCCTGGACTCTCTCGCTAATCGTACACCGTCCGTTTTGAAGGAGTCAAGGCAACTTGGGGACAGAGCTAAATAATTTGAAATTTTAAGAGGTCATGTTGGAGAAAAAGATGTGTGAGCAGAGGAAGGGGAGGCTGGGGCTTTCCCAGAAGAACTCCGGGGTTGGGGAGAAAGAATACAGATGCCAACGGAGCTTTGTTCAGTAGTGTGTGATGTAACTTTTTTCTCTGGCCCCCTTGCAAAAACCCTGAGAAAAAGCCCTATCACTAATACTTTGTAACACTGTGTCTGCTTTGGGGGAACCAAAAGAATGGTGGAGCCCGGCTTCAGAGGTGGCCAAGTACATGCTGAAGACAGAGTGTGTCCACAGAGGGACACGAGTCACAGTGAAAGTACAAAGGGGCTGCGAAGAGCCCAAGAGGGAAGAACTAATTTAAAGGAGCAGATGAAATTCCCCCTCGAGGGTTAGGAATTGTATAAATTTGTAACCAATTCACAAAGGACAAAGCAACACAAGTTTTGAGGATGTGCTTGCATTCAGTACTCTTAAATATATTAATTAAGAATGATTAGAATTCACTCGTTTGGCCTTTAGAACATGAAGGTCTAGAGCCCCAAGTACTGATGTGTTGATGTAACTTCATTTCTGCTTCCCTGCACTCACCGGTAGGTGGTTTCTGGAAGGAGGTCTTTGATAACATGGGTGGTGGTATTGCCCACAGTGATGTTGGCGTCTCCAAGATCAATATTGTAAGCGAGGATTTCAGATCCATTATTGCACGGCTCTTCCCAGTTCAGTACAAGGCACACGAAAGGTGAATCAGGATAGGCATTGAAGGTCTCCTCTTCCAGGACGCAGAGAGTGGAGACGGGGTCAGGGGCAGACGCTGGTGTCTGACAGAGGACAAGCTCACTGTACGGTCCTGCTCCGGCTTGATTGGCGGCCTGAAAGGACAAGGGCAAGGCAAAGCCCACGTTACCCCACTGTAAATTCTAACACCTCCATGTTTGGTGCTGGCACAGAAATGCAACGCAGTGCACAATTTACTTCTAGAAACCCGGGTAGAACTAAATCTCGGAAAATGTTCACTCTCACAACCACTTTCCCCCAAAATGCCAATGACAACTTCTCTCTTAATAAAGCAGAAGATGGGGGCGCCTGGGTGGCTCAGTCGTTAAGCGTCTGCCTTCGGCTCAGGTCATGATCCCAGGGTCCTGGGATCGAGCCCCACATCGGGCTCCCTGCTCGGCAGGAAGCCTGCTTCTCCGCTACAATTCCCTCTACTTGTGTTCCCTCTCTAGCTGTCAAATAAATAAAATCTTAAAAAAATAAATAAATAAAGCAGAAGATAATATCACCATCGTCACCTTTTATGAGAAATAATTTTAAAGCAACACTTCATATTTGCACAGCCCGATTCAGCATATATGCTGTCTTGTGACATCCTCCCAGGAACCGTGCGGGCTGGACAGTAAATGGCAAATGTTTTCAAAGTTTTCCATGTGAATGATAAACTTCTATGTGAAGTCAATTCTCAGGCCTGTCAGATTTCACCTGACAGCAAGAACTGAGACCTTCATTACTTACTGCTCTATCAAATACTTACTCACTTGGTCCCAGGGCCATATTCTCATTTTTACTGACCCGCTGCTGCTTCTCAATCACCTTTGCCAGATGCTGCTTATCACCTGGATCTCTCAACACTGAAGGCCACCAGGACTCTGGCCATGGACACCTCTTCTTGTTTTTCATCTCTGCTCTTACTCCTCGAGGGATCATGTTGCCCCAGAGATAAATGCCATTTATATCATATCCCAGGGATAAATGCTATATTATACCCTAATACTATTTGTATCCTACTCCCAAATTTACTTGTGTAGCTCAGATGACTGTCTTGAATGCCAGCCCCGTATATCCAACTGCCTTTAGGACATCTCCACTCGAATGTCAAATAGGCATCTCAAATTCAAGTGTCCGCACTGTTCCCTCGTCTCCACTCCATCCCTCTTCACCAAAAAACCCCACTGCACCTGCTGTAGTCCCTCTCATCCCTCAGGCTGTTCAAGTCATATCCTGGAGACACCACTGGACATCTCTCTCCTCTCACACCCCAATCGAGGCCCCCAGCACATCCCGCACCAAAGCCTGGTCCAACACATTCAACTCTCCTCTGGCTCCTGTAATGACCTCCCAACTGGTATAAGGGTGTCAGCCCTCGCCTGATATTCTGTATTCATAGCAAGCACAGTGATACTGCTCATATCCCTTCCATGGCCTCCCACCGTATTCAGAATACACTTCAAAGTCCTCCCCCCAAAGTCTGCAAGACCCTATCTGATGTGCTCACCACCACCACCGCCCTCCCTGCCCCCAAAGCCACTGCCACTCTGACTTCATCACCTACTAGTCTCCCCCTCACTTGCTCTGCTCCAGGAACACTGGCTTCCTTGCTGTTTCACAGGGACACCGAGTCTGCTCCTGCCTCAGGACCTTTGTAATTTGCCGCCCTTCTGTCCAGGAAACTTTTCCCCTAGACATCTACAGGCCTTCTCTCAGGGGCTGCCTTCTGGTGAGCCCTCTCCGAACACCATATTTAAATTTGCTGTCATCCTACCCCACCTCCACCCACTGTGATCCTCCTCATTTCCTATTTCCCTTCTTTGCTTTATTTTTCATCATATCATCCATTGCCACCATAGGGTAGATTTCATTTAATTACTCCCTGATGAGAATGTAAGTTCCATAAGGGCAAAGTTGTCTGTTTCTGCTCACCGCTGTATCCCCAGCAACTAGAACAGTACCTGATACAGAATATGTGCTCAATGAATGTCATTAAACATGTATTTTTTTTTTTTTTTGGTTATAGAGAGAAAAACACTTAGCAGACTCTGTACAAAAGTGAATGCACTCTAAAATCTAGTTCTCATTTAATTCATAGGAGAGTTTATAAGAACACATTACAAAACTAAATGAAAGTAGTCTGAGCTCTTCAAAACAAAAATTCTAACACTTATTTTAATGTTTTATTTATTTTTTAAGGATTTTACTCATTTATTTGAGAGAGACCAAGAGTGTGTTTGTGCGCACATGCATGAATTGAGGAAGGGGCAGAGGGAGAGGGAGTAGCAGGCTCCCCACTGAGCAGGGAGTCTGATGAGGGGCTTGATCCTAGGACTCGGGGATCATGATCTGAGCCAAAGGCAAAGGCTTAACTGATGGAGCCACCAGGTGCCCCTATAACACTTACATATTACTGTTAATTTCAAAGAAGTTCAGGGCATTTGTTTGCTAACGAATTACTTTTGAAACTACTGTAATATCTGTCATATCTCGTCCTATTTCATGACAATACTTCAACACTCTTTTTGGTAAAATTTTAAAACTCGAAAAGGATAGTGAAGTTCTTTCCTGTGGTGGCAGACACTTCTTTATTTATATCCTGCCTTGTTCCAAAAACAGGAGTGTAGCACATATTTTGTAACCTTTTCCCAGTGACTCAGCACTGCTATTATAAAGATCAGATAATGTGCTGTGACCCTGACTCACTGACAGAGTTAATTATGTCCCAGGTGCTCCATTCAAGAAGGAAGGAAGGTGCATAACAAAAGAGTTTAATCAGAATGTTTATGATAAAGCAGGCTTCAGAATTCAACAAAGAAGCCTCAGTTGATCTGGAAAATTAATTTACGCAGGGAATATTTTCTCCAAAGAGGTCAGAGACGCTGGTATGTTGATGGACTTGTAAGAAGCAATTTGATTCATCACTTAAATCAGGTGGAAACCTAAATCTGGCATCTTGGCTTCTTCATCTATTTAAGTCTACACATGTGAGAGGACAGACTTCTCCAAGGTCAAGAACCACATCTGACTAATCTTTGTATCTCTCCTCTTGATCATCTTGATCATCCTTCGATTCTGGCACAAAGTCGTGCTCAAAAAAACGTTACTAAACAAATGGAAAGAAATGGACAAAGAACCCTGTTTTCTTAGGACAATAAGGCTCTACAGAGGGGGTAAAAATAACTTATCCTAGTCAATAAAGTAAAAGTAAACTCATGACTGCTGTCACTTTTAGGGGTTAGGCTAGGAGCCAACTGTTCATGATGTTATTCTATTTGGATTCTCGAGTCAAAGCTTCCAGCTAACTAGCCTTGTTAATGGTCCCTGAGAAGTGGGAGGTGGATCCTGTAATCCAATGCAGAACAGTCCAAATCACTCTAATGTTTGTTTCTGGGAACCATTTAACCACTGGCATAGACTCTGGCCAGTTTTAAGCGTCTCTCCTGCTAAAAAGCACATGTTGGGGGAAATTCAAACAGAAGGAAACTTCCCCAAGGAGCTGTGACACCTTTGTCTTGGACTCAGTCATTTACCCAGTGAATTCAAAAGCAAGACAAGTGAGAAAAAGAGTGGTGTGGAATTGTTTTTTGATCTTATGTTGCTGACCTCCTAGAGAAGCAGAAATTAATTATAAGATACCCAAACAATTACATTCATTCATTCATTCATTCATTCATTTTAAAGGACTCTTTCGGGGCACCTGAGTGGCTCAGTGGGTTAAAAACTCTGCCTTCGGCTCAGGTCATGGTCTCAGGGTCCTGGGATTGAGCCCCACATTGGGCTCTCTGCTCGGCAGGGAGCCTGCCTGCTTCCCCCTCTCTCTGCCTATTTGTGATCTCTCTGTCAAATAAATAGATAAAATCTTTAAAAACAAATAAATAAAAGGCCCCTTTTTTTCCATATTGTCCCTCTTGACAGCCTCCATCACAGGCCTTTGTGCAAGTTCCACAGAATGTCTCACAGAACACCACTGCCTACGAGTAACATTAAATAATGTCCACCTACCTGTAGTCTACAGCAATATTGTGCAGCGGGCAACAGATCCCTTATCTCAAAGCCAGTGTCTGTCCCATGATAAACGAGTTCTAAGGATTCTTCATCTTCTCCCCATTCCAACCTGTACTCCGAGATGTCGGCACCGGAGCTCTCAGGACTCTGGAAAGCAGAAATTCAAGTAGTTAATTTCACTGAGAAGAAAAGCCTATGATGTTTGTGTTCAACTAACTGATCTGGGAAAAGGAGCAACATGCCCCTGGATATTTCAAATACAAAAGAAAGACATGAAAGAGATACTCAGTTTCCTCTCAGTTCTGACAAGTGATAAATGTGCATGACTCTAAATGTTATCAGCAAATGCCAAGGGAGATTAATGTATTACGTGTGAATTTTAGCTTTGTAGGTTCCTTGTAACTTGCATTTGGGGGCGGGTAAAGCAGAAGAAACAGAAGTTGATGCAAAACACGTGCCTGACTTACCTCCCAACTCACTAGGATACATCCGTCAGGGGTAAAAGAAATACAAGGTGCTTTGCACTGTCCAGGAGGCCCAGCAGCAGTGGTAATTTCTGAGACATCAGAATAGGGGCCATACTGAAAAAGAACACACATAGGCCTGTATGCATGTTGTGCACACTACGGTTTGTTTTTTAAGATTTTATTTATTTATTTGACCGAGAAAAAGACAGAGAGCACAAGTAAGAAAAGTGGCAGGCAGAGGGAGAGAGAAAAGCAGGCTCTCTCCTAAGCACAGAACCCGATACAGGGCTCATTCCCAGGACCCTGAGATCATGACCTGAGCCTAAGGCAGCTGCCTAACCAACTGAGCCACCCAGGTGCCCCAATGTGCATAAGGTTTTTTCCTACATTCACTCCCTGAGTGGTGAATGTCTAATATATACGCAGTCTTTTTATCCCAAAGGATCACAAAGTTGGTTTGCCATTTTTCCTTAATTGTGACAGCAGCAACAAAAACATGCTGATTTTCGACACAACACGGCATTCTGTTTTAACATTTCTCACAGGACATCAAAGAAAACGAGGTCAGATGTACAAGGCAGTTTAATTTTCAACACACAAAAATCTACTTGAAACTGGTGGTTATCAAATTCTGAGTATTCTTCTAGTACTGGTATTTTCCATTTTGAAAATGAATGCTCCTGTTAACATGTTCTCAGCATGACCCCATCATTTCAACCATTTGAAGGTTTATGCTACACTCCTCTTTTCTTTATACGGCCTTCGGTGATCACACCACTCAGAGCCACTCGCCATTATTTCGAGAGAGCCATAGTCACCCAATTTAATAGTGGAATTCGTGATACCACAAATAGCTGGGGCAAAGAACAAAATAAATAGTTTCCAGGCTAATGAAGTATATGACTATGCTTTTCCAAAATGGGAGAAAAAGATAAAAAAAAACAAAAAACCCCAACAACCAAAAAACCAGTCAAATTTTCCAAGATAACTTGCAAATACGCTGGGCGGGGGGTGGATGGGAGAGAGGCTCACTGGAACAGACCTCAGAGGCTGACCACAGTCAGATATGGGGCTAACTTTCAATAGAACAGGATTAAACCGAGGCTGATGACAACTTTTTTAGATGATGAATTAGTGAAAGGAGACAGAAAGTAAAACTCAGAGCCCCAGAGCCGCACATTTATCTTTGTTATGACGGAAACAGGAAAATGAGCAAAAACAACAGTATAACAGTTTCTGCAGCATCTGTGGTCATCACCTTTCATGCTCTTCTTAATTATTTAAGTTTAGGTGCATAAAATCTCTTATGTTCTCATCAAGACATTTTTATTGGTTAGTATTACGCTGGTCTTTTTTTTTTTTTTTTAATTTCAATAGTTGTGCTGTGTCTGAAATTCCTCCTCAACTGCGAATCAGAAAGAATCCAACTCCTGGTAAGGGCTTGAGATCCTACTCTAGACCAAATGTTTTCACCGTGAGCATGGCTAGCAGGGGCCAACATGCTCCCCTCTGTCAGGCTAACGCAGGACTACCGAGAATGAGAAAAAGTCACTGCCAACCTCGTGCCGCTGTGGGCAGTGCTTCCTTATTTTTAAAAATTCCATCAATTGGACTCCATCTATTTATTTGTATGGAGCTGACGTGCGAACTGCGAGTGTGCAGGGGGCTCCGTGGCAGCAGTCTGTGCTGGAAAGCCCCACGGTATCTGGTTACCTTGTTCTTATCGTCAATCTCCCTCCAACCCACATCACTCTGCAATTTAAAATATGGGTGTAAGACAGACATAGACTTTTCAGTCTCCGATAGGCCACCCTGACACCTCCCAGAGGAGTAGCAGAGAGCAA